>QEPC01006549.1:5977390-6001485 GCA_003113815.1 Sphenodon punctatus | reverse complement strand
TGAAAAAGAGAGGTACAGCTGAGTATCATCAGCATATTGGTGACATCGCACCCCGAACCCTCTCACGACCTCCCCCAAGGGCTGCATATATACATTAAATAATAATGGAGACAGGATGGAACCCTGCAGAACGCCGCATGATAAAGCGCGGGGGTAACATGTCTCATCCCCCAACACCACCCACTGGCTTCTCCCCGAGAGGAATGAAGGGAACCATTCAAGAACAGTCCCATCCAGACCCCCCAGGTCATGCAACCGTCTCAACAGCAGCCCCTGGTCCACGGTGTCAAAAGCAGCTGAGAGATCTAGCAGGATGAGAAATGTTGAACATCCTGCATCCATCTCCCGGCGGAGATTGTCGACCAAGGCCACCAATGTCATCTCAGTGCCATAGCCTGGGCAGAACCCAGATTGAAAAGGGTCCAGGAAACCGATGCTATCTAGATGCGCCTGGAGCTGGATCGCCACCGCCCATTCAATAATCTTCCCTAAAAAGGGAAGGTTAGAGACGGGTTGGTAACTGGCGAGCACGTCCACGTCCAAAGATGGATCCTCTAAGATCCCCGGCAGAGGTGTCACCGAGGCGTGCTACCAGAAAACCTGAATCAGAGATGCCGGGGATTGTACTTGGGGCCTTTATACATGCTAAGCATATGCTCTACCATCTGAGCCCCCCCCTCCCCATTTTATATCCACACAAACAGAAACTCAGTCTGTAATTTTTATTTGTTTGGATTTATAACTTGTCCTATCCTGAGGGTTCAGGGCAGGTAACACCACATCAAAATAACACCTAAAATAGATCTAAAGTAATATATCATTATAGGATTACATGAAAGTCTCATACAGGCCAAAAGCTTGGGGAAAAGTGATGTCTCTTCCTTCCTTCCCTGTCACCTGTTCTTCGGAAGGTCTCTCATGACTGACCGGAACACCTTTGTGCTCTGTGTATTCCAGGGTGGGGTAACATTTTCCTCCCATACTTTGAGACTGAGTACAAGCGTCATGGTGATGGATAGAACGTGGAGGTGATTAAAAGAGGTGCTCAGGTTGTGAAGAAGAAAGGGAAGAGTCTAGATCATGAATCTATATGCTATGGATCTATCCCTTATTCTGGAGTATGTCCGCATCTCCGCTCCCTTTCCCTGAACTCTTAGTTCTTGAAGGTGGGGACTGGATCCATGGGCCAGATCCAGGAATTGGAAAGAGGCCAAATAAAAAAATATGTCATGGTCCAGATTAGACCCACGGACCAGACGTTTCCCAACCCTGTGTAAGCTTACATCAGTAAATTAGGGGCCTGAGTCACAGTTGGCGCCATCGTTTTTTATTTTTAAACAGCTAGCCGCGTCGAGAGTCCCCTGTCTCCATGAGAACCAATCCACTCTTCCTCGTGGCGTTCCTTACATTTTAAGACTTCGCTCCCTACTTCAGTTAGCTTTGAAAATTAGAATATAGGGTTCTCCCGGAGATCTTTCCCTAGCAGTTGTCTGTCCTGCTCAGCAATCCTACTCTAGACGCCTTTCATCGGAATCATCGGTATTGTATTGTATACATTTTATTGTATCAGCAAATTTGCTGTCACAAAATAAAGAACGATAAAATAAATAAAATATTCTCCCAATACTCTACCAATACAAAAGAAGGTAGAGCAGGGATCCTCTGTACAGATAAACAATAAACCTCTATGTGTCGATGTTACAGTAAAAAAGCAAATCTGGAAGATGATTAAACAAGCAAATGTTGATCCTTTGCCCTTAGAGTTTAATCCGTTATGAGTTTTCAGCTTGCAGTGCTCTAATCTCCTTCTCCACTAACAGGAGAAACATTGCTACTGTTTTAATATCCGACAACTCTGTTAAAGCAAGTAGTAGTTCCATTTTCCTATTAGTTTCTAGATCGTTAGATTGCAAGGTAGATTAAAGGGAGGCTTGAGTCTCTCTTCTGCCCAAAATTTGGTTTGGGGCAGAGGCGCCCTTTGTCTTAGCTGAGTCCGTGACTTTTCCTGGCAAAAGTGGGGAGGGGGCAAAGGGAGAGACACAAAGACATGTCTGCTTCCTCTGAGTTTGGCATGCAAGGAATAGTCCCTCCCTCTCTTAATTCTGGTCCACCATGATCGCAAGGTCATCTGGAGATCAAAATGAATGCGAGAAACCATCCTCTGTACCCAAAGTCATGGGGAGGGGAGGGAGAGGGAGTTCAGTTCTTCCCCGTTTATGTCATCACTACAGCTACTTCACACTTTCTCTGACACACTCACGTTCTCGTGCACATTCACGCTCTGCAAGGCTCGCGCATAACGCCAAACATTTCACATTTTTACCTTCATTCCCTTCCGTTAGCAGAGATGAGCTGAGGTGCTGCCTTCCACTTGGGCGTGCTGGACTGAGCCCTACATAGCAGAAACTTCTGTCCATCAAGATGATGCTTAGCTTTGCTTTTAGCTCCCCTCTTCGATTGCATTTCCCATGGAAGATATTTCTCATTTAAAATTGAAGAGAGTCTAGACGTTGCCATCAGGATGTGACGCAGAGTGCTGCTGGGAGCACTAAAGGCATGTGTGGGGTGGTTGTCAAGGGGATGTGGGGAGGACCCAGCTGGTGGAAAGAAACTCTAGTGGCTGAAGCAACATGGTCCATCAGGAGCCACCACACCACTCCCGGTTTGCACAAGAGACAGAGCATGTTTCAGTCTCACTGGTGAAGCAGCAGGTGGCACTGTTTGCCCACCCCCAACCCCCAATGTGGTTCTGAACATGGCATGGAGAAGGCAGGGCTCAGCACAACTTTACCCACACTGCAGAGAATGTGAATTGAAACCTATCGCTCACGCAGAAGCTGGATCCAGCTCTGGTCCCAAGTGGAGATGCTGAGGAAAGCACTTGACTAGGGAAAGTAGGAGCTGTTACCATCATGTATACCTCATCTCCACTCTAGGATGCTGGCACCCCTTGAGGGTCTTTAGACGTAACAAAGATCGGGGTGTCAGAACCCCTAAGCATGTGTTTGGCCGTTGCGTGTAAGCGCCATAACAATCCCAACACCAATTTGGCCACCCGTTGAATGCACAACGTGAACACCATTACATCAGAAGGACAATTTGCATTTTCCAGTTGAAAACATGGCCAATGTTGTGTCTAATAATATTGTGTGGCATATTAGCAGGTGCAACGTGGGGAACAAGGTGGCAAGGCTCACGTGCTGAGATCGGGTGGCAAGCAAAACACCGATTTGCTCCAAGATGGTCTGTGTGTCTAAGCAGCAACACATGTGTGTCTTTAGACATAATGTCAACAGGGGTCTGAATGTGTGTTTTGACCTTGATATGAACACCGGTTTGGCCCTGTGTTCACCATGTGGCGCTGCTTAGACACACAGCCCATCTTGGGGCAAATCAGTGTTTTGCTCGCTACCTGATCTTAGCACGCAAACACTGCCGTCTTATTCCCCGTGTTGTACCTGCTAACATGCCACGTGATATCATTAGACACAACATTGGCCACGTGTTCAGCCGGAACACACAAATTGTCCTTGTGATGCAATGGTGTACAAATCGCGGGTGGCCAAATTGGTGTTGGGATTGTTATGGTGCTTACACCCAACGACCAAACACGTGATTGGGGGTTTTGACACCTGATTTTTGTTATATCTAAAGACACCCATTATATCTAAGACATTCCTTCACTGCAAGGACCTAACTGGTTAGCAGTATCATGGAGAATTTATTTATTTATTTTATTTATTTATTTCTTGACATTTCTATGCCGCCCCCTCATGCCCACAGCATCTCGGGGTGGCTAACAATGCAGTAAAACAGTAAAATACATTAAAACCAACATCGGTTTTAAAATAATTTTAAAAACCCCAACCCTAACCCTACCCTCCAATTCCCCCAAATTCCCTACCCCATCAATCTCCCCCATTTACCCCTCCCTCCTCCCCTCCCCTCCAAAGGCCTGGGCGAACAGCCAAGTCTTGCATGCCCACCAAAAGGCGTGCAGACCCGGGGCCAGGCGGGCTTCCTTCGGAAGGGAGTTCCATAACCGTGGCCTGACCACTGAGAACGCCCTCTCCATGGTGGCCCCCTGCCTTACACGGGGGACCTCCAGACAGGCGCCCCCGGTGGATCGGAGGGTTCGTCACAGAAGGTGAGGCGGTCCCCAAGATAAGAGGGGCCGAGACCATATAGAGCTTTATATACCAATACTAGCACCTTGAACTTGGCTCGGTACGCGATAGGCAGCCAGTGCAGAGAACAGAGCACTTGTGTAATGTGCTCACGGCGACCCGTCCCCGTAAGGAGACGGGCCACCGCATTCTGCACCAGCTGCAGCCTCAGAACCAATATCAAGGGGAAGCCCCACGTAGAGCACGTTGCAATAGTCGAGCCTCGAGGTAACAAAGGCATGGATGAGAGTGGCCAGGTCAGGTCTGGAGATGTATGGGCGCAGCCTCCGCACCAGATACAGCTGGCGGAAGGCGGCTTTGGAATGAAGTTCCAAAGAAAGGTGCACTAAAATTATGAGAAACTTCGTGTTAGCCGGGTACCTGGGCATTACAACTTACAGCTCCCTTCAGCACCTCCTAATATTTTCTGAGATCAAAACATTCTTTCTAGACCTGGAGCCTTTGTGCCCTTCAGAGCCTCCCTGCTCCCTGAGGAGCTGTACAGGAGCTTGGGAATGATGTCACGGGATCTTAAGTGGAAAATCAGCCATCTTCGTTATAATCCAGTTAGAAATGTACAGGACCTATGTCTCTTTCCAGAGAGTGTAGTGTCACAGCATGGCTTCCTCTTGGAACCTGGATTAAAATATATTTTTATTTATTGAATTTCTCTCTCGCCCTATCCTGAGGGATCAGGGTAGGCTACAACACAACAAACAACACAAATAGATAAGGGGGAGGGAAGCCACAAAAATAATTGTAAAATAATTTAATATAAAAATAATCCTTTCAAAAAAGACCAACCCTCTGGAGACCTATTCCCATAATGCTGAGACAAATAATGTGTTTTGTATTCACTGATTATATTCTCATTTTTGGATAACCCTCTCGACATCCAAATCATATCCATGACCGAAACACATAATCAGATAACGTTTTTCGGTATTTGTTTGTTTGAAAATTCAGATATTAGGCTATATGGTTATTTGGTTAGTTTATTGTTGGCTACTGCATGTGTACCAATAGCCAAAATGAAGTAACGGAACATATAAATAACCCAAAATTGAAAACACAGTCGGAAAACCCAAAAGAGAGATCCAGCAAAGATGGACCCGAATAGCAATATGGTTATCCATTTTGGCAGATATGGGTCAAATCAGGTGAAATCGTTGGATAATATACTTGCTACAGATATTCATTTCAGCTGTATATCTGAACCCATTGATCACCTGGTCTCAAATTGGTCCCCCAAGCCTCCTCTTCTCTTGAGAGTCAGTTTGGTGTAGTGGATAAGGTGCTGGACTTGGACCTGGGAAACCAAGGTTCAAATCTTACCCTAGCCAATGAAGTCACTGGGCAACCTTGGGCAAATCACAACCTTTACAGACTCGGTTTATGGGAATGTGTGTGTGTCTGTTTTTTCCCCACTGTGTTCCCATTATCCTTGTCCATCTTAGATTGGTATTTTATAAGCCCACTGGGCTGTCTCTGAAAAGCTGCGATTGTAAAGTGCTGTGTATGCCCAGTCTCACTATAGAAATTAGTAGTAGTAGTATAGTAGTCTAGCAGAGGCTGCGCAGTGACATCCTATCCCATCAGCCAGTCATTCCCAGACGGTGTGCTGAGGGACATTAGTGTGCCATGAAAGCAGCAGAAGTGTGCCTCGAAAAACGATGCTTTTCTTTCTTTCTTGTATTGTAAACATTTCTAATAATATGTATAATATTATATATATTCTATATTATCATTATATTCCCCCCACCCACCCCTTTCGGGTATCGTGTCACCAATTTTCATCAAGAAAAAAAATAATGCCCCAAATATAAAAAAAATAGGGAATCTCTTCTATAGGCCCTGCCCCTCTAGGAGTAACATTAGAGCACCTTGCACTCAGTCACATGTATTTAGAGATCACTTAATACTCGTCTCATGCCACCTGCAACTTCCTTTGAATTAGATTCCCTTCCCCTGCTCCATGGGCATAGGCAATTCCCCCCAGATTTTCAGAAGCCCCATAGAACCCTATAGACTCTCGACCCAGCCCCCCACTCCTGTGCCCCTTCACTGTCAACAGTCACCAGTCACCTGTGCCCATGGACATGCACCATAGGCAGAAAGCAGGGGCATAGGTATCACTGATGCGGCCGCACACACACGTAGAGATCCTGTGTACACTGGATTGGAGTGTCCCAGCAGGAAGCTCATTCCATCTTCCCCACCAGTGCCCATTCCCACCTAGCTGCACCTCTGGCAGAAAGAACGGAGAGAGAAGAATCAAAGACCATCCTGTAGGTTTCGTCTGGCAGGACCTTAAGAACATTATCAGCTTTCTCTGCGCTTCCTCTAGTGTTTGGAGGAGGCCGGGCAGTTACACCAAAAGCTTCCACCGTCTTGTAAATCCACCTAGCTTAGCAGAGTCTGGCCCAAGAAATTACTAACACTAAAATGGCAGTGTTTTTCCCTCCTCAAGGTTGAAGAAGAGTCAAGGAAGAGAGTCCCTCAGTGCAAGCTCACTTTGACTGGGTTTGGCTAGAGCCACACGCCCCTACTTGACCGCAAGCACTAGTTCATCACTTGTTTTCATTCCATACAGCACGCACTGCTTCCAAAACTGTTACCGTCTCAGCAATAGCCAGTAAATATGTCTAGACTGTCTACATATGTCATTCCAGTGTTCGGTCACTTGCTTTCTATGTAATGTCAATGTTTGTGCACCTGTTTGACAGATTAAAACTCACATCCCCTGTCTAGCCATGTATCCCACACCTAATAAAAACAGAGGGCCCCACTCCCCATACAGTAGGATTTTATTCCAAGAGCAGAATATGTTAGTACAGAACTGGCTTGTAAGAAGAAACCCAGTTGCAATTCATCATTGTTCTTAAATGTGGTGTGTGGGGTTTTTTCCTCCTGCAAATGAAACTGTAAACGGCTTCTGAAATTTTGGTCTTAAAAACAAGATCAGATTTCTTTGTAATGAAATCTCCAGTGCTGAGAACCTCAGTTTTAACAATTGTTTGAATTTTTAAGCATCATGAAACGTATAGACAAAAGTTTGCTTTGCTACTGAAAACTTCCTGCTCATTAAAATTTAATTTCATATCACAGGGCATTTTTAGACAGAACAGCTTTCTCCTGCAGCTTTAAAATGCAGCTTGGGGGAAAGCCCGCAGGGGCGTGCGTGTGGTGATCAGATGCTTCTCGCTTGACTGGAGGTCGCGCAGGTGCCACCGACACAGTGACACTGGGTGACTTGCAGGAGTTTTATTTTATTTATTTATTTATTCTATTTTTGCCCGGCCCCTTCTTGCAAAAGCAACTCGGGGTGGCTTACAAAGTTAAAAACAATAATCACAATATAAAAATACAGCATCGATTAGTAACCAGAAAATTGGTACCAAAAGATACCCGTTTTCCAGGTATCAGAATACCCGTTCGTTGATCAGGTAGCCCGTCGAATGCCTAACATGGCACTTGAAAATGCAGATATTCCAGTCAAGTGCCAAATTAGGTACCTGTTTCTGATCTGGCTGTTTCTGATCTGGGCTGTAGGTGGCCTTAAATCTTTGCCTGATTTTGTGCATGTGTGTGTGTGTGTGTGTGTGTCTGTCAAATTTCTAACAGAGGGCAGGAAGCACAAATTTTCCCTATCAGCGTATTTATGAAATTTTTAAACTTCCTCCCCAGGCAAACCGTTTTTCACACGTAACCCCTCTGAGCTGAAAGGGAAGTTCATTCACACCAAACTGAGGAAAAGCAGCAGGGGATTTGGTTTCACCGTTGTCGGCGGGGACGAACCCGATGAATTTCTTCAGATAAAGAGTTTGGTGCTGGATGGCCCCGCGGCACTAGATGGCAAAATGGAAACAGGTAGGGATCCATCGATTTTTTTCAAAAAAAAGAACAACAAAAAAACCACACCCACCACTTTTGTATTAACACGGTGTTCTGAATCTTAAGACAAATGCAAAATATTACACATAGGAATTGGTGGGGAGGAAAGATACACACATTGGAAATGAGAGACAACTGGCTTGACAGTAATATCACAGAGAAGGATCTGAAAATTATAGTGGATCATCAACTGAACATAAGCCACAGTGTTGCACCGTTGGGAAAAAGACACAGGCCGTTTTGGGGCTGCAGTAACAGATACATCCTATCCAAGACTCAGAAGGCAGTGGTGCTATATTACATGGCATTGGTGGTGAGACCCCACCTGGGATAGTGTGTTCAGTTTTGGTTACTGCGCATCAAGAAGGATGTTGACAACCTAGAGAGGAATCGGAGAAGAGCGACAAAGGTAATAGAGAAACTGGAATGCAAGTCGTATAAGGCAGAGGTGGTTTGGAACGACTATTCTATTTTCACGGATGTTTCCATGAAAACGGAACCGTTGTTGTTAATTTTCGCTGGAATTCCGATCAGAACTTGCTCCAATCAGAATCCTGGTCGAATTTGAAACAAACCAAAAAAAACCCCACCTAGTATTGGTGCATGCGCATATGGCCATGGGCCATTTTGTGCTGGTCCAAAATGGCATTGCCCATAACCAAAACGTGGCAGTGCCATTTTCTACATGCACAAATGACCAAAATATTTCATTCAGTCTGATCGGAAATAAGACTGGACATAATGATCGGTTCCGAAGAAGATCGAGATCAGCCCTAGTATGAGGAAAGGCTAAAAGACCTGTGCATGCTAGCTTAGAGGGGAAAAAAGACTAAGGTGAGACATTAGGGCAATTTCCAAATATTTAAGAGGATGCCACAAAAATAATTTATTATTATTGTTAAGTATTTATATGGCGTTAGCAATGTACTTGGCACTTTACAACTGTTGAAAATAGACAGGGTCTCTGCCCACGGGGGGGGGCTCACAATCTAAGAAAGACAAGGGAGGGGGACAACAGAGGGAGAGATGAAGACACATTCATGATGGTGTGAGTTTGCAGGAACATGCGCTTAGCTTAGTTACGTTGGGGAAGGCAGAGGGACTAAGGGTATGAGGAGCTACGGAAAGCCTGATGAAAAAGGTAGGTTTTCAGGAGGAATTTGAAGGTTAAGGGGGAGGGAAAAGAGCAAATGGATTTGGGCAGGGAATTTCCGGCATGGGGGTGGGAGCAGCAAGGGAGAATGAGTACATACTAGGGCTGAAATGAGAACCAATCTCCGTGCAAACTCAAGAACAGACCAAGATCTCGGTCGAGAATTTTTTCTTAGAATACCATTTACTGTTTATCGTTAGTGTTTATCACAATTTCCCATTCGCCATATACCGTTTACCGCAATTTACCTTTTACCATAGACCGATTTATTGTGTACTGCCTTCATTTTGGTAATGCACATGCGCAAAATGTAAAATGCTACTTTGCACATTCGCATTACTGGGATGAACACAGTACACAGTAAGCGGTACACGGTAAATCACTATACGGTAAACAGTAAATTGTGGTAAATGGTATTTTGAGAAATATTTCTTGACCGAGAAATAGCAAGAATTGGTATTTTTCTCAATTATAGTTTCTCACTTAAAACAAATCGAGAATCATGATTCTCTGCGATAACCGAGAAAAACTGAAGAACAAGTTTCAGCCCTAGAGCTTCGGAGCCATGAGCAAGCAAGAGTGGTGTAGAGGAGTAGCAGAGCTTTCAGACAGGAGCATAGTGGGAAACTACTGCTGAGAGAGAGTGGGTAAGACCATGGATAGCCTTGTCGGTAAAGACATAAGCTTGTGCTGAATGTGCTCAGGTAAATTGTGGCAATTGATCACCATGGCCACAATAGATAGAATCAGAGGGAATAAACTTCTGAAAGGTAGATTTCAGTTAAATATTTATTTGTGATCTCAATCTCTCACGTCCCTGAACGCTCAGGGTGGCTAACAATACAAAATAACAATACAAACATTAAAATTAAAATAGCAGTAAAGTCTACAAATATATAGGCCATATAGCTTTTTATAAAAAATCTAGCAAAAATGAATCCCCAAATCCTATCCCACCCACCAAATAGTTGACCAAATAAATGAGTCATACATTCTCAGCCTTCAGCTATGATGAACTTCCTGGGGAAAGGAGTTGCAGAATGTAGCTGCTGTGGAGCAGTTGAGAAGGCAGAAAGCGTTGGGGACTAGAGGGGAGGAACTTCCTATCTTTAAGAATAGTTGAGCAACAGAGTAGATTGCCAGGGGAGGGCGTGGAATCTCCTTCCTTGGATCTTTTAAAAATTGATCTGGACAAGCATCTTTCTGTGATGCTTTTCATAGAGGGTATCCTGCCTCGGAGCAGAGGATTGACTAGATAACTCTCAAGGTCTCCGACAATTCTACAACTCTGTAATTTTCTCTGAATGGTCTTTAATCATGTTGTTTATTTATTTATTTTCAAAATTTATATCCCGCTTTCTCCCGCCACAGGCGGCCCAAAGCAGCTAACAACAATACATATACTAAAAACATTTCAATTCAATTAAAAAAAAAAAAACACCACAATTTTTAAGTCTCTTCAAGCTCAATTCAGTGATAAGTCGGCTGTATGGAGAACTAAACCAGTTTTATTTAATTATGGATTTATTATTTCTATCCCACACTTCCAATTAAGGCATAGAGTGGGTTACAAAACATAAAAACAGTCAAAAATACTCATTAAATCCAAATCAAATCTCCTAACCCGCCTATCAAACACATGGCCAAACAAAAAGGTCTTGCATTGCCTCCAGAACATGAGGAGGCTCAGGCTGAGATTAATCTCGAGGGGAAGAGAACTCCATAATTGTGGAGCTAAGTTGGTCCGATAAAAGATATCTCTACACTACTTTGTCTCTACGCCCTATTTTGGGTTCTAACATGGCAAACACACTCTCTCCATAATTGTGGGACCGTCACCGAGAATGCCTCTCTGTGTGAACTTGGTGGGCAGATGGTACCTGCAAGAGGGCGCTCCTGGCAGATAAGAGGTTGCAACAGGACATGAAGAGAGAGAGACTGTTTTTCAGAGATCTGGGTCCCCGTCCATTCAGGGCTTTGTAGGTCAAAACCAATACCTTGAATTGAGCCTGGAAAGCCATGGGGAGTCAGTGCAGACTCCAAAGCATTGGTATGATGTGCTCTCGGCATTAACCTCCCCAGTGTCTAACAAGGATGGGAGTTCCGTCATAACACTCGAAAGTAGGTAAAGATTATCCCCATTTTAGAGATTGAGGCACGGCAAGGCAGAGGAACTAGTTCAGCATCTTATGTCGGGTCACAAGCCAATCTCAAGCACCAAGACATTCAGTCTTTGCTCTCGCTGCAGTGGTGATCAATTTGGAAAGATGAGCTTCCCTATGAGCAACACTTGGGTTGTAATTAGAATTCTCAAATGGTGTGACTCGTACACTGCGGCAATGTCCTATATGGAATACACCCAGAAGGATGTTATCAGCCTCCTCTGTCTTTACTGTATTTAAGCAAAGGAACCCTGCTTTGATGTAGAAAAGGGCTCATACTTCAATACTTCAGAGAAGATACGGAGGCACATTGAGGGATGAAGAAGCTTTCTCAGTGGGTGTTAACAGTTATCACGCTGGACCAGTTTGTCCTGACCAGGCCAGCATGATGCCTGACCTGTTTGTTCTTGGCCTGCCAGATGTGGGCCCGGAACAAACCCCCACCCAGGGTAGCAGCTGGGCCAGGAATGTGGGCCCGGAACAAACCCCTGCCCAGGGTAACAGCTGGGCCAGGAATGTGGGCCCGGAACAAACCCCTGCCCAGGGTAGCAGCTGGGCCAGGAATGTGGGCCCGGAACAAACCCCTGCCCAGGGTAGCAGCTGGGCCAGGAATGTGGGCCTGGAACAAACCCCTGCCCAGGGTAGCAGCTGGGCCAGGAATGTGGGCCCGGAACAAACCCCTGCCCAGGGTAGCAGCTGGGCCAGGAATGTGGGCCTGGAACAAACCCCTGCCCAGGGTAGCAGCTGGGCCAGGAATGTGGGCCCGGAACAAACCCCTGCCCAGGGTAGCAGCTGGGCCAGGAATGTGGGCCTGGAACAAACCCCTGCCCAGGGTAGCAGCTGGGCCAGGAATGTGGGCCCGGAACAAACCCCTGCCCAGGGTAGCAGCTGGGCCAGGAATGTGGGCCTGGAACAAACCCCTGCCCAGGGTAGCAGCTGGGCCAGGAATGTGGGCCCGGAACAAACCCCTGCCCAGGGTAGCAGCTGGGCCAGGAATGTGGGCCTGGAACAAACCCCTGCCCAGGGTAGCAGCTGGGCCAGGAATGTGGGCCCGGAACAAACCCCCGCCCAGGGTAGCAGCTGGGCCAGGAATGTGGGCCCGGAACAAACCCCTGCCCAGGGTAACAGCTGGGCCAGGAATGCGGGCCTGGAACAAACCCCCACCCGGTGTAACGGCTGGGCCAGGAATGCGGGCCCGGAACAAACCCCCGCCCAGGGTAACAGCTGGGCCAGGAATGTGGGCCTGGAACAAAGCCCCGCCCAGGGTAGCAGCTGGGCCAGGAATGTGGGCCCAGAACAAACCCCCGCCCAGGGTAGCAGCTGGGCCAGGAATGTGGGCCCGGAACAAACCCCCGCCCAGGGTAGCAGCTGGGCCAGGAATGTGGGCCCGGAACAAACCCCCACCCAGGGTAGCAGCTGGGCCAGGAATGTGGGCCCGGAACAAACCCCTGCCCAGGGTAGCAGCTGGGCCAGGAATGTGGGCCCGGAACAAACCCCCGCCCAGGGTAGCAGCTGGGCCAGGAATGTGGGCCCAGAACAAACCCCCGCCCAGGGTAGCAGCTGGGCCAGGAATGTGGGCCCGGAACAAACCCCCGCCCAGGGTAGCAGCTGGGCCAGGAATGTGGGCCCGGAACAAACCCCTGCCCAGGGTAACAGCTGGGCCAGGAATGCGGGCCTGGAACAAACCCCCACCCGGTGTAACGGCTGGGCCAGGAATGCGGGCCCGGAACAAACCCCCGCCCAGGGTAACAGCTGGGCCAGGAATGTGGGCCTGGAACAAAGCCCCGCCCAGGGTAGCAGCTGGGCCAGGAATGTGGGCCCAGAACAAACCCCCACCCAGGGTAGCAGCTGGGCCAGGAATGTGGGCCCGGAACAAACCCCTACCCGGGGTAGTGTCTGGGCCAGGAATGTGGGCCCGGAACAAACGCCTGCCCGTGGTAGTGACTGGGCCAGAAATGTGGGCCATGAACAAAGCAGGCCGACAGTTCGTGCCCAGTCGCGGCCGAGCTGGGCCAGAGTTGATCAAACCAAGCGGGAACATTTGTTTTCAGGCCTGACTCCTCCCACCATGAGGGTTGCTATGGCAGCTAGCCAAGGCTGCCTGTCATTGTGGGGGGCGGGGGAGGCAATGCTGGGAGTGCAGCGCCATGGCCGAGCAGCTACACATTGCACCCCACCCCCTCCCTCCAGCCGGGTCAGGCCACAGGGATGCTTGTTCCTGCGGCCGGAACCCACCCAGCTGAGGGAAGTCCTCCTTCCTTCTCTGGGTGGGAAGGACATCATCATGATGTCTGTTAACGCTATGGAAGTGGGGGACAATGGTCTCTGGCATTCCAAGTTCCAGTCCAGCACCCTAACCACTGAACATGCTTCCTAGCTTCTGCCCTCGCTGCTTTACATAGAAAGCCAGTGGGTTTTGGCAGAGTTGATGGGAACCCCAGTAGAGACGTGTTGAGAGCAATGGCTTTAAGGCTACCAATGAATTATTGCTGCATTGAACAATCCTGCCTTTTCTTGTACAGAGGGGATGTTTAATATTGCTTACTCAGTATAGTATTTAGAGATCAGGACATTCATGTCTCTGACTACACTGCAGACATGGAAAAATCCATGATAAATACCCACATGGTGCTTGTGCATGATCTGTAGTTACCCATGGAAGAGGCTCCATGAGGGGCAGCCATGTTCTTACATCAGACAGGAACACCACATGGTGATTCACCATGGGTTTTCCCACGGCTTTGAGGCAGAAATCGTGACATCCGAAAGCCCCCTGGGACAAACTGCCTGACAGCGTATTTATGCAGACAGTAGTTGCAAACTTTTATTTTATTCTTCATTTGACCTCTTGTTTTGCTTCTTCCGTGTGCCAGCTGTAGTAGCATCTACAGTAATCAGAGTGGAGGATTGCAATAACGGCTTAACGGCACATTTAGCACACCGTTGCGACTGATTTCCTTTCATTTTGCAGAAGCTTTCCCAAAACATTCACATAGACACGTGTCCCCAAAAATTGTGCAGTGAATCTTTTGTATCTGGACCGCCTTAAAATAGCTTTTTTTCTTGCATGAGTACAACAGTTCTGTCCCTTGCTGTGAGGCGAGAACGATTAAATAGCATCGTTAAACAGATGATTGAACAGCTACAAGAACCAAGCCAAAAGAAGCCTTTAGCTGAAGATCAAAATCTTCCAATGCAAATAGATAATAATGGATTTCAATACAGTTGGCTTCACTTAACCGGGACGCTGACAAATGTGATAGTTCCTTTAAATGGGACAGAACTAGAGCTCAAAATTGGTAGCGGCAGTTTTATTATTCATGGGCAGTGTTCTCATTTTAGATAATCCTTTGAGTCCCCGAACTATGTCTGTGACCAAAATGGGTATTAGTATATGCGACTTTGGGAGGAGGTATTCCACTTTGGGTCTTCGGGCTTTTTTGCTGTTTTGTCATTTTGGTAATTTGGTTGTGTCATTTTCATCAATTTGCGCACAAGCTGTAGTGCAAGGATTGCGGAAAAGAAGTAACGAAATACTGACATGACCGAAAAAAATCCAGAAACTGATACCGGATGGAAAGCAAACAGGGATTGGTTATTATCCAAAAGTGACATTTGCATTTTGGAGAGTGTGGAATTCGGATTTGATGGATTTACCCATTTTGAGGATACACATTTCAGTAATGTTCATTTATTTATTTAATCACATTTCTGTGCTGCCTTTCCCACAGAGCCTCAGGGTAACTTACGATCATAAAAAACAGAAATAAAAAGCCATTAAAAATAATCAATTAAAAAATCCATTTAACACCCCCACCCAATCCATCCCTACATCATTGATGGGGTCCCCCATCCATTTGTCCCCCAAGTTCGGAGTCTGGGAGTGTTCCTCGACCCACAGCTCCAGCTGGATGCCCAGGTGGCAGCTGTGACTAAGAGGGCATTTCACCAGTTACATCTGGTGCGACGGTTTCAGCCATACGTCTTGGACTCTGACCTGGCCACCATCATTCATGCTTTCATGACCTCAAGACTGGACTACTGCAACGCGCTCTATGTGGGGCTATCCTTGGTGACGGTCCAGAAGCTGCAGCTGCTACAGAGCATGGCGGTCCACCTCCTTACAGGGACGGGTCATTGTGAGCACATTACACCAGTGCTCCGGTCTCTGCACTGACTGCCTGTAGCTTTCCCAGTCCAATTCAAGGTGTTGGTTTTGGTCTCTAAAGCCCTATACATCTTGGACCCCGCTTATCTACGCATCGCCTCACACACACACACACACACCCTCCCCAGCTCCTGGTCTAGCCCCTGCGGTCGTCCAGGGGTGCGGGCGTTCTTGGTGACCGCACCAAGGCTGTGGAACTCCTTCCTAATGGAGGCCTTCTTGGCCCCGAACCTCCCCTCTTTCCGCAGATGATATAAGACCTGGCTGTTCTGTCCAAATCGTGGACCCAGGCAACCAAAGAAGTTACTCTGGCATTTTGGCTCAAATTACAATCAGGACGGGGCTCTATTCTATTAAGGGCTATGCTTGAGGATTCCTTTTTGGTCCTTGAAGGTTGCCGTTCAGCTGAAAGAGATGGGTATGTCATCAGAATATCTCAGTCATAAGCCTCCAGACATGCGCAAGAGGGAGGTTTTGTCACGGGTAAGGGATATGGGTCGGCAAACTGAGCTTGCAGGAGTTGGGCGATCACCCCACGTCCGAGATTATTTGACTTATGTCCCGGATGTGGGGCAGGTCACCTTTTACTTGACTGCTCCTATTTCTGGCAGAGCCAAGCAGCTTTTCGCTAGCGCCCATCTAAATGCCTTCCCTTCCCAAGTTTTTGAGGGCAGGATATTGGGCATTCCATTTTCAGACAGATTATGCCCTTTTGACAATATAGGGTGTTTTCAGACGTTACGGGGCCGCTTGGCCCCGTACCAAAAACAACCCTTTCATTCCCCGCCGGGGTCACCCCATCACGCCATATCAGACGTGCCGGGGGGATCCCAGCGGGGAATCTGGGAGGGGATGGGGCCGCGCGGCGCAACGTGCGGCCGCACGGCCCCGCCCCTTCCACGCTCCCGCCGCCCATCCTCCGGGGAGACGGGCGGGCGGCGGGGCCAGTGCGGCCGCCGCGTCGGGCCAGATGTGTCATGGCCCGGGATCCCGCTGGGGATCCCGGGCCGTGGCAACTGGCCAGATGTTACTTTTTGTTGGTCCCCGCTGGGGATCTTTTTGACCACGCTTCCCGGGACATTCCCCTGGCTAGCCTGGGAAGCGTGGTTCAAATTGACCCCATGGGGGTATTGACCGTGGCGAACATCTGGCGGCCGCCAAACAGACGTGCGAGCCACAGTGACCACAGGTGCGTATTCACCGTGGTTCACTGTGATCTCGTAACGTCTGAAAATACCCAATGTTACAGAGACAATTGGGCATATAATTCTATATTGTCACCTGTACGATGGTCCTCGCCAGGAACTTCTAGCTCCTATCTTGGGTAGGTTCCCAGGAAGAGATGACCAAGTATTATTAGCTCTGCTGTTAAATAGCAATAATTTAGACATTACCCGGAATGTAGCCATGTTTTTGTTAAGAGCTGTACAACTTAGAAGTCGGTTATTGGAAAACATTCCCTTGTCCATGGAACTGTGAGTGGCTTCCAATAGATCATGTTGGGGGGTTGTGAGGAGACAGTAGCTTAGTTTATTAGCAATAGTATTGATGTATTCTGTGTTTATTGTTTGTATGTATTTTTATTATTATTATTATAATTTGCAATGATCTAAGATCACGCAATAAAGTGCATTCATTCATTCTGCCAGGCTTTTTGGCAAGGGAGACAGTTGAAGGGTGGGAGGTTGAATGGGGTGGGGGTGTTAAACTCTGCCATAGTATATTTTGACTGTAATTTATTCTGAAATGTATTTTGTTATTTATATTGTGTTTTTTATTGATGTTTGTATGTCTTTTATGTTGATGTAAGCTGCCCCGAGCTGCAATAGCAGGAGGGGGCGGCCTAGAAATCTAAGTAAATAAATAAATGTACTCCCACCCAGTCCCATCCCAACCTATCCCTACCTGCCAAATGCCTGGCCAAATAAAAAAGTCTTACAATGTTTCTGGAAGATGAGCAGGCTCAGGCTTAGACGGCCCTCCAAGGGGAGGGAGTTCCATAATCGTGGGGCAGCGACCAAGAATGCTTCCCTGTGAGCCTTAGTCATAAAACCATCACAGGGAGATGGCACCTGCAGGAGGGTGCCCCCAGCTGACCTGAGGGGCTGCAAAGGGGCATGAGGAAGGAGACGGTCTTTCAGATACCTGGGGGCCAAGCTGTTTAGGGCTTTATTGGTTAAAACTAGACAGAACTCTTGGAATGGTTCTTTCCAGCACTATAGTTTTGACTAAAGTTGTGTCTCCTTTCATTGTTCAGCTGCTCGCTTAAGACATAAGAACATAAGTAGTGCCATACTGGGTCAGATGAGTGGTCCACAGAGCCCAGCATCCTGTCTCTGACAGTGGTCAATCTCAGTCACTTGGCAGAAGTACCCAATCAGGTCACAATGGGGCAATCCGTTCCCTGTTGTTTACATTTTTACAACTCCTGAGGTGTCCCAACAAAGAGCCACCTACTGTGTTCTTAGATATGCTTAGTGCACTACAGCGGTGAACTGAAAGTGTATTTTTTGTTTTGTTCCTTCCGTAGGGGATGTTATTGTCAGCGTGAATGACACTTGCGTACTAGGACATACACACGCTCAAGTTGTGAAAATCTTCCAGTCCATTCCAATCGGCGCCAGCGTGGACCTCGAACTGTGCCGAGGCTACCCTCTGCCTTTTGACCCTGACGATCCCAACACGAGTCTGGTAACATCTGTGGCCATACTGGATAAAGAACCCATCATTGTGAATGGGCAGGAAAACTATGACTCTCCAGCAAGCCACAGTAGCAAAACCGGAAAAGTAAACGGGATGAAGGAGCCAAGGCCCAGTAGTCCAGCCGAAATTTCTTCAAACGGATCTCACAGTTTTCCCAATGATACTGTCTCGTTGGCTTCTTCTATAGCAACGCAACCCGAACTCATAACTGTCCATATAGTCAAAGGGCCCATGGGCTTTGGTTTTACTATAGCAGACAGTCCCGGGGGCGGGGGTCAAAGAGTGAAACAAATAGTTGACAGCCCAAGGTGCCGAGGCCTAAAAGAAGGGGATCTTATAGTTGAAGTCAACAAGAAGAATTTGCAGAACCTGACTCACAACCAGGTGGTGGATATGCTGATTGAATGTCCTAAAGGAAGTGAAGTCACATTGCTCGTGCAGCGAGGAGGTAAGTCTAAAAACGTTTGCCTCTTTTTTTTCCAAAGTGCTATTAGGGGGAAGGCACGTGGCTGAAACCAATTTATTTATTTTTGGGGGGGTGAATACCGGTTCTACCATATTCAGTTGATCCAGGCCTGATCAAATGTAGATCAGCTGTGATCTTGTTCCCATTTTGCTGGCGATTCGTTTCAGTTATTCTGATTTGCTTAGTTCAGTGTTTCGATCTTTCCGGTATATTTTGTTTCCTTCAATTCTGTCATTTAGGCATTTCATTTGGACTATTGTGCATGCAGAGTGGTCAAAATGAAGTAAATGACCAAGCCAAAATGATTAAATGGGTGGAGATATTGAATTGGTATTAATGAAATAAAGAGAGTGTGGTGATGCATCATGGGAATGAAAATGTGTTGGATTTCTGTGTACTGTGCCGAAAATGTGGATTATCTCCATGGATACGGAAAGGACAGTCTACCTCAGGCTTATACAACACTGCAGACATGCTACATACTTTCTCCAAAGTAAATGGACCAAGTCATGAATTGTAGAGATTGATGGACCACATCTTTTTCTGTGTTCTCTTCAGCACCAGGTCATATGACTGGCGCTATATAAATGTTTATAATAATAATACCAAAACACATGGCAGTTTATAGTTGTAATTTTGGTTGTGGTTGACAATGGCAATACTCAAAGGCATATTCCTCTCTGTGGGCATGATTCTCCGGCTATTTAGTGCCAGCTCCCAATTGAAATCAATGGGACTTTCAGTGGCACTTAGGTTAGAACTGGTGCTAAACAACTAGGGAACTGTGCTCGGAGTCTGCATAAATATACTGAAACTACATTCTATGTACATTTGCCCAACTTTTTGAGATTTAAGGATTAAGCGTATGTTTAGTATCAAGCTCATAGCCTCTGTTCTGCCTTTGGAGCGGTTACTTCTGTATGTTCAGGAAGGACCATCAGGTAATGTACCCCCTACACAAAATAGACCTCCTCATCTCCATGCCCTAAACGTAACACAGGCTGTTGCATACCACACACCAAGAGCAGGAGTGACTAAGGTAGAACAAACTCAGAGGCCTCTGCAGTGGCAGAGAAGTAATTTAGTAAGATACAGCCAGATCCATGCAGATGACCCAAACAAAGGAGCCACACCTTATGCTGCAGGTAAAGGCAAAAAAACCCACGTGGTAACCAGCCACTCCAACCTGACAGAAAACTCCTGATCCCTTGATATGGTGATCGTTTAGACCAGGGGTGGGGAACCTTAGGCCCGGGGGGTCAAATGCGGCCCGCTGCAAAAGATTTTGTGGCCCCTTTCCGGTACTTGGATCTGGCCTTTGAATCCAATTCTTATCTCCAATCACTGAAAACTGAGCTGAAGGGAAGGGAGCAGAGATGAGGTCATGCACACCAGGATAGGGGACAGTTCCATGGCAGTTCCTTTCCTTGAGCATCCCCGCCCCAACTTCTGTGTGACCCTCGGAGCGTATGCAAGCTTTCAAAGTGACCCCTGGGAGGAAAAAGGTTTCCGACCTCTGGTTTAGACCGTGATCATACAAGCAATAGTACAGAAATAACCATTTGAAGTGAATGCTGTTTCTGTCGGAAATGGGCCATTTGCCTGCTTTCATGCGATAAGGGAAGCTTACCATTTCTTCCGCTACTTTGATTAGTTCCGATTCAGGAATTGTTGGCCTTAATGAAAGTGACATAACATTGTGATTGCTTCGACCCTGATCATATGAGCAATAGTACTGAAATGACAATTTGCAGCAAATGCTGTTTCTGCAGGAAACAGACCATTTGTCTGCTTCCGCGCGATGAGGAAATTTAGCATTTCTTCCGCTGCTTTCATTAATTCCCGTTAAGGGACTGTCGTTCTTGACGAAAGTGACGTAACATTGACAAAAGTGATGTGACTTTGATAAAAAAAATCACAGGCACTGTTCTCAACAATAATGGAAGCGCGGAATGAGTTGAGAATACAGAAATGCCAATGAACACTAGGAAGCATTCCCGAAATGTCGAGATTTCTTGATGGTTCAGTAACAGCCATTCTTACCTCAGAACTAGTGAATAAGACCCATCAGCCATGCCTCTATGACAGAATTTTCCATAACACATTAGCACCAGAGTGACACACTCTCTCAGGCTTTAGAGGTATTTATTATTTATTTATTATTTATTACAAAATCTTCTATCCCGCACCCTCCTGCACTTCGGCAGCTTGGGACAGCGCACAGCATAAAACACAGTCATAAAACCAACTAAAACTACAATATATAAAAATGGACACATACAATTCAATATCAGCTAGGCAAATAACCCCTCACCCCCACTCTAACCACCCCCTCCCCAAAGGCCCGGCGGAACAACCAGGTCTTACAACATCTACGGAAAGAGGGGAGGTCAGGGGACAGATGGGCCTCCAACAGGAGGGAATTCCACAGCCAGGATGTGGCCACTGAGAATGCCTTCTCCGCCGGCCCCACCCGGTGTACCCAGGGGACTTTGAGTTGGGCACCCCCAGCTGACCGCAAGGGCCGTGAAATGACCCGAGGCCTGAGGCAGTCTCACAGGTAAAAAGGACCCAAGCCATTTAGGACTTTATAGGTCATGACCAACACCTTGAATTGGGCGCGGAAGACAATAGGTAGCCAGTGCAGAGGACGGAGCACAGGTGTAATGTGCTCGCGGCGGCCCATCCCCATTAGGAGGGGCCTTGACCGTCGTCAAGTGTAGCCCCATGTAGAGTGTGTTACAGTAGTCCAGTCGAGAGGTAATGAAGGCATGGATGATGGTGGCCATATCCGAGCCTGAGACATACGGCCACAGCCGTCACACCAGATGCAATTGGCGAAATGCTCCCCTCACCACAGCTTCCACCTGACACTCCAGACGGAGCTACGGGTCGAGGAGCACCCCCAAACTACGAACTTGAGCAGCCAGAGTGGGGCAGACCCTGCCAATGACAGGAGCCACCACCCCCCTCAGCCCAACCCACCAACATCACCTCCGTCTTGTCAAGATTCAGCCTCAGATGGCTCATCCTCATCCAGTCCCCCACAACCATCAAACACCGAGACTGCCGGGCCTGGGTCTCCAGAAAACGAGAGGTAGAGTTGTGTATCGTCGGCGTACTAATGACATTGCACGCCGAACCCTCTCATGACCTCACCCGAAGATTGCATGTATACGTTGAACAGGAGATGGGGACTGAACAGAACCCTGCGGGACTCCACACGTGAGATTCCAGGGAGAGGATGTACATTCCCCGGGAGCCACTCGCTGAGTTCTCCCGGCCAGGAATGAGCGGAACCATTCAAGAACAATCCCACTCACCCTGGCCCGGTCCCGTAGCCTTGCCACCATCATCTCGTGATCAACGGTATCAAATGCCGCCGACAGATCCAGTCAGATCAAAATTGAGGCTCTGCCCTGATCCAATTCACGGCAGGTAGGGGTCCCTTCAAGTGTGACCTTTACCAGATTCCCCTCCTCTCTGTGCACAACTGCACTTGTGTATCTATGGGCTCGTCTCTATGGGAATGGTGTACTCAGAATTCTCCCATTCTACCTGAGAGCCGCATGTCAAAGCGTAGTGAATGCGTAGGGTGGCCATACCTCCCCATCATAAGAGGATGCTTATGGAAGAATACATGTCTGCAGGGCGGCATTGGTTCCAGTGCAGCCCTGCACCATGTATTTTCATAAGTATCCTCTTTTAAAGGGGAGGTATGACCACCCTATGAATAAAGGTAGTGAATATTTCTCCCCCAGATGTTTACTGGATTGAATCAATTTCTCCTATAAATGAAACAGTAAGATTCTGGAAATATTATTAAAACCAAAGCACTTTCTAGCTTTATACACACATTTCTGCAGAGCCAGAGATTGTGGTCTCTGTGTTGGTCCAAATTGTAAGAGACAGAGTAGTTTGGATGATCTCTTTTATTGGACCAACTTCTGCTGGTGAGAGGGAACAAGCTTATGGACAGCAAAGTAAAGATTTGGACTTCATAAACCACTATGGAAATGTGTAACAGCATGTGTTTTACATCTGTTCTGTATTTCAGTGTTTTGAAGTGTTAACTACTTTCCTCTCTGAACTGCATTTGCTGCTGCCCCCACCTCCAGTTACATCCAAGCCTCCATTCATTCGTTGGTTTCCTCTCATTGTATTTGGAATGCTAGTGGCAGCTCCACTTCCATTTATATAGATATCGATATAAATATATATGCATTTTTCTCAATCCTTTGTTGTGACTTCTTACCTTTCCCTGAGGAGAAGGGCCCTATGTAAATTCAGGTACCATTTCAGGTATCTAAATTGACACCCGGATACCATTTGAGCGCCCCGAAAAAACAATATTTGGGGGTTCTCGTTTTCTAGTACCTGAAATTAAGTGACGACCCCCCTCTTCCCCCAAAACAAAATTCCAAATCCAGAACCAGGAGTGAAAAAAATAAGGACAAAACCGTATTCTGATATTTTGGGTACCTGATCAGACGCATTTTTAGGTACCAAAAAGTTCCTGAAGTTTTTGGAATTAAATTGGGTACGGTGAATTCAATGGGTGCATCCATTTTTGCAGGTACCCATTTTGGCTGTAGCCCTATGTGATCCCAAAACTTGCATACTCTCACCTGGTGAAGTGGATCCAATAAATGCAATCATCTGAACTACTTTGTCTCTAAACCTGAAACAAAAAACGTTGTTCGCAGATGTGCGTGCCACATGGAAACTTACTGGGTTTACTGCTGTTTTCACCATTTCCCATTATTTTTCACACGTTGAAAACCAATCCCAAGCATCATGTGTACCCCACATGCACCCCTAGGGACTGTGTAGATTAAAACATGCGGCTGAGCACCAGGGACGTGCTGTAAAATCAATGTAAAATTCCTGGAAAGTGACAAAAAGTCCCGGATAGTAGTGAAAAAGTCCAACAAAGTGACAAAAATAATGGGGAAAATTGCGGAATCGCAGAATCACTGGCGGAGATCGATGAAGTACCGCCAGAAAATCGCAAGCACTCCCGAAAGGTTGGTATTTCCATTTGGAATGAGAACACTTGCTCTCATCTCAGCCCTATTTGTCTCTATCTCATTTAAAAATCACTCCAATATTGAGAGTCTCCAAAATATTCCGTAAGACTCATGTTTGATTTATGAATTTGGCAGAATGCCGAATGTCTGCCACTAGAGGAGAAAGGGAAACTGCACATATTATTAATCTTCCTAGAAAACATGTAAATATATCTGTTACCACCATACATTTTTTATTTGAATCCTGGCTGACATTTAATCATCCCCCTTATCCCTCCTGGCTATAATGAGATGGTCTGATCAGAAAGTCAAGGTACCTAGTTTTAATGAGAAAGTAAAATGGTCAGTCAGCT
>QEPC01006549.1:5955249-5971382 GCA_003113815.1 Sphenodon punctatus | reverse complement strand
TGCCCTGGCTCCGCCCACCGTTGCCCTGGCTCCGCCCACCGTTGCCCTGGCTCCGCTCACCGGCTCGCTGGCCGAACGGCCTTACTGCCCCTCCAAACTAAAAAGCCACCAGCCGCCCCTGCACAAAGGTCATGGAGTTAGCTACATGACAGTGAAAAAGCTGTGGAAAGTTGCAGGAGTTACCGCTTCAGCCCTAGTGCCGCCTGCTATAGGAGATGGGATGTTAGGCTCAATGGACCATTGGTCCGACCCACTATGGCACTTATTATGTTCTTAGCAACCTGTGAAGTTTGTGGCAGGGGGACATCCAAGCAACAGCAAACTTGAGAAGTGTATGTCTAGTTTAAAAGCTTTAGGATGCATTTGGCTCAAATACACCCAACACGCTGGGGTTCAGATCTTGCTCTCCAGCTGCAGTAACTTTAACTTGCTTTACTCCTGCCAGCTGCCTTATCGGAAGTGCGGACCCCAGACAGAGTGCCGCTATTTATCTTGGTTTGATTCCAGTGTGTGTGTTTGGATTCAGGCTGTGATAAGCTTTTTCATGTCTTTCACAGTGGTTCTTCCTTAGGATTCTGCTGGTTGTCTTTGCCGTCTCCTCCCTCTGGTGTCCGGCGAGGAGAGTGCTGGGAGAGACTGCCGTCAGGTACCCTTTTATTGACATAACATTGGCATTCAATCAAATTTATCCCCAGTCCTCCACACAGCACTGAGGCTGGTTTTCAGAGCTGTCCAAAGGATTTGTCAGCAGTGATTGCTAATCAAGCAGAAAAATATCAGACAGAGATGTGTAATCTGCGTGAAACGCTCAGGCAGCTCCAAGCCACTGGTGTTCTCCTGACAATTTTGCCTAATTGTTAAAATGCAAAGCACATCGCCAGACAGAGCAGCCTGTAAAATATTTACTGTAATATATCCTCTGCTGAAGCTCAGGCTTCCTGTAATTAGACAGCTTGTGCCAACAGACTCCTCCAGTTGGGAACAGAATCCAGGATGCTTTGCAGAATAAAAAAAAGTTTTTTTAAAAAAAGTATAGGCTTGAAACATTCATTCTTTTTGCTGAAAAATATATCACTTCAGATGCCGTGTCTTCAGGTGGCTCAAAGAAGGAAAACTTTGTCCATAGAGACCCTGCCCTGTCCATAGAATCCCAAGCCCTGCGGTTGAGTGCATGTGACACATTTGTTCAACGACTCAATCAATGTTATGGTTTGGCCGTTGGCCGTAACAAATTCAATACAAAATTAAGCATTGAACATTGGGACTCTAAAAATACGAAGACACTTAAAATTTGCCTTGCCCTTCCCGGGGCTTGTGGTGGCGACATTTGACCTCTGTAACTAATAAAATAATTTGAACACAGGAGCATTAAAAGTAATAACTAATTTTACTCAGTTTTAGCATTCTGCAATATGATGGCTCGTTGTCTTGGACACTTAGGGCATATGCCAGATTGCCTGCCTTACGAATCCTTTCGCAATTTGTATTTGCTAATAAATAGGCCAATCCTGAAATCTGACCCCAATAAGCTTTCTCTGGGCATAATTCTATTGTGCCCAGAGAAATACACATAAATATCATTAAAAACACACACACATAAAATATCATTAAAACATTTAAAATGAATAAATTGTACTATTAAAAATTCAAAAGGATGGAATCTTTTTTTGTATTCATAGTTTCTGATGACAAATTATTGTCTTTTGTTTAGATGTTTTTTTAGAGCTCCTCAGCAGATAATGGAAATCATGTTCTTTCCTGGTTCCAACATGGCCTAGGTTTGTTTCTGAACGTTGCTGCAAGGGCTTAATTTGGAAAGGGAGTGTGGAGAAGGAGCTTTTGAAGAAAGGGAGGGCTGAGCCCCAGGAAGTATTTTTAGTACGAGTGTGTCCCACAAAATGTGAAAAATGAGGAAAAGGCCAATATTGGCCATTTCAGGATTAGAACCAGAAGCCAAAAAATTCCTGAATTATTCATATAGATTAAATCACAAGAACTGCAGTTTTATATTCAGCTGTCGAATGGCAGGGTCATCAAGTGGTTGGGGGTGCTAGCTGGACGCTAGGGTTCATTTTAACCTAAACCTACCTTCTACAATCTAAATCTCATTGGCCCTGGTGAGCATCTGATGTTTATCTTCTTTCCAATAGCCCTCCGTAGGCCTGAAAGCTGTTATCATTTCCCCTGAATTCCCATTCTTCTTTTCTCAAAACAAAATATATCTGGTTACTTCACAGTTTACTTTTATTGCCTGCCAAAGACCCCATCAAGAGAAATGTGATGGCCCGGGTACATCACATTGTCTTGAGTGCCCCCACCACCTCTCATCCCCCAGTTCCTGTCAATTTATTTACATCTTTCTTAAAGGATGAGGCCTAATTAATGCCAAGTAGAGGGCACTGTTACCTCATGTATCTGTCTTAAGGACTTGTTAATACATCCCAAAATAACATTTGCCTTTTGTGCAGCCGTATTGTCAAATCATACAATGGGTGTCTTTAAGACATAACATCAACAGGTGTCCGAATGTGTGTGTTGACCTTGATATGAACACCGGTTTGGCCCTGTGTTCACCATGTGGGGCTGCTTAGCCACGCAGCCCATCTTGGGGCAAATCGGTGTTTTGCTCGCCACCTGCTCTGCCGCCTCGTTCCCCATGTTGTACCTGCTAACATGCCACGTGATATCATTAGACACAACGCTGGCCATGTGTTCAGCCGGAACACACAAATTGTCCTTGTGATGCACTGGTGTTCACATCGCGTGTTCAATGGGTGGCCGAATTGGTGTTGGGATTGTTACGGTGCTTACACACAACAACCAAACACGTGCTTCGGTGTTTTGACACCCGATCTTTGTTATGTCTAAAGATGCCTTTTATTTAGAACCCTCTCTAACCCCAGATCCTTCACTGCGGTACAACTACTGACCACGCTGTTCCCCATTTTATACTAGATAGATGGAGGGGGGAAATACCCATGGAGAGGGAGGAAAATATTTTGAATGTGTTCAGTGTCGGCAGAGAGAGGGGGTGAAAATACTGTGACTTTAAACAAACCTGGAGAGCTTAATGCAATGGGTACCAGCTGCAAAAAGAGAGGTTTAGATTGAACACCGGACAAATATTCCTGACTGTAAGGGCTGTCCGCCCAGCAATGGAACAGGCTACCTAAAACATTGTGGATTCTGCATAATTGGATATTTCAATGAAGAGGCTGGATGAGCCTATATCTGTGATGAACACCTGGCCAGAAAACAAGTAGCCGTGCATCACTTCCAGAAGATGAGCAGGCATGGGCTTCAATGAAACTCCAAGGGAGAGGAGTTGTAAGACTGTCTCTAAGCAGTGGTTGTCTGTGTGGACCCATTTTGAGACTTAGATATCATTCTTGGACTTCAGACAGCAACAAAGACATGCAAACTATATCAAATATCAAGTATCAATTGTGGTGTAAACCCACATTGATGTGGCAGATGGTGTGATGATCAGCAGATGATATGGCTATTGATGTTGTAGATGGTGCAACCGCACTTGTGGTCTTGACCGACAGTTTGGAAATGTCTTCCGTATTTGTATCTCATCGCTGCGTGTTTGGTTATATCAGACTCTCGGTACAGCTGTTAAAGGCAGAGAGCACACAAATAGTGCAGAACTTCAGTAGTAGTTGAGTATGATGGATGCTTTGCAGGTGTTGAGTCCTTTACGCGCTAAAGCTGGCTGGTTCCATGTTCTTTCATGACAACTCCTGACAGAAGCCTCTTCACCTTCACCAGCTCATCAGGAGCACTCCAGATAGATCATTACTTGGTAATAGAACTAAGCAAAAAAAAAAGTGATATCTAATCTCGCATCACTAGCATGATATCTACTTTTTTAGTTTCTTTCCCTAATGATCCAAAACCATCATAATTGGAACTGCAGTTAGCTGTTTGTCAGAGACGGAAGATCCTGCGACCAAAAGCTGTTCACTTTTGTTTGACCTTCAGGCCTCGCAAAGACGAGCGAGTAGAAGAATTGGGCCGCTTACGTGTCCGACTGCCAGAAAACTTAAAATTGTTCTAGCAGCTGTCCAGGCAAGAGATGGGAAATCCAGATTGTACTCCAAACAGATTGCGACCTAGCAGCTACGTGACTTAGCACAGCATGTGCGTGCCCATGCCTTCATAGATAAGAAAGAAGAGCTTCTTCACCCAGCGTTGCTCTTGGGGTTTTTATGGGGAGGGGAATGTGGCTGTTGGAAGACATAACGCTAGCCCACCCATCAGAGCTAGACAGGCGTGTTGGGCTTTAGGTCTGGCTGTGTAAAGCACGGATCCGGCTAAAGAGAGAAATAGGCATGTTGGGCATTAGGGCTGGTTGCACCAAGCACAAATCCTGCTAAGCGTTCTCCATGAATTATGTTTCCAGGAATCACAAGAGCAAAGAGCCTGTAACCGGTGCTTGTTTTATGCAACTAAGGACAGTACCCCACTTCCAGTGTGACTGTATAATAATCTGAGCATCCATAGAAATACACTGTCATCTGGACACCAGTGAGTGGGAGGAGGGAAGAGAGTGAGAGTTTCCAGTATCCACTGGTCCACACAACAATAGGAACCTTCAGTTCCCTCCTAAAAACCTACCTCTTCCATCATGCCTTGCCTTCCTTAACTCCTCACTCCCTAGATTGCTTTTATGCTTCTCCGTCCTTCAAAATTCCCCTCTACCCTTGTAACTAATGCAAGCACATACTCCTGCAACTTCTCAGCTTCATGACTGTATTGCTGTCCCCGCCTACATGCCCCTTTCCTTGTCTACCATCCCCTTGTCCATCATCGACTGTAGGCCCCTTGCGGCAGGACCCTGTCTCTAATTATCACTGTTCGGCGCTGTGAACATTGATGGCGCTACGTAAATAGTTATTAACAATAATAGAAGCATCTACCAAATTGAGATATTTCAATGTGCAATGGATTGCCACAAATTTATCGTTACGTCTGGGGACACCCAAAATTACACAGATTCAGTCTTTGATCCTGTACCCAGAACTAAGCAAGGGCACATGGACAACATGGCTGTATTTTAGTCCAGGGTTCAATTGAGGCTGCTTGCTCATGTTCCCTGGCCCAGCAAAACTCCCGGCACAGAATCTCACATCTGGGAATCTTACGCTTCTCTCCAAACGTGGACACAGAGGTTAAAAGATCATCAGCCAGATCCCATGGCATTTTCTCTTATGAATGACAGGGCTGGATTTTGAGCCTTGTCGTTCATAAGAGAAACGGCCGCGGGACCTGGCTGATGACGTTTTTTACCCCCATGCCCACGTTCGGAGATAAACGTAAGAGTCTCAGCTGTGAGATTCCACACCAGGAGCTTTGCTGGGCCAGGAAAAGTGACCAGGCAGCCTTTGTCTAATCTAATTGCATAATTAGGGCCTAAATTAATTTTTGTCTCAGTTTGCATTCTCACTGACTTTGAGGGGTAGGTCATGATATATGAGGCTCGTCTTCCGTCCCACATTTTGTTAATTGGACGACTGTTTTAATGGCGAGTGTATATCGTTATTCCTTTTGTTTCTTTATCTCATTCCCTGCTCTCTTTCTTGCACGCAGAAGTGATAACCCAAATCCCACTGTCTCGCTCCTCCTCTTCCTCCTTGGTTTAAATCCCATAGTTAACTCTCCAATGAGGTGTCCATTTTGATCCTTTTATGTCTTCTTTGTGTATTTCCAATAGCCATGAATTCTTCATCTAGGGTCTCTCTTGCTTCCCCAATTCTGGTCCCAAAATATGCTAGCTCTTCCCTTTACTGAAAACAGGAATGCCTCTGTTTCCTTATTCTCTGAATTCATCCTGATGTCCCTGCCATATGGTGCTCCTTGCTGATCCCCCTAAGTCTTTTGAAATCCCATCTCAATCCATCCCTCTCTTCCTTGGCCTCTCTCTTTAGAGCAGCCAAATCCTATTCCCACGCCCACAAGGTTTGTCCAGTTGGGTCGTCCCCCTTGAAACTTGTCTCGTGTAGCTTTGTCAACAGAGTATCACTTCCATGGAGCCTGTTTGCAGTGCAGTTTTGGTGGGACTGTTTGTGCCGCCAACGTTTACAGGCGATCCAGTCTCGAGGATGAGAGGGCTTGGCATCTTGCAGCATCAAACCCTTCAAAAGTTAAGGCTCAGAGAGTGCCCAATTATAACATGTACTTCCGTTCTGTGGTGGATTATCTGAAATTATGCTTCCCTTTAAATTTGTCTTATCCTCCATGATCCCCTCCTCCCCTTGTAACTCAGCTAAGCCCTTGCATCTGCGACCTCCCAACTTTCATGACTGTTTCGCTGTCTCTCCATATGTTCTCCTCCCCCTTACCTTCCCTCCCCTTGACCATGCTAAACTGTAACCCCCTTGGGGCAGAGACCTGTCCCTAATTATGACAGTTCAGCACCAGGCACATTCTTTGTATGATATAAATAATAATAATGTTCTGAGGAATCTGTTGGGAGACAGGAGGTACTTTGCATTTACACGCAGTGTTTGGGCCAAGAGTTTTCCAAACTATGGGTTTGGGACCCCAAATGTGATTTCACCATCTGCTGATAGGGTTGCTGTCTTCATTGATATTGAAGATACTGTACATACCTTTGTTGCTGCCTGGCAATTCCTTATTACATTTAAGTCCCAAAGTCTCAAAAGGTAGCCACACAGGTAAAAAGTTTTTTAATCCATTGTTCTTATCCCATTGTTTTCCACTTCTCTTCTTCCTTTTAATTGGAATAAAACTAGCAAAGCTCACAAACTTGAAGCAACTTTAAAACAAGTTTTTCCTATCTCATACCCCCTCCCCCCCCCCGGTTCCTTTACAATTCTAATTCTGATTAACTGAGCGGAAACAGGACTCAACTGAAATCAGAGAGGAGAGAAAATAAAAATAGTGCCCAGTGCTCAATCTCTCTAATGAGATATCCGAGCTTCATGCACATATTACATTTTCATGTGCGCTTGCATTTCGCATTTGCAATGAAAGTTAGCCCTCCTCTTTTAAAAGTAGTGTTAAATATGATACGCCTTTTTGGGGCGCAGTGCGGCTAAATTGTTCTGCAGCATAACACACTATCTCAGCAACTTTATTGAGAAAGCAGCTTCGGCAGAACTCATTTTCCCTCAGTGATAACGTATATAGAGACAATGGTTCAGATCAGGTTTCCTTATTAATAATCACAGTCAGCAATTCTTGTGATTTTTGCAAACGTCAGAGCAGCAATTGATCAGATTCCGTCTAGGCCTTTATCCAACAATGGCAGCTCCGTGCTCTAGAGGAAACGTATAACAGGGCACATATGAAGTGACTCATCCCATGTTGTTCTCCCCCAGTGTCTGACAGTCAGAGGGTGCATCTCCTGAACATCTTGGCTAATAGACGTTGGTAAATATATAAATCATAGAATGCTGGAGTTAGAAGGGTTACCTCAGAGGTCATCTAGTCCGCGAAGGAGAGCCCACCACCTTCCTCCTAAGCAGTCTGTTCCACTATTGAACAGCTCATTACCATTAGGTAATGTTTAGCCAAAATCTGCTTTCTTGTCATTTGAGCCCATTGGTTCTAGTCCTGCCCTCAGGAGCAACAGAGAACAAGTCAGCTCCATCTTCTGTGTGACAGTCCTTCAGATCTCTGAAGACAGCTTTTATGTTTCACTTTAGTCTTCTCTTCTCTAGGCTAAACATACCCAGCTCCTTCAACCTTTCCTCATAGGACTTGGTTTCCAGACCCCTGACCATCCTCATCACTCGCCTCTAGGGCTGATGTGGCAGCAGCTGTTACCGCGCCACAATTCCATTCCGCCATTTCGGAATTGCCTGCGCCATACCGCGGCTTTTCTGCGGACATTCCGCTAATTCTGCCGGCATTCTGCAAATTGCAGAATTGCGGAAAAATTGCAGAAACTTTCGGAAAACCGCTGTTCCGCTATTTTGTGGCGGAAGTAGTGAAAATGTCATGTTTCCGCTATTTTGCAAAGCCTGTGGAAGTAGTGGAATGAAATTAGCGGAACTGCGGAAGTAGCGGAATGAAACTAGCGGAATGAAAGCCACGCCGTACCACTAATTGCGGAAATGCTGTTTCCGGCGGAATTAGCTACCGCTGCGATATTCCGCTACAGCCCTACTCTCCTCTGAACCCGTTCCAATTTGTCAATGTCCTTCTTAAAATGCAGTGCCCATAATTGGGCGCAGTACTCCAGATGAGGTCTGATCAGCATGAGTCATGAGTTCTGCCATGAGTTTATCTCATCCTTTTCTGAACCCGGTTATGCCTCTGGCACTATGAGCAGTGAGTAGGACACTATAGGAGTGAGTTCCATGGGTTTTTATTGCAAATCTCATGATTTTAGTTGTTTCTAAAAATCTGAGTCCAAAAGTTGCAATAACATGCTGAAAATCTAGCACTTCTGATTTTACAGGAAAGTTTTAAATTCTAAACTCCCTGAGTTTAGCTGGTTTGGCATGTAATACAACCTAATATTGCCCCAAGTACTTAAAAACATAAGCTGTTTTTCCCTTTCTGCTACCCATAATCAATTTGGCTGGGGCTGATTCTGTGTCAGCATCACACAAAAAAATAAAGGACAAATCACATCCAACCCAAATCATCAGGATTTAGGGGAAATGTTGGTCTTCCCATCAACCACTTTGCCTTCTGCAATCCACATCTGCATAACACCGATTTACAGGTAACTCCTAGGGATGGGCGAACAGAACAGAGTTTGGTTCGGTTCGGTTTGGTTTGAAATTCGAGTTCGGAAATTCGGTTCGGTTGGAAATTCGAGTTCGGTTCGGAAGTTCGGTTCAGTCAACCGAACAGGCCAAGTTCGGTCGAATTCCGAACTTCCGAACCAAGTTCGGCCATTCAAAACCAGGTTTTTTGGTGTGTGTTGCCACTAGGGATGGGCGAACAGAACGGAGTTCGGAAATTCGGTTTGGTTTGAAATTTGAGTTCGGTTCGGAAGTTCGGTTCAGTCGACCGAACAGACCGAGTTCGGTCCGAACTTCCGAACCGCATTCGCCCATCCCTAGTAACTCCTTCTAGATTACAAGTTCCCCAGGTAACCCAAATGCTAGCTGTGGATATGGTCTCATCAACTCAGTTGGTATATTATATATGTTGCATATCTTTTTTGCTGTTCAGATTATAAATGGAAATATGTATGGAAACTGTTTAGGAATCAGCACCGCAAATACATAGAGCATCTAGAGTTGAGGCAAGAACGACTGTTACCATTGAGTCAGGAAATATCTCATACATTCTGGAAATACCTGCCTTTTGGGAGCTCTGGCAACTGTTCATCAGTATTTCCTCACTATCCATTGAATCCTCATTCTGCTGTTGTCGAGGTCAGAGCCTGTGATTGTCCACCATTTTCCCCCCATAATTTTCAGCGCTTTCCAGTCATTTTTGACAGTTTCCAGCATTTTACAACAATTTCCAGTATCAGAATGGAAATGCCAGTCAATACCAGTTTTGATTGGTGTACCCCTTGAAATACACCAATCAAAACACAGTTTACATGGAGCCCAAACAAGGACCAATAAGGGACATGATGAAAGTTACGTAGTGAACTTGCGATCGTATGCAAGCAAACCTAATCAGCATGCATGGAACGTTACGTGAAATGTGACGACTCCTGCCTAGGAACAATTACCAGATGTACAGAAAAATGGCCATTACCAATTGAGAACTAACAAAAATAGTGAATAAGCCTGTATGTATTCTCATCTCACGAGCACAGGTGAATAATCTGTTTCCAATGGAAATAGCTTTCGTTGTGATTGCTCAATTCAGCACTAATTGCATCTGATCTCCACCCTCACATTCAATTAAAGCTGCAGCTGTTATCCTCTCCTATCATGGTAACCATTGGTTTTGCAGTAAGCAATACGGCTGACACGAGAGCAAGTGCTTCCATTCTGAAGGGAAATACTGACCTTTCGGGAGTGCTTGCGAGTGTCCGTCAGTACTTCGTCACTTTCCGGTGATTCCTCACTTCTGCCATTTTCTTCAGCACTTTCTGGGAACTATACAACTGTTTCCTAGTCACATGGATCTCGGCGAATGCCCTGCATCTGATGGAAGCAGCACTTGCCGAGATTTTTTTCATTTCAGATCTAGTAAGCAAACCAATAATGATCAGTAGGGCTGAATCAAAACATCTCTTCTGTCTTCATGGAATTTTTCTGCATTTTCAGAACACAGGTCACAGTTCTGCCGCAGATTTAAGCTGCGTCCATAGTCCAGTTGAAGTTTAGATGGAATTATTCTGCCTCCTGCCGTTCATGAGCAAAACAGTGGTGGCCTACACTGCCATTTTGTGCTTTGTAAAAGGTGGAATGGAACTAATTTCTCTAGCAAAAGGCGGATCGAATCATATTCCAGTCTGTGTTTTGCCAGATCAGTCAGAACGGCTGGATTCAACAAAAACAGAGAGTATCCAAATTTTGTTTCAGCCCTATTGACCAGGAACCATTTATTAACGAACAGTTTAACTGAATTATCTCATTACCAGTTTGTACCAGGCATTTACTATGTTGCCGCATTCTGTTTTCATGTTCCCTCCACAGTTACCATCTAGTGCTGTTTATCCATAATTCATTTCCTGTTTACCCCTCGGATTCTGGTTTCATGTTTAACTCAGTTAACCCATTGGCTACCTGGTTCAAATCTGCTGGATGCAGCTTTGCTATTGGTCTCGAAATAAACTGGGAATCGGCTCTGCTTTGAACTTCCAATGCAGTGAAACACAATGGCCAGTTTTGTTCTTTGCATTTCATTGAAAACTTCTTTTTAAGGGCTGAAATTCCCTAAATGTATAAGATTTGTATGAAGTTTGATTAAATGTCAGGAAGGCTGTTCTCAAAAATGAAGCAATTGGGTAATTAAGTTAATTGGGATGGCAAAATAATTTTAGCCGTTAAGGAATGTGGCAGGAGTAGAGTCTATGGTGTTTTCGCAACACAGTCATCGGGTAGCATGTGTGAAATTGGGGAGCACAGCTGTCACAGAGGTAGGGATGAGTGCAGATTCATTAAAATCAATAAGAGAGGCGAGGATTGGCCAAGGGAAAAATGATTAAAAACCTTCTCATCGGGATCTTAGTGCATTAATCATTTCAACAGAAGACATGACTCTTTCTAGAAGACACCAAGGGACTAGTTTAAATAAGTCTTTGGAATTCTTTAAAAAGTAGATTTTGTTGAGGGAGTTAGTTGTGGTGGTTTTAAAATGTTTTGAAATGTTGACCTTGTGTAAATGCAGCGACTCCAGCAGCGTTGAGCTGTTTTTATATCAGATGTGATGTGACGGTAACACAAGGTGGCACAGCAGAACCTTATATCGTGCATTAAACAAGGCAGATTTAATGAGAGATGCTTCTTACCGTTCCTCCAGTCATTCTTACAAACCAGTAAATCAAGCAGACAGTGAATCGTCAGCTGAAATAATGCCGTGTTTTATTCTAGCTTCCTTTAAAAAAAATTTTTTTTAAAAATCAGATTTCCCTTTCACTCTCAATGTCCCTGGCTTTCAGCACACAGATGGGAAACATCATTTCTCCAAAGGACACTGACCACACCTGAGCAGGGCTGGGATGAAAAGATTACAGATAAAGTGATTAAGTAGCAACGCCTGAGAGAATTAATGAGGTACCTGAATTCAGAAAAATGGCTTTTGTTTACTGACATGCAGGTTCTTTTAGGAACTAATCACGGTTTTGTTTGGGAAATATTGGCAGGTTTAGCAGGTCTCCGTTATGCTCTCCAAACATAGTATTGCTTAGTTTTGTTTTGAGACAGACTCTGCAGTCCTTACCCACAGCATTTCGCTACTGTCAGCTGCTTCAGTCTGAATTTAACTGGCAACATGCCAAAGGTATACTTGCTTGATTCTCTTTCTCACTCTACAGCGTGGGTGCATTCTCCCTCTCTGGGACGGGGACGTATGGTAAATGTTGTGAGGTTCCTCTTAAGACCTTTGCTGTTTGAATTGATGCAGCGCCCGCGTTTCCACGCACAATCGCAGCCCCACCGTGATAGACATTGCATGGACACACAGCAGGAGATGGTCCCTCCCTGGAAGACAATGCAAAATTGATGGAAGAGCAAGAATATTTTACCCCTAGGCAGTGTCTGTCTTGATGGGGGGGTGGGGGGTGTAAGGATAAGGGCAGAGTCAGGAAGCAGGTATCAGTCGGTCCTGTAATGCTTTTTAAGAACATAAGAAGTACCATACTGGGTCGGACCAATGGTCCATCAAACCCAGTATTCTGTCTCCAACAGTGGCCATTCTTAGATGCTTCAGAGAAGTACCCATCCCCTGCTGTTCATTCTCAGTGCCTGACAGTCCGATATAATAAGGAAATGCAAAGGCCTAAACAAAAATGGAATCTTCTGAAACTTATATTTCCATCACGACCAACTGGGACCTCTTTAAAAATAGAAGCAGATGGGAGATGTGCAGGGCAGGTTCAGTATTAGGGTTACCAACTCTCCAGGTTTTGCTGGAGACTCCAGGTTTTGCCCTAGATGCTCTGGAGGAAGCCCCCAATTTCTCCATGTCAGTTGGGGCACCCCTGATCGCCTGAGGCTTCTGGAAGTAGCAGGTGATGGACCATGTCAAAAAAAGAGACAGGCCAGAGGGACTTTATGGCCGCCTTTCTGATGTGCCACCCCTATGGAGGTCATAACATCATGGCGCTCGGTAAGGGGCGGAGTTTCATCAGGAAGGGGCATGATGACTTCCTGGCCCCACCTGATTTCCAGTGTAGCTCCGCCCCCTCCTTGTGAAAGGGAGGTAGTCACCCTTGTTGAGATTTGCTAACCCAACTGTATCTCTCATTTTCGACCAACCCAGGCCCAGCTGTCTCGGTGCTTGTCCGGTGTTTGGCAGCTGTGGGGGACTGGATGAGGGCTAACCGACTGCGACTGAATCCTGACAAGACGGAGGTGATGTTAGTGGGTAGGTCAGCGGAGTTGACATCTCCATCGATTGATGGAGTCTGCCCTCCACTGACGTCCCAGGTGCGGAATCTGGGAGTGCTCCTCGATGTGCAGCTCCGCCTGGATATCCAGGTGGAGTCTGTGGCGAGGAGTGCCTTCCGCCAGTTACATTTGGTGTGGCGGCTTCAGCCACTGGTTTCAGCTCCGGACCTGGCCACGATCATCCATTCTTTTATTACCTCTCGGTTAGACTACTGCAACATGCTCTACGTGGGGCTACCTATGGTGACGGCTCAGAAACTGCAGCTGGTGCAGAATGCGGCGGCCCGGCTCCTGGTGGGGTTGGGCCACTGGGAGCACATTACATCAGTGCTCCAATCTCTGCACTGGCTGCCAATAGTCTTCCGGGCCTGATTCAAAGTGTTGGTTTTAACCTATAAAGCCTTGCACAGCCTGGGCCTTGCTTATCGGTGAGACCTCCTCACCCCCCGGGTTCTAGATCGGCCCCTGCAGTCGTCTGGGGGCACCTTGTTGGAGGTCCCCTGTGTTTCCCTGGGGGTGGGGGGACATGCAGAATAGGGCGTTCTCGGTGGCCGTGCCGCACCTCTGGAATTCCCTCCCGGTGGGGGTACATGAGACCCCGGACCTTCTGGCCTTCCTCAGAAACTTCAAAACCTGGCTGTTCTGTCAGGCATTTGGCGAGGGAGAGTGGTAGGGCTGGGTGGGGTTGGGGAGGGTGGAGTGGGGTTTGTTTGTGTTTTATGATTAATTATGTTTTATAGAGTTTAAAATTGTTTTTATATTATATTTATACTACGTTAGTTGCTCTGGGCTGCCTGCAGCAGGAAAGAGCAGGATACAAATTTCGTAAATAAAAAATAATAAAATAAACCTCACTTGCTGTTAAACCCACCACAGTAATGTTTATTTCAATGCATGCAGGTGAAATATGGTCCCCCTATTTATGGGGAAACAGAGGCACGAAAAGGTGCAGCAACTTCAAGGTCCCAGCACAGGTCAGGGCCACCTTGATGTGAAATCCATACTTAGCTGACAAGTAAGAATATATAATTGTAGTGATGCAACAAATGGCCGTACCTCTGAGATCACCTTACCCAGGGATGGAGAACCTTGGGCCAGAGGCAAATGTGCTTTCTTTTATTTGGCCCTTTCCCAGTTCCCAGGTGTGGCCCCTGGATCCAGTTGCTACCTCCCAAGGGGAAGGGAGCAGAGATGAAGGCTTGCACACGAGGGTTGGGGAAAAGCTCCATGGCAAAGATATGGACCCTCCTCTTCCTGGGCTCACACGTTAAGTGTGTCTGACTGCAACTTTGACATGACCCTCGGAGCTTGTACTGATTGTCAAAGTGGCCCAGGGAAGGAAAAGGTTCTCCCACCCCTGACTTGGTTAGTCACTTCTGTGCCCTGCAGTGTTATTGGCCACAGTGAAATATGGCCACAGAGCTACTCACTTAGTTTAGCAAGTAAGGATGCTTTTAATGTTGTAGACTATTATCCATGAAAGCCAGGACTGTCATTGACCTATCCTGTCAAACGTCTAGCTGATAAAAGATGCTAATTAGTAGCGGTGATGTTATTCACCAAGGCTGTTAGCGGATGTTACTCTAGTTGCAAGTTTCACATCTGAAACAAAAGTAGTGTAATGCTTGTTACTATCCGGCTATGGACCGGTTACTCACTTGCTCTACCCAGTGGCCTAAATTACTCTGACCTACTGTGCAGAGCAAGGTTCTGCTCGTGGCTGTTGTGACGTGGGTGCAGAGACGAGACTAGAAGCATGGTGGCAGTTGCTGCTATGACACTGTATCACCACATCCTGTGTCACTTACTTGGGCCCGGGCGTAGCAGGAGTGCGAGCAGCAGTAGTCACAACAGTAGCAGTCGCAGCAATAGTAATAATGATGTGGGGCAGCAGTCTCAGGAGCAGTGGTAAGTCCCCAGGTGCAGTGGTGGGATTGTGCCTCTCTTTTCCACTGGCACACCCAGGACCTGTTGTCACTACTGCTGCTGCTCCTGCTGCCGCCGCCACTACTCCCCAAAACCTACCATGCCGCCACCACTCCTAGTCGGCCCTCACCACTGATATTAGCTCGTGGGAAGCCCCTCCATCCATGTTCAAGCAGCTACCCAAGACCTGGTACATTTGGGCAACCGGGTACATGATCTGAATTCCCCACGTTACATCCTGAACACGTAGCTGCCATAACCTGTGTCCCTCTGCGGCCACTAAGATCGTGCAACAGTTCTCTCTTGCAAGTTCCATCACCGGTCCATACCACCCGGGCATGTAGAGAGACATTCTCGGTGACTGCTCCACAGCTCCAGAACTCCCTTTCCTTGGACATTCACCAACGTCCCAAGCTGAACATCTTCTGGAGGCGACGTAAAATCTATGTTTGGCCAGACATTTAACCAGAGTCAGGGTTAGAATTTGGGGGTTTTAATGGGGTGAGTGTGTGTGTGTGTGTGTGTTGGGGAGGGGGGGGCGGTTATAAGTATTTTTATGTAGTGTTATGGATTTTATCTTTTGTATTTTCTCTCTCTCTTATGGTGACATTAGCCACCTTGAGTCTTCAGAGAAGGGTGGGATAAAAAGCAGAATAAACAAATAAATAACAATCTGATAAGACCCAGTCCTTCTGAAAAACACTAAGAGGGACCAGGGGACCTGGCCACTGTACAAACATCAGTAAGAGAGTCCATGCCCAAAGAGATTACAAACTAAGCGGAATATTTATTTCTTTATTTTCCCCTTGGGAGGGAGGGAAATTAATACTTTATTAAGCCAAGCAGACCGGATTCAAAAAAATGTTCATCCCAATGAAATTTTAATTTCAGAATTGATTCTTTCAGCATAGTCCATTGACTGTTTTGCAAATTTCCTTGATGGTTCAAAATCATAAGAACCATTTCCAATTATTTTAAAGTGTTGCTGCCTTTCCCAATGCCTGCTAGTCGTTCCCCAGATACTTACTGTCTGCTCTCCTCTGCAGGCTGCAACCAACCTCTTTGTAACCAAGCCAAGCACACGCACCTGAGACTTTGCATCCGCTTGAATGTTTGTTTGTCTTCTCCCCTGTCTCTCCCACTGTCCCCTCTCCCTGTCTCCCCCTCCTTGTCTTTTAGATTGTAAGCCACAGGCAGGGACCG
>QEPC01006549.1:5840135-5946850 GCA_003113815.1 Sphenodon punctatus | reverse complement strand
CCCCCCCCCCCCCCAGGTGCATGGAGCGGGAGGGAAATTAAATTATTTATTGTAAAACATCTAGAATAATGTATAGATAGGTCATTACATTGGCCTCATTTGAGTCTGAATACTTCTAGATTTAATCAACGCCTTTGCAGATTAAAACTGAGATGAAACAGATACTTAAAAAGCATGGATTTTTAAAATAGAACAGATCAACCACCATTAAAATAACGATGTTACTTAACAACTTTGTCTTTGAAGCATGGGTTAAAGTGCCTCTTTCACACGGTTGGCACTTTCCCACGTGACAAAATAAGCATCACTTACCTCCATGGGAAATCCGGGAGGCAAATACTGTGCGGCTTTTCTCATGTGCGAAAACAAAGCTGCACAGCTTTGGCGCCATTCATGCAGACTTGGGAACTCAAGCTCTGTCCTGGGGGGAGACGGGCAAGGCCTCCCCGTGAGAGGGGGGGGGGCACAGCCCGTATGATGGGGATGATGTATCGCTGTGTTTTGTATGTAGGGGTTGGGGTGTTGTAGTAGTTGTTGATTAATGGGGTTATGTTTTTGGTTTATTGATGATTTACATAGTACTGATGCATTGTGCATCATATATAATTCTCTATATTATTTATTGTTGAAGGGTTCCCCCCTATCCTGGTGAGAGCAGGAGGGGGGAGAGGCCTCCCCCTGGTGGTAGCAGGGTGGAGGGTGGGAAGTAGTGAGAGGTGGAGGAGAGCGGGAAATGTTGTGGGGATGTGATATGATGATGTATTTTTGTATTTGGGGGTTATTCATAAAGGGTTTTGTTTGCCTCTATAGATGTTTAAATTGTATTGATGCCTTGTGCATTATATATTGTTTTGTTTGTTAGCTGCCTCGAGCCGCCTTCGGCAGGAGAGTTGCGGGATATACATTAAAACTGGAATTGGAATCCTCTGCATGATCGGCGCCAAAGCCGCGCGGATTTGCTTTTCCCACGTGACAAAAACCATTTAGCATTTGCCTCCCGGAGTTTCTCGTGGAGGCAAGCGGTGCACGTTTAGTCACATGGGAAAGTGCCCTGTTTCATACTAATAATGTAGCTTTCGACCAGCAAAGCTGTTAAAGTGATGAAATCAAAGTTGCAAAGTCGTTAAGATAGTGAAATCTCAATGCCAGATTTGCTGAGTGTTTTTCCTGTGTTCCAGCAAGCAGTCTAGCAGATGGATGGAGCCGGCTGCATACGCAGCTTTTGGGGACAGCTAGGGAATGAAAAGAGGGCTGTTGTTTAAATAAATGCAATAATAACACTGATAATTAGTTTAATTTAGATGCTCTGTTTGCCTCAGTTTGAGCTAACTTTCTACTCTCACAATTCTTAAATTAGCTGGCCACTCCGTGAAATTAGTTTGAGTCTAGGCCCCTTTTGTTTTTGAAGATTGTTCAGCGATCATTGGTGTTTTTCATTAGGCAGTTGATTATTTTGATGGCATTTGGAAGAGAATAGTTTGGCCTTTTTCTAACTGCAGTTGCATTCATAAGTACTCTCTCTGAGTAGTCTTGTCCACTGGAGGGTACTCCTTCCCAATCAGATTATTTATAAGCTGTATCATTGTGTTTTAAACACTGCTAACTGTCTTTCACCACTGAATGGACAAAGACAGAATCAGATAGTGCCTTCATCCTTTTCTTTCTTAACTCTACTTTTTAGGCAAATTTAGCTTTTGTAGGAAATGTCATGAGGGTAATACTATAACCTCATTTCCTACGTTTACACAAACTGGTATGTTATAGACAGTGGGGCCAATCCCACACATGTGCATGCACCATACACAACTTGTGTTCATGCAAATGTTGCGCTATTGTTGCACAACTGTCACATACACTGTCATGCATCACTAGCACAACATTTACATGCATGAACCTCATAGACGGTGCATGCACAAGTACTGGATTCACCCTCAAGCGCACCACTGAAACACTTTATTGCTGAAAATACATTTTTTATCAATAACGTCCAATTTGCCGAATTCCCAGCGATGTGGAAACTTATCGCTTTTTTCACAACCGTTCATTTGTGTTCCCTTTGGGTACTTTAAAACTGGACAAAAACAAAAAGTGATGAACGTTTGTGGCAAATGGGCATCATTTAGCCCAAACACCAAAATTCTTGCAAAAATTCAACGAGGTTACCAAAAAGATGAAATTTCCCATTTAGTTCAGAATGGCCAATTCATTTCAGCACTACGATAGTCTGGTAGGAGACTTTTAGAAAGTTAGCCAATAGTTCATCCCTCATATTTATTTATAACTGTTCTTCTGGTCTTACCAATTGGAACCATATTATGAAAGCATGGTTTCAGAAATGTAGCCAAGTGACCAGTTAAGGACATAAGAAGTGCCATCCTTGGTGAGTCAGGCCAATGGTCCATCTTGTCCCCAGCAGTTGCGGTTGCTTCAGCGAAGTGCACAACAGGTCATAATGGAGTGATCCATTTCCTGATGTCCATTCTCAGCTACTGACAATCAGAGGTCGTGGTGCATTGGGGGTCTGCTCCCAATGACCCATCTTTGACATAAGGCAGGCTATTCTGCACCAGATGCAGCTTCTGAGTAGGGCTGAAACGAAGTCTTCAGAAAACTTCAGAAAAATGTTTGCCGAATATTAAGGTAGTCAGTTTGGAAAGGCTGTATTCCAAAGTTCCGAGGACCAACCTGTTGATAAGAAAGGAGGCGCTGTCTTTTAGAAAAGGGAACCAGCTGAGGATCTCGAAGTTCAGGGGGAAATTTGAGAAAGGTTATGAGATGGACTGTAACATGATCTTTGGAAATTGCCGAAGATTACGGTATTTGTTTCAGATAATCCGATTTCCAAGACTGTTGTTCAAAAACATCGGAAACCTCTGCATAGGGAGCTGGTGGAAAGTTGAGCTTCCCTTCTGGAAATGAAGCTTTGTGCCATATTTGGTGGAAGGGGGTTATGAAAGGGAACAATTGAGCGATGGTAAGCCAAATGACAAGTTTTGATTGGCTGGCCAAGTCAGATGGTCAACTTTTGAATTGGCTGGCAGGGCAAAATAAAAGTGTCTGCACTGCAGCCATTTGTCCAATTGCTTTGGTGAATTTGGCTACACTGCATGCTACAGTGCTGCTGAATCTGTAAGTAATCAGCTGGGGGAAGGGGTGAGAGGGAGGCCTGGCCTGGCATGGCCTGGCCTGGCATGGTATGGTTCCTGTACATAGGGCCAATACTGGGTGGGGTTCTTGTTACCCTTTTCCATGGCATGCCATTTTTAAAAAGAAGAAGAAGAAGAATTGGGTGCCACATTGCTGCGTGCTGCTTGGTTGGCACTTGGCACCATGAGGAGAGATCTCTCTTCCTGGCTCCACTTCTCACGTTTGCTTGGTATGTTCAAGTTACCATGGCCGCAATGCCATGCCAAGGAAGAGGGTGCCCCTGAAAGGGGAGGGGTGTGAATGTCTGGTTTCTTAATTTTGTGCCTGCTGCTAGGGCCTGTGCTTGCTGGCTTTTTTTTTTGGTGGGATTTACTTTTCCGTACAGGTGCAGACTGTTTTACGGGGGTTGTATTCTTCTTGAGCCCCTTGCCAGCCTGCATTTTTGTGCACTACTTGGTTGGCATAATGATAAAGTGGTGCACTCACTGCTGATGGTGGACCACAACTACTGTTGGTTTTTTCTTTTTATTTCTGTATGCAGTTGCACTTTTGGGGGGTTGTCTTCTGGAGCGGTTGTCCCACACTTGCTAGCCTGATTTTCTGGGTAGTGCTTTGGCTGTGGGTTCAAGGACTTTGCAATAAACTTTCCAAAGTTTTCCGACATTTTGTGCTTCGGTCTCCGAAAGCTTTGGCAAGAACGCTGAATTGCCTCCGAGTACTCGGGCCGATGATTCAGAACTTCCAAAATCGATCCAAATACCCAGAAGTACCATTCGGTTCAGCTCTACTTCCGAGCCGTTGTCATGGGCAGAGAGTGCATAGCAGTAATCTACACTGGAGTTTGGGAAGCATGGATGATGGTGGCCAAGTCTGAATGTGATAGAAAAGCTTGCAGCCTTTTCACCAGATGGAGTCCTCCTGGCTACTGTTGTAATCTGATTTTCCAGGTCCAGCAATGAGTCTAGGAGCCCTCCTGGGCTGCTACCTGAGCAATAAAGGCTGGAGCCCATCCATGGCAGGTGTCTCTATGCCACCCAAGTCGCAGGGCTGGCCAACCATCATCATTTGATGATGGTTGGATCTTCATCTTGACCTAAGCATGTGGCCTGATGGATAGTGCCTTGGGCGTAATTATAGTAAGGGATATGGGATGCACCCTACACAAATTTACTCTCCCACACATTTCCAGGATCATAGGGGCAGGGCTTATGTGGGTCAAGTGGATCTAACGTCTCCCACCAATTTTAGCCCAACTCACACCACTGGATAGCAGACTGGACTGGGTTCTATTCCCAACGGTGTCACTGACCAACTATGGGTGTTTTTAGGCATGACCACTTTTTCCTGAACTTCAACAGTCTGGGTTTTGGAAGTTTTGAGACCTGGACTTGTGAGACCTTGGCTATTTTTGTTTTTTCAAAGTCCGGGGCTCAAAACATCTGGGAGTCATGGGGCGCCGCTGTATACAATAGATCCCAGAAACTTCCGGTTGAGGGGGGCATGTCTAAATCCTCCCTCCGTTGCCAGTTGTCTGTGGAAAAGCGGTCACGTTTTAAAACGCCCTAAGTTACTTATGGACAAGATGCTTTCTCATGTCTCCTCACTTACTCCTGCTGTAAAGTGATGAGATCTATGAATGAAATGCACCTTTGAGATCTACAAATGAAAAGGTGCTACATAAACGCTGTGCGGTTATGATCTTGTTAATCCTGAACTCCTCCTCTAACATCTCCCCCTCTGGTCAGCCTTAACCAGCTGCACGAAGGTAGAGGTCATCTACAATTGGGAAGGTGACCAGATTTCACGTAATTTACATCGAGGTAGCTAGCCTCCATCACTTTTCTCAATTGTAATCAGAAGCCTTCGCTGTGGTTTTGTGCAGGCTGATGATAGTGCATATTCCTCCCGGCCGCATTCTCCCTTACAGATTGGAATGCATAAATGCAAATTGTGTTGTGGTCTATTTATCTCCTGGCTCCTCCTGCCAGAACAGGAACTGCATTTTTAAATAGGCCCCATTTTGAATTAGCAAATAACTTTTATAGGAAAATATTAACAAGGAAATTATTGTCCGGGACATCGACAGCCGGTAAGTTGGTCCTGATGAAAATCGCAGGTTTTTTTAAAAAAATTTATTTATTTTGAGCATGTTGTGCCGTAGCTTGTTTTGGTAAAAAGTCAATTACCGCTTGTTGCACAGCAAAGTCTGGCACAGAGCAGCGGGCCTGCAAGATTCATGGTCTTGTGGAGGGCCTGCCAAACAGCGGCCTTGTGTGTATTTTCAATCATTGTTCAACAATTTTCAATCTTTTTGGACAGGAATGGCTAGAATTAACGACAAACTTTGAGGGGAAGGTTTATTCAGCAGTTTATGTTTATTACATTTTAACATTTAATGATTCCATTGGCATAAGCTAAAACTCTGGTTCATTGTCAACACACAATTCATTTTCGTTTCCAGGTTTCATTATTATTTTTTGGAGAATCGCTGGCTTGTTCTAAAGCCTGTCTTGTCTCAGAGGAAATATATGGTTTATTAAGTGTGTGTGTACGTATAGCTGAAAATCAGAAGCAGTCATTCTAGTGAAGAATGAAAAAAGCGGGTGGGGGGCTTCCATAAAGAAGGTGAAGGAACACTTGTTTTCCATGGCGACTGTGGAAGGGACAAGAGGAACTGAGTCTAGAGGCTACTGACTCATTTCCGACAAGAGAGTTCAACCAAAGTAACTGCTTCAGTTTAGTTAAATTGAAATAACTACACCAGTTTAGTAACAATAATTCTACACCACTTTAGCAGCATTTGGATGAACAATGTCAACTGAAATAGTATTGCATCAATTCTCCCCCCTCCCCCCGAGATACAATTATCACTGAACCATTGCCACCCTCACACTGATAAGTGTTCACATAGGGTGTCTTCACTGGAAAAGCTATCCAGTCTCTGCTCCGCATCACCCCTGGGCAGACCAGCCACTTAAAGGAAGCCCGCTAGATGTGTAGGCGGGGCAGAGGCAGGGCAGGCTGTCCATGGTCCAGGGCAGCCCCGCTGGCGGTGCTCCCGGTACGTTCCGGAGGACCACCAGCAGAGCGGGCAGTCCAACCCTGGGACAGTCTCAACATTGGGGGGAGGGCGCAGCACAGGAGGATCATGGGCCCCTGCCACCGGCAGGTTCATTTAAAACGTAGGCACGGCTTCAAGTGGGCAGACTCGGAGGTGCACCCCCGCATATGTAGGAAAGGACTCAAAGTCAGAGAGCCTCACAGCTGGAAGGCACATCAAGAGTCATCTAGTCCACCCTGCTCTACCACTGCAGGACCTGCCACACCCCAGCTATCTGCACAGAAAAATCCCACCAATAACTACAGAGAGAGACCAGGACCAAACAGAGCACATTGATGACTGAAGTAAGAGAGCAGTTTTAGAAGAAGAAGGATCCAGATGTCCCAGTATGCCAGAGGGGAAATTCCTTCCCGACCCCAAATATGGCAGTCAGTTAAACCCTGAGGATGTGTGCAGGCCCCACCTGATATACAATTATAGTACCCAGTAGGGGTGGGATGCTGGGCAAAATCTTGGTTATACCGGTTCTCGGTGCTCATTTATCGGTTCTTCCCTCAGTTCTCTCAGTATCAGATTTTTAACATTGCAGTTTTCCCCATTGACTTCATGGGGAAAACCACAACGTTAAAAAGCCAATAAAAAAGCCAGTACAAAAAACCCCAATACCGCCGATACCAAGAAAAGAACCAAGATAACAGATTAATCTGAACCAAGATAGTACCAGATAATTAATCTTTCAGTTCTTGGCAATACTGAAAGTCCCATCCCTAGTACCCAGGCTTCATGAACGGTTAACTTTGGGTAAAAACAGAAGTGACAGCATGGCGGCCCTGGCCAGGTCAGGTTGCCACCACTCTGCAGAACAGCCAGGGTCAGATTGGGGAACCGACCACACGTGGCCTCGTCTGGGGAACCACCTGCCCCCGTGCTTTGCCATGTGCCCTCCCCCCGCCATGATGGGCAGTCATGGCGGCCAATGACAGACTGATCCGGTACGAGTCACGGTGGATCATAACATACATTCTAATCTGCTGTGGCCCGCTTTGCCCCAGGCTGACCCCAGTGGGGGAGGTGGTAGCCCAGCCTGTGACTTCGGTACTTTGCCGAGTGACAGCCCAGGCTTGCCGCCGACACACCCGTGGTCAGTCCAGGTAAAGGTTTGGGGGCCAGAGCACAAACCTGAGCCACTGTGTGGCAAAGCTGGTCAGAGCAGGTCACTCTCACATTTGTTTTTACCCATTGAAATACAAGGCAAAGAGGAGTATAATAATCCCGTTTTTTTCAGGAGTGCATACTTCTCTTCCTGCTCAAAGGCATGGCTCTAATGGGGACCGACGGCTCAGCTTCTCTGGGGCCCTCGAGGCCAGCAGGCCCACGCTCTGTGGTGTAGCTGTGCCTGCTGCCATTGGGAAGGAAGTCATGGTGATTTGTCCCATTCAAACCTAGCCACGCCCCTTCTCCTAAATAGTCTCTCTTTAGCACTCCGTTCCTGTTGGAATACGTTCCAAGTTGCAGAAAACAGAATTAGGTTAAATAATAGGAAAAACTTCCTTTTTGTAAGAAGAGTTCGGCAACAGAATAATAAACTGACGAGGGAGACTGGAGAATCTCTTTCACTGGCGGTTTTTAACAGGAGGCTAAATAAATATTGATGGGAAATGGTTTGGGTTTAGTTAAACATGTCTCCGTGCAGGGAGTTGGACTTGATAGTGAAGTCCTACAATCCCACCATTTCCCCCCTGCTTTTTAGTAGAATGTGACGTGACGTGGAAACGGTACAGAATTTATATTTCTTGGGTATGTTGCGATGATGAAGACTCTCTCATCAAAAAAATAAAACTGCAATTGTATTGTAGTCCAAACAGTTGTGGCGGGTTACTATACAGTAATCAAGCATTACCGTGGGAGGGCCTGTAATATTTATTGTTGTTGTTCGATTTGTATCCCACCCTATTCCCAAAGGCTCAGTGCATCTTACAATAGATTAAAAAAGAAATACACAAAGGTGACAAAATCATCAAACTCCCCGCATCTCCCCCATTTGTTTTTTTGGAGATGGTGAGAGTTCCATGTCATTTGTCCAGATAAACCTTAATAATTGAGATTTGGCCCAAACCTTATGGAGAAGTTAATTTTGTCTCCTACATGCCAGAGAAAGCCTTGTGGGTGAGAATCCCCTCCTGTCTTCATCCTTGCCCCAAACGCTATGGACTGCGTGATGGTTCTTGTCCAGATTCCCATCCAATGCCCACAGAAGGCAGCAACGCCACAGCTGGGCTCCATGTGGAAAAGTTCACCTTGCAGTCATGCAGTAAACAGGAAAATATCCCAAGCCCCAAAGTACCCCTAACTCCTGGGCAATATTTAATTTAAAATCCAAGGCTACGGCATTTGGTATTATTCAAGAGCCAGCCTGTCGTCAAACCGCAAGCAGGCACCGTTGATCATTTGTAATAATGTGTATTCCATATTCCAAGCTGACATATTGCAAATTAACACAAGCTGGAGCATATTCCGATACCTGTTCCTATTTCAATCTTGTAGCTTTATTTCACCTTCTTATTTATTTACGGCCAGAGCCAAATAACTTGGTTTCACGTTGTATGGAAGTTAAGCCAAAGCAGGCGGAGTGGGTTAGCACAAATCAAAATGCATAAAATAAAGGATCCCAGAGTACCACGGAAGCACCATCCCAATCTCGTGTTACAGATGGAAGCAGATTTTGAACAGCCAAATTAACTCTGGGTTTATGTGCACTGTGATCCGGGGAAGGGACAGGGGGATTTTTTTTAGTGGTTCTCTGTAACTTTGCACAACTGAAAGCAACAGGCTTTCTTATACATACACATTATTGAAATTATTTTTTTATTTTTATCTCACCATGGTCTGCTGAGGGGGAAATGACTTCCCTATGTTTCAAGCCATCTCTCACACGTGTTCACCTCCACTCTCATGTGTTACCTGTCCATATGGGAGGCAGAGATTTCCCTGTCAGATCTCCCTTTTCAAGATAGTGAACATGTGTAACCATTAATGCAAAACTTTTTCTGTGTTTTGCCCTATGCCTTTTCTGTGTTCTATGCCTTTTAAAGTGTCCCCCCCAACCAGTAAAACTCCCCCGCCTTCCCTAACTACCCATTCACCTCAACATGTCCTGGGACAATCTCCCTCGAGACCAAGACATTTCCAGCATTGCATTTACCACTTGCGGCAGCCTGAGATTGTATATAGCTGATAGTATCTCCTGTCTCTAGAATATTATAGGCAGGTTGGACTTAGAAGCCAACTTACATTTGTCCAGTAGTGCATGTTTTTATTAATGACCCTCTTTATGGATAAAGATTATCCCTCTTTGTTCTGTTTGCCTTTGCCAGCCTTAGCCTCTCATCTGGACCTGAAATAAATTTGCTTTTAGTGAAAACCTATTTCTAGAAAGACCCTTTATTTATGACTCCCCCTCCACCACCCCCCCCACACCCCCCCAACCCCAACAGCTTTTCCAGAAAATCAACCTGTTTCTTTTCTGCCATTCTGATTGGTCTGATAAAACAGACAAGCCTATCGCGTCAAAAGGAAATATCCCTGGCTTAATTGTAAGCTAAGTCTCTCTTAATCCAGAGGAGCATTTGAGATTCTGTCCAAGTGTTCAATTTCCCAGGCCGCTGAGGTCTGTGAATTCCTTTCCCCAGCCTCCAGGCTGCTGCAGCACCAAGTCAGCATAGCTAATGCAGATAGATCNCCTTCCCCCTTCTTCCCCCCCCCCCCCTCACTCTCTTCCTCCCCCCTCTGTGCTTTGATTCGATATGAACAGACTGGTAACTCCGATGCTAGAGCGAAATCTGACATAACTCTGCAGATGGCTACGTTCGGATGATACACCTAGGGATTTTTTTTTTCTTTAAGGAAGGTAACGTTTATATGCTAATCTTTATTTTTCCCTTGTTGCCATTTTTTTCAGGACTGCCAGTCCCAAAGAAGAGCCCCAAGTCGGTAAGCCGTTCTCAGCTCCTATTTCTGTTTGTCTGTCTGTCTGTCTTCCTGAGATGGGGAGGACTGGGATTATGTTGATGATTTTTGTTTTTCCCCCCATTGTGTTTGTGTGTTGGGTTGTTTCGGTTTTTTTGGTTTTGGTTGGGGTTTTTTTTTTTTAAGTTTTCTTTCTGTTGCATCGCGTAGTGTATACCGCATGGGGATAGCAGAGGAGAGCGCACCGTACAGAGAGTGGGCTTGTTAAGATACAAAGCAGGAGGTTTTAGAGATCTCTACTTCTGACAGAACAGGCTCGCAGCCGTTTAACTTACTCCTTTAAAAAAAATGCCATTGTTGCTTTTTTTTTTTTTTTTTTTTTTAAAGATGGGTGGCTCCACCTTCTTTCCACATCGCTTTCCCATCAGTGGGGTCCAGCGTTTGCATTCACTTGCCATGCTTTTTAATGCACCAGGAATGAATAATTTACAGAACCTAAATCATGTATATTTGCAGCAACCAAACAATGCAGAAGCCATCGTGACAGTTTCCAGTGGATGCCAGGAACTGTCCTAGGACTAGCATTTCCATGCTGTGGAGGGCATCCTTTGTTGTTCTGCTTGGCTTTACCAGCATTATGCTGCAGATGTGAAATCTTTCTGTTTTTTACAAGCCAAAAGAAAAGGGTGGAGGAGGAAATCAATATTTCTCTGTCCTTTCTAATCTTGTTTCCCTGTAGAACCTTTACCTGCTTGACATGTTAGCTAATAGCTTAGAGGTTGTAGCCAAAGTGTCGTTAAAGCTGATTTCCTGGTACGGCGAGAAGAAATTAACCCATTCTTTTGTAAGCTCTGAAAATGGAGGCATACTTTATGGGATGTAGGAGATTAACAGGGCTGAAAGTTCCCATTAATTTGAAGGGAGGGCGGGAGGATGCTTTATTTTCACTAACAGCTGTGGAAAGGCAGTATGAATGAGGGTTTTGCAATACTGCAAGGTGCCGTAAAACTTCCCTGATGGCCCATGATAGATGCCAAGAGAGGCAGCTGGTAGCAGTCTACCTTTCCCAGAAAACTCCCCAAGATGTTGGTTAAGAATATGAGCAGAAATGTCCAGCTCTTTTTTTTTTTGAATACACGTTTCTGCGTTCATCCAAAAAGAAAGCCCTGAAATAATTAATGTGATTCCGATGGCTTAGGGCTGTGCTGATTAAAGTCACGTGACTCAGGGCCTGTACCATTGTCGGTTTGCATTAACATTGGGAGAGAGGAGGGAAATTTGTGCACACACTCAAATCACTGATATGTCAGGCCTTCCTGTGTCACAGTCTGAGATGAATTTAGCCTTTGGTAAAGTGGAAACAAGGGTGCAAAATATCAGCAAGCCTAGCAGAATGGAGGAGGTGGGGCGAAAGTGAGGAGGAAATGGGAATCAAGGTTTCAGTTTTCTTATTTCTGATTATTTGATCCACCAGCCCCTACCAACCTGTTCCTAAAACTCCATCTGATGAATGGATCTGAAAAATTGGGTTTGTTGGTTTTGGGGGGTTTTTTAAAGCATGGTTCCCCCTCTGGAATCTGGTTAAAACAAAACCTCCTTATTAATCTGATGTTGTAGCAAATGCTTGCCCTACTGAACAATGATTCGTTAGGAGCTGTTCAATCTGTGCAGCACCTAAATCCCTTTAGGAACAATCCCTCTCCCCCCATATGCAGACAAAGAGACTGTTTACAAACAGGTTGTAGCTCTGCTACCTTCAGTGAATTAGCCGGCACCAGCTGTGTATTTTTCCACTGAATTTATCTGCAAAGACTACCCCATTCATTAAAGGGAACCTGATTCCCTTAAGTTTCATTCCCCAAAGCCCCCTGACCTTTTTTTCTGTCTGCAGTTCCTTCAAGATATTTGCAAACCCAGGCAGCTGTCATCCTTCAAACGAGGGGAAATCGACTGAAACACACTGTTCTCTTCCCTTTTTTAACTGGGAAATGGAATACTTGCATGGGCAACTAACTAGTGCTCAAGGCTGCCTTCTATGTAGATATCATGACACCTCCTGTACGATGCGTAGAGGCTTAATGATCCTCTTCCTTTAAACAAAAATGACTCCGATGACAACCCCCAGACTAAATCTCTCACTTGCTCCAAGTCAAATGCAGGGCAAGATTCTCAATGTTTTCGTTACGTTTGGGGAATGCAGCTGTCTTTCCATGTTCGGTCACTGCCGGGTGGGAGAAGGTTATAACTGCATCCAGGTTAGACTTCACACCCATTTAATGACAATATCTGATTGACATGGGACCTCTGGCCTTTGTGCTGCCTTGTATCTTCCTTCAAATATTTTCAGTTCTGCTGCCGTTTGACCCACCAGCGATTGACAGCCCAGTGCAATGCTGTAGGTGTCACAACCTTGCGACACAAATGTCGCCATTCAGCCTCATTCCGTAGAGTCTGCCGGTGGGAGTCTCGTGTGGCTACGGTCGTACGAGATGGGTAGCACGGCTCTTGTCTTCCTTTCCCCCTTTTTGGTACTCTTACAAAGTCCTATAAAATGATGATTTATTTTTTTTAATTAATAATAAATTAACTACAATTCCCTGAGCAACGTGCCGTCAGTCCTTGTGGTGGTTAAGAACCAAAGGGAGCCCAAGCCTGTCAGCATTAAAGAATTAAAGGAGAATAAATTCAGGTCCAGCCTCCTTTCTTCACAACCCAATTCGCTGCCAATGGCTATTCCCAAAGCATCATCAGGCCCTAGCAACCCTCCTCATGACATAGTCTCATTGGTCCTTCCTCACCAGAGAGCTGCTCTGACTTCCAGTTGGTTCTATTCCCGAACCCTCCTACTCTCACACCACATTTGCTCTAACTTCCAACATTTTCTGCCAGGCTGAGATGAGGGAGACAGTATTTGAGAACCCAGGGGTTTTTTGCTGGTGCTACATCCATGGGCTTCCTCTCCGTTGGGTGCACCAAATTTGGGCTCGGAGAGAGAGCACGTGCAGCCGTATAAAAATGCCTTTAGCCAGGCGTATCGGGAGGCGTCCGCTGAAGCACTGTGAGTCAAGATCAAGAGACACCGGCTCTCCTTGTAGCAGCTGATGTCATGGCTCACACCCAAGCAGTGTAGGGAGAGGATGATTTCGTTGCACTGCTGTAGTTACACCGACCAGAGGCACTGAGCTTGGTCTTGGCAGGCAGCTAGGCAGGCAGGGGAGGAAGTGTGTGTGAATTAGTTTTTCTCTGCCAGTGCCTTTTTTGGTGCAATGCTTAGCCTTCTTTCTGCACCTCTTTTTGGATACTTGGATTATTTTGAAGAGCTATTGTTTTGTTTTGGGGACTGTTTTTTAAGAATAAGCCTTTATACTTCAAAGTTTGGGGCCAGGTTTTGAAAGTGGGTTCAGAGCTGGATTTCCTTAAGCAAAAAAAAAAAAAGTGACTTATTCAGGTGTTCTTTGGAAACTGAGGGGCTCCTCTCTGCATCCTCTGGCAGTAGTATCCTCTGTGCAGATAGTGTCGGTGCTACAACTTAACTCAGACTTGTGTCTAAGGCCCTTTTCACACAGACACTCTAACACTGATAACATGGGTGTTACATTTTATTATACATCTTGCACGGCACCCATAGAGCACACCTGAAGCCCTGCCACATGTATAATAAAATGTAACACCCATTTTATCAGTGTTAGAGTGTCTGTATGAAAAGGATCTAACTTCAGTGGCACTCAGACCTGTTGTAAGCACTACGAGGATGGAAGAATCTGGCAATGGTCCATCTTAGCCCAGTATTGTCACAACCTGACACGGCAGCAGGGTTTCAAATCCAGCTCTCCAAGATCTCCGGCAGAGGCCTCACCCAGGCATGCTAGCTGGGACCCTCCAGGATCCCCGGCAGAGGCTTCACCCTGACGTGCTACTAGGGATCCTGAATCAGAGATACCGGAAATTGAACTTGGGACTTTATACATGCAAAGCATGTGGTCCGCCACCTGAACCACCCAGTGCCACTGCTATGTGTCTGGACGATCGTGCCTATCAGCTCTCCCACTGGCAGACTGATCCTACCCCCACCCCCCGCCCCTGTTTTTCTGGTGCAAGAACGGCAAACACACTCAAAGTCTATATGAGCATTAAACACAATTGGGGAGATCCTAGCCTGCTTGCCAGATATGGCCTGTGTGGTGGTGGTGGTGGTTTGTTTCGTTGTTTTGGGCCTTTTTCCAATTCCTGGATCTGCCCCACACATATCGATCCTACCCCCAAGCACTGAAGGAGCATGCACTGGGTGCAGGAGTAGAGGACACAACAGAGATGAGGGTGCAAGGGATCAATCTGCAGCAACCAACACCAGAAGCTTAATGAGCCATTTAGGGTGAAGCCACACGAGCCGTTAACGCACTTGGGGCAGCGTGACTTGTATGGCCAGCAGTCTCCAGATGATCACCCCGCTGTGGGGCAGGAAGCCAGCTAACACATGATGCATCTGCTGGAGAAGGTGTGGGATGCAGCGTGTAGTAGCGTTGCCCAAAGTTGTTGTTGTTGTTATTATTAACAAGTATTTATATAGCGCCAGAAATGTACCTGGTGCTTTACAAAGTAATGGAATAGACACGGTCCCTGCCCTAGGGCTTACAGTCTGAGAGACGGGGGGGGGGGGGGGGACGAAGGAAGGGGAACAGAGGGAGAGACAAGGAGTGTAACATTCACGAAGATGCTTGGCTTAGTTACATCGAGAATGATGGCTGGCTGGTCCATGTGGTGAGGATATGAGTACACAGACCTCAGGTAACAGATTGTACTAGATGGAGGGTATCAGCAGGAGTTATTTATTTATTTATTTAATCCTATTTTTACTCAGGCCCTCCTGCAACAGCTCGGGGAGTTAGGTGAGGGGAGCAAGGAGTCGGGGAGGGCAGAGAGGAAGAGGTGGGTCTTGAGGAGGGATTTGAAGGTACGAAGAGAGGGGGCGAGGTGGATGTGGGCAGGGAGGGAGTTCCAGGCCTGGGGGGCAGCTAGGGAGAAGGGACGAAGGCGCTTAGAGGAGCAGGGGAGATGTGGGAGGGCGAGAGAGGGGACAGAGGAGGAGCAGAGTTCACGGACTGGAGTACGGAGGGAAATTAGTGCAGAGAGGTAGGGGGGAGCGAGGTTGTGAAGAGCTTTATAGGTGAAGACTAGGAGCTTGTGCAGGATTCGTTCAGGAAGGGAGAGCCAGTGAAGAGAGGAGAGGAGGGGCTGCAAAGTGGGATAATGCTACCCAAAGTGAATTAACAGGCCTCCTCTCATGTAGCCAGCTGTCATGCTGCCCTTCCGCTACGTGGGGTCTACGGATGGGGCCCAGAGGAGCGTGTGCACTCTTCCCACCTGCCCAAGAGCTGATTGAGGGAAGGGGGACCCCGGAGGAGTGCACGCGTGGGTCTCTTTGCCGCGCCCGAGCCTTTCAGCAGACGTCGCCCTGTCTTTTAGACATTGTGTTGCACGGGAATCGCGTGCACGTGAGATCCACGGGGCTTGGGATTGGCCCCGCTGACAAACTGGAACAGGTTCAGGGGAGAGCAACAAAGATGGTCAGGAAACCAAATCCTATGAGGAGCTGAGTGTCAGGGATGTTAGACACAAGCCTGAGCCGAGCGGTAGCACTGACGCTATCTGCACAGAGGATGCTACCGCCAGAGGATGCAGAGAGGCTTCACCCTTCAATGGCTCATGAGGCTTCTGGAGTTGGGGAAGGGAAGGGAGGATGTGGATCATAGAGGTGGCCTGGAGAACACCTGAATAAGGCCCATGTCGGGTATGTTTAGCCTAGAGAAGGGAAGACTAAGGGGAGAATCATAGAATGTTAGAGTTGGAAGGGAACTCAGAGGTCAACTAGTCCAACCCCCTCCCCTGCTCAATGTAGTAAATTCATAGCTTCCGCATCCCTGACAGATGGGCCGTCCAGCCTCTGTCTGAAACCCTCACACCCCCCCAGGCCGTCTGTGCTGCTGTCAAACAGCTCCTACCGTTAGGAAGCTCTTCCTAGCGTTTCGCCGAAATCTGCTTTCTTGTAGCTTGATCCCATTGGTTCTAGTCCTGCCCTCGGGAGCAACAGAAACCAAGTCTGCTCCATCCTCTCTGTGACGGCCCTTCAGATATTTGAAGATGGCTGTCATGTCTCCCCTTCGTCTTCTCTTCTCCAGGCTAAACATACCCAGCTCCTTCAACCTTTCCTCATAGAACTTGGTTTCCAGACCCCTGACCATCCTCCTCAATCTCCTCTGAACCCGTTCTTCTTAAAATGCGGTGCCCAGAACTGGACACAGGACTCCAGATGAGGTCTGACCAGCACAGAATAGAGTGGAATTATTACCTCTCGTGATCTGGACACTAGGCTTCTGTTAATGCAGCCTAAAACTGCATTAGCCTTTTTAGCTGCTGCATCATGTTCAGCTTGTGATCAACTACTACGCCAAGATCCTTTTGACGTGTACTACTGCCAAGCCAGGTATCACCCATCCTATACTTGGGCATTTGATTTGTCTTACCTAAAGAGAGAACTTTACATTTATCTCTGTTGAATTTCGTTTTGTTAGTTTTGGCCTAGCTTTCCATCCTGTCAAGATCAATTTGAATCTTATTTCTGTCTTCTAAGGTGTTAGCTATCCCTTCCAGTTTTGTGTCATCGGCAAAACTTATAAGCATTCCCATCTATTCCTTCATCAAAATCATTAATAAAGATGTTGAGCAGTACAGGGGCCCAGGATCAGCATTCCCATGATCTATGAAATAAGATTACTCTGGCATGGTTTGTGTTTGACAAACCCATGCTGGCTCTTAATAATCACAGTATTGTTTTCTAAATGTTGATAGTTTGACTGCTTTATAATCTGATCTAGAATCTTTCCAGATATTGATGTCAGACTGACCAGTCTGTAGTTTCTCAGATTCTCCTTTTTCCCCTTTTTGAAGAATGGGACAACATATGCTTGTCTCCAGTCATCAGGCACCTCACCCATTCTCCAAGAGTTCTCAAAGACTATAGCCAGAGGCTCTGAGATTACAGCTGATAGTTCCTTCAGTACCCTAGGATGTAATTCATCTGGTCCCAAAGATTTGAACTCTTTTAAAGTAGCTAGGTATTCTCTTACCATCTCTTTACCTATCCTGAGCTGCAATTCCTTCCCTTCATCGTTTAGTTCTACTCTTGCAAAGTTGGACGTAATTTCCCTTGTGGGAGAAGACGGAGGCAAAATATGAGTTGAGCAATCTAGCCTTCTCTCTGCCACCTGTTAACATCTTCACCAAGCAGCGGACCTACCGGTTCCTTGTTCTTTCTCTTGCTTCAGACATAGCTGAAACCCCCACTTATTGTTGTTTCTAGCATTTCTCGCAAGCCTCGGCTCGTTCTGAGCTTTAGCCTTCTTGACACCATTCCTACAGGTTTGGGCTACTTGTCTGTACTCATCCTTGGTGATTTGTCCCTTCTTCCATTTTATATTGACTTTATATTGTTTTTATATTTTTATGATTGTAAAGCACTCGAGGTGCGGGCCATGGCGGAGGATTGTGTCTAAATAAACTAAACTTAACTAACACACACTCTGGGTGCCATTTAAAGACAGGGGAAAGCTATAAAAATGAAATTATGATGATGATTATGAATAAGTAAGGTACTTTCCTTGGAAGGTTTTCACCCTCCTCATTGTTCTGAGTTTCCTTTTAGCCCTGATGCAAACTCCTTCCAGCCACAATCCCTACATTTACCATGCAGCTGAGAGATAAGCCAGTTTTCACCGGTGCTGCCATACCAAACAAGAACTGGCCACTTGAGAAGCTAATTTGATGACACGTCACATCTCTCCTCTCAACAGAATGTGCGGCGGCTACCGCCACACTGCTCCTAGTGGCTCTTGATGGTGCTTTTGTGGTGAATCTGGACATCAGGGGGACGCTAACTTCCAGTTGTATTACAAACCTGGAGGAAGGGGTGGGAGTCTCATTGCAGAATCACTTTAATATCAGGACTGAGTTCTGAGGGGGTGCTTGGTCAGTTTTGAAATAATCAGATTCAAACTCTGCGGGTTTTCATGCATTCAAGTTATGAATGGGCAAGGAATGGAGGATTTGGGCAAGATCCTCATTCCTTTTATTTTCTGTAGTTAAAGTATCAAATAGAATGGGTGCAGAAAGCAGGACAGCTTAGAAGAAAGGGAGCACGCAAACCTACAGAGTTCAGTACAGTGGTGGCCCTAGCCTCAGTGAGTGAAATGATTCTTCTCAGACAGAACAGGCGGCTCTCCAGAAGACTAGTGGTTCCTAAATAATAGTCTCAGGACCACTCAAAGTCAACGAGGCCATGATAAGTTCTTCACAGCTGGTCTGTGGTACTGGCTGCCATAGGCTCCGTTAGTAAGTTTGGCATTTGGGAGGTAGGCTATGGTATCATGAAGAAGCTCGCTCCCTTTTGGAGAATGGATGTTAATAAACATGGCACTGGCCCGGTTCGACCTCCTGTGGCCCGACTGGGACAGCGCCTAGCCCGCACATCTGTTTCTGGGCTGCCAGATGTGGGCCTGGTACAGATCTCAGTAGGGTAGGCAGCTGACCCAGAGACATGGGCCTGGAAGGAACAAGGCCCACAGTCAAACACAAGGGCTGTCCAGGCGGACCATGGTGGGCCAAACCGTGTGGGCAGATCTGTTTCCACACCACCCTGGCCCCGGTGTGGGCGGTTGCCATGGCTGCTAGCCATGGCTTTCTGTTACTGGCAGCCATGGCTACCTGTCATGGTGGGGGGACAGGGCGCTGGCAGGTCCTGTCTGTCACACGTCGCTTCCCACCTCACTCCCTTGCTGGGTCAGGCCACGGAAACGCAGTGTGACAACTCCCGTTCAAAGCATCCTGCTGCAGCTTCCCTATGGCCACACAAGTGCATTTCCTGCTGGCCTCCCCCCTGAGATTGCCACCGGACCGTGGGGTGGGCGGTGAGCTGGAGCCAGCTGTCTTGTGCTGCCACGGCCAGTCGACAAGACCTCAGCCACCCACGGTGGGAGTGTGATGTAGGCGTGGTTCAACCCTATGATTCTGTGAAAGCAGCCCCCTTCCATTTTCACAAAACAGTTTCAGGGAAACGGAACGGCTGGCAGAATTTAACCATTAATCATCTTCCTCTGTGTATTTTTACTTGCATCGGGAAGACAATCTTTTGCTTTGTACGTGTCTGAGATAGGTGTGATTAAACCTCTTTCCCTCCCCCCCCCTCCTTGCATTTTTGTGGGTCAGTTGTCTAATTTTGGCCCATTTCATGCCCCTGGTATTGATAGCTTTCGGTCTCTTATATATCTTACATTCTGACGCTTTTACATTTGAAACCCCCTTCATTTGAAGGACTTCCTCCAAACTAATTCTTCCAAATGCAGTCATCTTTTATCGAGAAATAGAAACCTGTCTTGCAAGTCTAGCTATCTCCCAAGAGTAGTGAAGTAGTTTGCTGTAACGATCCGTGCTACTTGGATAGCAGTGTACACTCAATCTGTCAACAAGAGCGAGGGCAATCTCTTCCACCTTTTCTCCTGTTTCAATGCTATTTGTGCAGTGTAGATGGGAATATTTTGATAATACAATTCACCACTCTTTTAGAAAAGCTACAGAGGCACCTTTGTGGCTGCTCAAGAGTCCTTCATGGTAAATTTCCTATCTCTGTTGGTTTCATTTATCCTGGTTTTTGATGTGTAACAAGAGCCTCAGATGTCCAGGTTTTTAAGGTTGCTTTGTTGTTGAGGAAAAAAAACACATTGTTCAAGGATAGTTTTTCTTCCTACATGATTGATATACATTTGTTTTTAACCCGAACTCCATTTTAATGGCGTGTTTGCTTAGGAGGTACAAAAGACTGAGCTAGACTCAAACTATAGATTGAATCTTCACAACCGTCTGGAATTTTCTGCTAGACTTTTTCTAATGATGAGATTTTTATTTTAAAACAGAATATTAGTGTGTCATATCATACAATCACGGTTGGAAGGAACTTCAGAGTTTATCTAGTACAACACCCCATTTTGATGAAGTCCACATCTGCAGCATCCCCAACAGATGGCTTTCTAGCCTCTGTTTGAAAACGTCCAGTGATGGAGAGCCTACAACCCCTTTAGACAGCTTGTTGCTGTACAGCTCTTACTGTTCAAATGATTTTCCTGATATTTAACCAAAATCTACCTCCTTATAATTTGAGTCCATTGAGCCTTGCCCTCTTGTGGCAATGAAGAAGGTTCCTTTTCGTCGTCTTTGTGGTAGCTCTTTGTGAAATGCTAAGGGAGGTTAGGGAGGCTAAAAAAGTAGGCAGTGCAGTAATAATGGGGGGGTGTGTGTGTTAACTATCCCCACAATGACTGGGGAAATGTCTCCTCAGGATATGTTGCAGAAACCAAGTTCCTTAGCACCATAAATGATCGGGGGCATGGAAGGGCTCCCGTGTGAGGAGAGGCTTGGTAGGTTGGGGCTCTTCAGCTTGGAAAAGAGATGACTGAGAGGAGATATGATAGAGGTCTATAAAATCATGGTTGGTGTGGAACTAATAAACAAGGAACAGTTATTTACCCTCTCAGCTAGTACTAGAACTAGGGGACACTCCATGAAACTCATGGCTGGCAAGTTTAAAACAAATAAAAGAAAATATTTGTTCAGTCAGCGTATAATTGGGTTGTGGAATCTACTGCCAGAGGCTGTGGTAAGGGCCAGTACTATAGCTGAGTTTAAAAGAGGTTTGGACAAGTTTCTGGAAGATCGGTCCATTAGCAGCTATTAGCCAGACAGGATCAGGGAACATGACGGGAGCTGGGGGAAAACAACAGGGAATGGATCCCCCATTGTGACCTGTTGGGTGCTTCTCCCAAGCCACCATGATTGACCACTGTCGGAGACAGGATGCTGGACTAAATGGACCATTGGTCTGACCCAGTATGGCACTTCTTATGTTCTTACTGCTTCCTAGAGCAGATCATTAATAATTTGGAAAAGGGGGATAAAGAGTGAGGTGGCTAACTTTGCAGATGACACCAAATTATTCAAAATAGTTAAGACCCAGGCAGACGGAGGAACTACAGAGGGATCTTGCCGAACTAGGTGACTGGGCATTAAAATGGCAAATGAAATTCAGTGTTGATAAGTGCAAGGTGATGCATATAGGGGGGAAATAGTCATCACTAGGGCTACGATTTTGTCATGGGGGTCACGTTTTTAGTGGCTTTTGGTCCCTGCTGTGACTTTTACAATTTCCCTGTAACTCTCGTGATTTTTCTCATTTTACCTGACTGGCCACCCACCTGGCAGGTGCAGCAGGGCCGGCTTCCCCTTCTCCTCACCCCCAGGCTGCGTTGGGTGGGGAGGGCTGCCAGGGCTCACCTACCCCCACATCAGCCTGGTAAATGAACAGAGCGTCAGCAGGAGAAGGATCTTGGAGTGATTGCGAATAATTCCTTGAAGATATCAGCTCACTGTGCAGCAGCAGCCAGAAAGGCAAACCAAATGCTAGGTGGTGTTGCAAAAGGAATAGAGAATAAAAGGGGGATGTATCATAATGCCTCTGTACAAGTCCACCTTGAATATTGTACGCAGTTCTGGTCGCCCCATCTCAGGAAAGATATAATAGAACTGGAAAAGGTTTAGAGAAAGGCAACGAGGATGATAGAAGGGAAGGATCAAATTCCATATGAGGAGAGGCTCAACAGGTTAGGGGTGTTCCACTTGGAGAAGAGGCGATTAAAGGTTACGGGATATGATAGAAGTTTATAAAATCATGAGTGGCACAGAGAAAGTCAAAATGGAGCTGCTGTTTGTCCTTTCTCACAATAAGAGAACAAGGGGACTGTCTCTGAAGTTAAATAGCAACAGATTTAAAAAGAACAAAAGTAAGTACTTTTTCACACAGTGGAAAATACTGTTGTGGAACTCATTGCCAGAGGAGGCTGTGAAAACCAGCAGCATAACTAGCATTGAACAGAAACGAGATCAATTCTTAGAGGATAAAGCCATAAACACCTACGCTCCTGGTAGTTGGGAGCGGCCTGCAGGAGATGGGTGACACCGCCATGATCTGTACATGTACTTCTCTTGAGCTACCATAGATTGGCCACTGTCGGAGACAGGATACTGGGCTAGATGGACCACTGGTCTGACGCTGTATGGCACCTCTTATGTTCTTCTATCTGAAGACTGCCATCCTGCCTCCCTTTAAATCTTCTCTTGGCTAATCATACACAGTTACTTCTGCCTTTTTCCATAAGACTTTCTCTCCAGACCCTTTATTATCTTAGTGGCCCTCCTCTGAACCTATTCCAGTTTGTCAGCATCCTCCTTAAAATGAGGTGTCCCAAACTGGGCCCAGTACTCCAGATGAGTCTGACCAGTGCATGCTCGACTCTGTCCTTTTGTCTTTAAAGTGTTCCTGATGGCAACATTGTAGCTGAGGCTTGGATAAATTAAAGGGTCCTTTCAGATGTACAACAACAAAACAAAAGAAATTGCACAGAAAGCTGCCAGTGGTAATCCTGGGAGAGAGTTAGAACATGGATTTTGTGCTTTTGGAGTTGTTGTAACACATTCTCTGGTTCGTTCCGGAGAGTTTTTGAACCGCTGTACCACCATCTGACCATGTGGAAGAGCAGCTTAGACATTATTCTTTGTAAGAACATAAGTAGTACCATACTGCGTCAGACCAAAGGTCCATCCAGGCCAGCATCCTGTCTCCGACAGTGGCCAATTTCGTTCGCTTGGGAGAAGAACCAACGGGTCATAATTGGGTGATTCATTCCCTGTTGCTCACTCCCAGCTCTTGACAGTCCGACATTACATCCCACCAACCTACTTGGCTAGTACCTGTTAATGGACCTACCCTCCAAGAACTTATCCAGTCCTTTTTTATACTATTGGCCCTGACCACATCCTCTAGCAGCAAATTCCACAAGTTGATTGGGCGTTGGGTGAAAAAATCATTTCTTTCATGTTTTATATCTACTGCCAGTTAGTTTCATAGAGCTTCCCCTTGTTCCAGTACAATTTGAGAGGGTAAATAAGCCCTCACTATTTACTTGTTCCACACCATTCATGAATTTATAAACTTCTATCGTCTCTAGTGCTATTATCATTTATATTGTATTTTCAGCATTCAAAATGTTTTACAATTCTTCACCCTTACCACTGCTTTTTGAGGTTAGTCATTCTTATTTTACAGACAGGAAACTGAGGCTAAGAAATAGCAGCTTTCCCAAAGCCACCTTGTGTATTCCTAGCAAAGAAGGGATTTGAACCTTGAACTACTAGATCGAAGTCCAACATCTTATCCTCTAGGCTGTGCTGGCTGTAGATATTATAGCATCCATGTTATAACCTCTCTCCCTCCCATGCTGGATTACCCACTGGCTATTTCCGTGTTGTTGTTGTTATTGTTCTATCAAAGCACGCAGACCTTTCATTGTCTTCCATTATCAAGATTTGATAAGCCATCTCTTATCAAAATTTGGAGTACACATTTACAAATGATCTTTTATTGTTTTTCTGTAAGTACCACGAAAAAAATATATAACAAGCAGCTAAAATGAACAGTGATATTGTTTTAAACAGTGATCATCCATCATTCAGATGCCTTTTGCAGAGCAATCTCTGAAAATCATTTTATTTTTTTTTAAAGTGAATTAGCTCCTTTTGCCACTTACAAAAAAAAAGAAGGAAAAATGTCTTGAAATTGGCCACCGAACGTGCGGTAGCGGCGCAATCAGAGCTGGCCGCTGCCATTCCAAATGGCTTGAAAGCACGACGTTAATTTCATATTCAAGCCGATGGAGAGTTTACGGCATTTAAAGAAATGTCACTGACGGGTCAACAACTTCAGCTCAAGTCAATAAAGACTGTCAAACCAATTTCTACAGTCAGAACCACCACGCCCCTCGGTAGAAAGCTGGGCACACAATACTAGATTGCATTTTAAAATGCTGCTTTATAAAAAAGCGAAATCCCACAGGGAACACTTATCATTCAAACTCTGTGGGGTTTGGGGTTGCTGTGTTGGTTTTGGTTTTCCTTTTTAGTCTCGCCCTGGTATATTTAAGCTTTTTGTTGGTGGTGGTCTTGTAACGAGGGCACTGAGGTGGGACATGGGGGTTGTTGCTACAATCTTGGCTCTGTTGCCGGCCGGCTGTGGTAGTGGGCGTAACAGGGCGGATGTAGTCCAAGCCGCGAGAGTGGCGAGGGCCTTTTACGTGGCCACCCAAGCGGCACGGCGCTTTAAATGCCGCCACCACAGCTGTGCCTGGAAATGGCCGGGCCGTTGGAGGTAGACTGGGAAGCAGATGGAGCCCCGAGCACACGCCAGTGTGAGTGGGCGTGGAGAAGCCGCCCTGGTGCCTGGCTGGTAGAGTCCTGCAGCCGCAAGGTGGGAAAAATCAAGGTGCACACGTGTGGATGGTTGGGAAAGAGCGAGCCATGAGTTAAGTACGCACTGGGGCCCGGACCAGCTGGAAGCAGCGACTGACAAGGGAGCCAGAGAAAGGGGCTCCAAGAACCCAGGGAAGAGGCTGGCATAGGGCTTGGACTTTGTATGCCTGGGCTTCTTAAGAGTCCAGTGGGGCTGAGGCCTCTGTAGAGCCCGGTAGGGACTCAGCCCAGCGTGAAGCCCAGTGGGGCTAAGGGCTGAGTTAAGGTTTCTGTAAGAGCACCCGTTTAAGGGTTTATAGTTGTACTGTTTATAGAGTAAAAGGATGGGTTTGTTGTAAATAAGTACGATAAGCAACCACGTGTTTGGGTCTGAACGGCTGACCTAGAGAGGTTAAGGGTTGTCGTAGAGCAGATCTCCTGGGATAAGTTGGGGGTACCAGGGCCCCAGAGTACAGACTCGCCTACAATGGGCAAGGCTTTTCACCCGTCTCTCAGTGCTATCCTGGACTTGCTTTACACCAGCGTGTTCTGAGAGCCGATGTGGTTCCCGTTCACATGGGAGGTTATGGTAACCATCTACAAACATTTGCAAGACTGCCATAAGGAAGCTGGAGAATGGTAGTTCTCTTTTGCTGTGGAAAACAGCACAAGAGGCCGTGGGTACAAGCTGCAGCGAGAGAGATTTGGACTGAACATCTGGCAAAAAAAAATCCTGACCGTAAGAGCAGTCAGGCAATAGGGAAGCTGTGGCTTCCCCATCTTTGGAGGGGTTTAAGAAATCTGAATGCAGATTTGTCTGGGATGGTCTAGGTAAGGGAAATTCTGCACCAAGCAGAGAGCTGGACTCAGTGCCCCTCATGATCCCTTCAAGCTCTATGATTCATTTCAATGGGATGTGCTAAAAACTGTTGCCAGGACAACATGGGTGGTGGAGGATGGGACCCGAGTGCCTAAGGTTCCGTTTTCCCGTTTCCTATTTAGATTGCAAGGACAAGGGACCCTCTCTTTCCATGTTTGTGCAGCCCTTCATACAATGGCTGTCCCTATCCCAGTTGCAGTCTTTCGGCATTACCTTAATGTGATATTACTACTGTGACTCCTACCACCTACCCCGGTTGCCCACTGTATGAGAGCATCTGAAAAACATAATGTTAGGGTAAGCTGGTTGACTCTTCAGATACGTGAGGGCGGGGGAACGTTCCCCTGCCAGAGACCAGATCTGTACCCCCACAGGGCTGTGTGGGCCCAAAGAGTCCTACAGGGAAGAGGCCTGTGATGGGGATGTAGCCACCAGTCCAGAAGGGCTCTACAGCCATCCAACAGCTGGATGACCATTGGTAGAGCAAAGGCAGCAGGCCTTGGGACACAGTGGGGAGCCTCCAGAGACTGGCAGACAGGCCAACTCGGTCCAGAATCATTATATAAAAATAATAATTTGTGCATGGCACCCCCCATCACCGCGACACTCAGAGCGCTTCACATAGAACAGTTTAACACAACTTTTTAATGCTCACAACAACCCTGTGAGGTAGGTTAGGCCGAGAAAATATTGTGACTGGCCACGGCCACCCAGTGAATGTCTGGCTACAGCCAGACTTGAACCAAGACCTCCCCTGTCTCCCAGTCCAGGTACTGCACACTTAGCCACTACACCACACTGGCTCTTCCATTAGCATTTTGAATAAGGCCTGTGTGGAGCTAGGATGAAAATATCATCAGAATTAGAAACCTATGTGCTTTGTTTGATCCATAGAACTGGTCCAGAGCTGAAAATGGCGTTGAAGGTTTCTCGTATTGTTTAGCTAATATGCTTCACATTGGCACCTCTGTTAGAGACTGCAGTTTAGTGCTGCAGCCCAGTCAGCTTTTGGTCTCCTTGGTGAAACATTTAGCCAGTTTCAGGTAGTAGCAATTTGACTACAAGACCTGTGATGTGAATACTTATCTAATCAGTATTGGGCTGAGACCATCAATTTATCTCGCGTTGGCTAGAGAACAGCTACGTACATGTTGAAAGGCTTTATACATTCCATTACTCTCCTTAGTAATAATCGCAGAGTGTCCTTGCTTTCTGGGTCAGCATTATTTTCATGTCATCATTACAGCTTTCCAGACAAAAGTACGTAAAAAACTATATGACATTTTCTGAAACAGAAAAATCCCACAACAAGTGGAGGTCTCGTTGAACCTTTTCCGGGTCTACTAATGTAGTCATAACATTAATTGGTACAGCCATGTTAATCAGGTCTCTGGGGAGAAAACAAATAGTAGATTATTTTGATTCATGAATATTATTTGCAGTTTCAGATAGTCAAATGAATATTATTTATTTATTTTAACAATTTAATATCCCACCCAACACCACCACAGGTGACTCAACGCGGCTTACAATAAAATTATATAAATAAAACAATATCATGACAATAAAATCATATAAATACAAAATGACATTCCCATCCAACTTTAAAACTATAACAAAACGCAAACCCTCCCATAACTCCTTCCCTCCCACTCCCCCACCACATAACCACCGTCCCCCGTCCCCTCCACTAAAGACCTGGTGGAACAGTCAGATCTTACACAAGTGGCAAAAAGTCAACAGGTCCGTGGCCAGGCGAGCCTCCTCCAGGAGGGAGTTCCAGAGCCGGGGTGTGGCTTCCAAGAATGCCCTCTCCATAGTGGTCCCCCAATTAACTCGGGGGACCTCCAGGAAGGCACCCCCAGCAGACTGTAGGGGTCGTTCCAGGATCTGGAGAGTGAGGTGATCCTATAGGTAGATCCGGCTTTAAAGCCATGTAGGGCTTTAAAGGCAAGAACCAACACCTTGAATCGTGCCCGGAAAAAAATAGGACGCCAGTGCAGGAGACGGAGCACCGGTGTAATGTGCTCTCGGCGACCCAACCCCGTAAGGAGTCTGGCCCCCGCATTCTCCACCAGCTGCAACCTCTGGACTGTCACCAAGGGTAGCCCCACATAGAGCACGTTGCTCACACAAAAAGATTGAGTCTTTGGATATTTTGTTTTTGATACGCCCAAGTTTTCTGGTTATTAAGGTCATTTTGGCTTGGATATTCAGTTATTCGATCAAATATGCAAAACAAAATGACTAAAACAGGTGGAGAAACTAACCCTCCGAAAAAGAAATGTATTTCCAAAATGGTGAACAAAGCAGAAGTGAATAGTGCTTCCTGTCCACTTTCTTGAATCTAATTTGAAGCAGAGAAAATCGGTGGATGGTCGATCATCAATGATTTGATAGATTTATTTATATTAAAATTTATATGCCACCCCCTCCTGCCTCAGGCATTTCGGGGCGGCTCACAACATTTAAAAAACATTTTAAAACATTCAAATAAACAATAATAATTACAATTATTGAGTATACGTTGGCTGGGTGTCCCAACATGAAATTAATTCAATTTCAATTTATTGTGTCCAGCATTTGCTATGACAACTTAAAACCAGATACACAGAGAGGTTAAAACACCACCACAGGATCACAATAACCCTGTATTATGAAATGTACAAAATCAAAAATAAGCAGATTCTTTACTCCTATTATAAAGCTTATTAAAAAAGTTCATTCAGCTTTGCTAAGGAGAAGCATTCCACAGCTTGGCCACACAGCTGAGAAAGCAGGCTACTGCCTTAGTACTGACTGGATCTGTTGCCTCAAGAAGGGTTCGCAACCTTCCTTCAACAGGCAGGGAGGAATTCTGGAACAAGGGGTCGATCCAGACTTCCCTAAGTGCTTTGTAGTGGGGACAACAGAAAAAGACGTGGAGTGTGGTATCAATTTCATGCAGGTAACAAGTACAGAATCTCTCCGAATAAGGCACGCCTTCCCTTCTCCCTTTCACCACCGCTGTTTCCAGTAGGTTAAAAAGAAACAGAGTGATCAGTCTTCTGAGATTAGGGTCATGCAGATAAGAAAGATAAGGTTCAAGGGCACTCCTAAGCTTAAATTCTGAATACAATGGGGCGATCCTAGAGAGGGCCACTGCTTGTCAATCCGACCTCTCTACTTAGATCGGTTACTTTTTGTTTAGCCAAGCAGATCTCCGACAGGAGGGACTTCCACAGCCGCTGCGCAACCACGGAGAACGCCCTCCTCATAGTGGACACCCGGGAAACCCGGGGGAACTCGAGGAGGGCACCCCCAGCCAACTGCAGGGGTTGCTCCAGGACCCGGAGGGTGAGGCGGCCCTGCAGATAGGCAGGGCCAAAGCCATTTAGGGCTTTAAAGGTCAACACCAACACCTTGAATTGGGCCTGGAAACCTACCAGCAGCCAGTGCAGAGAGCGAAGCACTGGTGTAATATGCTCGCGTCGGCCTGTCCCTGTCAAGAGACGGGCTGCTGCATTCTGCACCAGCTGCAGCTTCCGAACCAGCACCAAGGATAGCTCCACATAGAGCGCCTTGTAGTAATCCAGTCTTGAGGTAATAAAATCATGGATGACTATGGCCAGATCCGAGTCCGAGACATACGGCCTAAGCTGACACACCAGATGTAACGGGCAAAATGCTCCCTTCGCCACAGCCGCCACCTGGGCATCCAGGTGGAGCTGTGGGTCCAGGAGCACCCCCAGACTCTGGACCTGAGAAAGCAAGGGAGGGCAGACCCCATCAATGATGGGGGCCACCACTCCCTCGGCCCTCCCTACAACCATCACCTCCATCTTGTCAGGATTTAGCCTCAGGCGGCTCGCCCTCATCCAGTCCCCCACAGTGGACGAACACCAAGCAAGCATCAAGACTGCAAGGCCTAAGTCGGAGGAAAATGAGAGATATAGCTGAGTGTCGTCAGCATATTTATTTTATTTATTTATTTTTAAAATGTATACCCCACCCCTCCTGCCACAGGCAGCCCAGGGCGGCTAACAAATCAATCAATTAAAATACAATATAAGATATATATATAAACGTTAAATAGCAAAAACAAACAATAAAAATGGGGAGTTAAAACCCCCCACCCTCACCCTTCTCCCTCGCCAAACGCCTGAGGGAACAGCCAGGTCTTACAGTTCCTATGGAAACCCAGGAGGCTTGGGGCCAGACGGACCCACACCAGGAGGGAGTTCGAAAGGCGTGGCACAGCCACCAAGAACGCCCTGTCCTGCGTGGCCCTCCGGGAAACCCAAGGGACCTCCAACAGGGCACCCCCAGATGACCGCAGGGGCCAGTCCAGAACCCGGGGAGTGAGGCGGTCTCTCAAATATGCAGGGCCCAGACCGTGTAAGGCTTTGTAGGTCAAAACCAACACTTTGAATCGGGCCCGGAAGACTATTGGCAGCCAGTGCAGAGATTGGAGCGCTGGTGTAATGTGCTCTTGGTGGCCCAGCTCCACCAGGAGCCGGGCTGCCGCATTCTACACCAGCTGCACCTCCCAGGCCATCACCATAGGTAGCCCCACATAGAGCACGTTACAGTAGTCTAACCAAGAGGTGATAAAAGCATGGATGATCGTGGCCAGATCCAGAACTGAAACCAGTAGCCAAAGCCGCCGCACCAGATGTAGCTGGCGAAAGGCACTCCTCACCACAGCCTCCACCTGGAGATCCAAGCGGAGCTGTGCATCGAGGAGCACCCCCAGGTTCCACACCTGGGAAGTCAATGGAGGGAAAACCTCCTCAACCGAGGGGGTCGCCATCTCCATCGACTTACCCACTATAATCACCTCCATCTTGTCAGGATTCAGTCGCATCCTATTAGCCCTCATCCAGTTCCCCACAGTTGCCAAACACAGAGTAAGCACCGAGACAGCCGGACCTGGCTCGGTTGAAAATGAGAGGTACAGTTGGGTGTCATCTGCATATTGATGACACCTCACCCCGTACCCCCTGATCACCTCGCCGAGTAGTTGCATGTACACGTTGAACAGGAGAGGGGACAGAACAGAACCCTGCAGGACCCCACACGAGAGGTCTCGTGAGATGAAAAATAATCACTGAGCACCACCCACTGAGTTCTCACTGTCAGGAATGTGTGGAACCATTCAAGAATGATCCCACCCACCCCTGCACTGTCCCGCAGGCGCGTCACCAGCATCTCGCAGTCAATGGTATCAAATGCAGTCGACAGATTCAATAGGACCAAAAGGGTCGACCGATCCTTATCCTTTTCACGGCGCAGATCATCGACCAAAGCCACCAATGCTGTCTCAGTGCCATGCCCTGGACAAAAGCCAGATTGCGATGGATCCAGATAACTGGTGCGGTCGAGATGCCCTTGGAGCTGCTGAGCCACTACCCATTCAATAAATTTCCCTAAAAGGGGAAGGTTAGAGACAGGCCGATAGGTGGCAAGAGAGTCAGCGTCAAGTGATGGTTTCTTGAGCAAAGGCCGTACCACCGCCTCCTTGAAGCAGGCCGGCACTTTGCCCTCCCACAGGGAGGTGTTAACCACCCCAACCAGCAACGGCCCCATTGTCTCCCGACAGGTCTTAATCAGCCAGGATGGACACGGATCTAATTCACAAGAGGTAGCTCGAACAGCCCCAGCACCCCCACCACATCAGCGGGTGTCACCGACTGAAACTGATCCCACAAAATCGGACAAGGCGGGGCTTCTACCACCTCTACCTCCTCCACTGTATTAAGTGCGGCATCGAGGTCTTGATGAATACGAGCGATTTTCTCCGCAAAATAATCCGCAAAAAGGTCACAGCAGGCAAGCAGATGATGACTCAACTCCAGGGTTGAGGGAGGCCGGACTGACCAGCCCCTGTACAACCCGGAACAGCTCCGCTGGACGGGATTTATCGGATGCTATGAGGGTAGCAAATAACTCCCTCTTTGCTGCCCGCATAGCCACAGAATAGGCTCGTATACTAGCTCTATGCTGCAATCTGTCAGCTTCAGCCCAAGAACGAGGCCACTGTCGCTCCAACCGTCACCCCTCTTGCTTCAGCATCCGCAGCTCCTCAGAGAACCAAGGAGGCCTGAAGAGCCTCCACCTGGGCAACGGACGCCTGGGAGCCGTTTGATTGATGGCCTCAGCAAGGTGTTCCACAGCTTGACAAGGTCATCAGTGTGACGGTCGTTGAGGTCAGAGGGTAACTCCCCCAAAGCGCCTAGAAACCGCACTGGGTCCAACAGCCTCCGGGAGCGGACCATCCTAATAGGTTCCACACCCTTCCGGGGGCAGACATGTGCTAGAAGGGAGCTCTGCAGGAGGTAATGGTCCGTCCATGACAAGGGCACAGTTGATCTCTCCCCCATTAATGGACCTCCCGCTTCAAGGCCAGTGCAAAACATGAGGTCAAAGGTATGTCCTCCAAGATGTATTGGGCTGTTGACCCTCTGGGACAGTCCCATGGATGACATCTCACTCCATACTCCCTAACAACCTCTCCTAGAGGTTGCATGTAGACTTTGAACAAGAGAGGGGATAAGATGGAACCCTGCGGTACTCCACACGTGAGGCCCCGGGGGGGAGGGGGAGATGAAAACTCCGCCAGCACCACACGCTGAGTTCTCCCGTCCAGGAAAGAACGGAACCATTCAAGAACAGTCCCGCCAATCCCTGCCCGGTCCCACAGCCAAGTCACCAACAACTCATGATGAACGGTATCAAATGCAGCCGAGAGATCTAACAAGATCAACAGGGTCGAATGACCCTGGTCTAACTCACGGGAGAGGTTGTCGGCCAAGGCCGCAAGTGCAGTCTCCGTGCCATAACCTGGACAAAAGCCCGACTGCGAGGGATCAAGAAAATTAACCTGGTCCTAATGCCCCTGAAGCTGCTGAGCCACCACCCGTTCAATAACCTTCCCTAAAAAGGGAAGGTTAGAGACTGGCCGATACCTGGCAGGGGTGTCAACGTCCAAACATGGTTTCTTGAGCAGGGGCTGCACCACTGCCTCCTTGAGACAGCCCGGCACCCCACCCTCCCCAAGGGAGGCGTTGACTATTCCCACCAGCAGCAGCCCCATTGTCTCCCGCCGAGACTTAACCAGCCAGGATGGGCATGGATCCAGTTCACAATAGGTGGCTCGAACAGTCCCAAGAGTATCCCCCGCATCTGAGGGTGATACCACCCGAAACTCATCCCATAAAACAGGACAAGAAAACGGCTTCTACTGCCTCTGACCCATTCCCTGCTAAAAAAGGCGCATCAAAACTGGTGAATTTGAGCGATTTTATCAGCAAAAAAGTCCGCAAACAAATCACAGCAAGCATTCAATGGTTCTACGTCCAGGCGGAGGGAGGCCGGACTGACTAGCCCCCTCACCACCCGGAACAGCTCAGCCGGGTGAAACTTAGTGGACGCAATGAGGACAGCAAAGAAAACCTACTTTGCTGTCTGCATCGCAACTGCATAGGTACATAACCAGACTATGCCACAATCAGTCAACTTGGCATGCGAATGACGCCACCGTCGCTCTAACCACCGCCCTTCCTGCTTCATCTGCCACAGCTCCCCAGTATACCATGGGGAGCTGTGTTATTGGCACTTTGGGAGCGGACGCCTGGGAGCCACACAATCGATGGCCTCTGTTAGCACAGTATTCCATCTGGACACGAGGTCATCAAGTGAGCGGCCATCAAGGTCAGAGGAAACATCTCCTAGGGCTATCTGGAACCTTTCAGGTTCTATAAGCCTTCGGGGGCGAACCAACCTAACTGGTTCCACACTGACATGTGCCAGGGGGCTGACATGTGCCAGGAAATCCGCCCAGAGGAGATGATGATTCCTCCACAACAAGGGCACTGTTGATACCTCCCCCACCAACAGATCCCCCGCCTCAAGGCCTGTGCAAAGTATCATGTCCAAGGTATGTCCTCCAACATGTGTGGGGCCCACTACTCTCTGAGACTCACGCTCCTTCCCTCCAAGACTGGCGTCGGCATGGATATTGAAGTCCCCCAGAACTATCGTCCGGTGGGACCGCAAGGTCACCTCCGACACCAGTTTGATCAGTGCATGCAGGGAGGCTGCTGTACAGGTGGGTGTATGGTATATCATCAGTATCCCCACTCTGTCTCCGGCCAAATCCAACCCCAGATGGAGACCCTCTATACCCATGATAGATCGCACAGGAAATCTCACAGACCAGGCATCCTTTAAAATAATGTTTACACAGCACACACACACACACACCTCGGTCCCTCCAGCCGCAGCTGATGCTGTGCAGAGTACCGAGCCGGAACAAGATCTGCCAGTATAGGCCCCAATTCATTGTCCAGCCAGGTCTCCGCGACACAGCATCAGACCAAGGCCAGGGGCCCTCTGAACCCTGATCACCTCACCACCTCCCTGGGGGTCAGTGAGCAGGACACAAACACACCATCTGTCCCATCTCACAGGTCGACTCCCCCACCCAGATGAACCATAATTCCCTTGGCCCAGAACAACCCCTATGGCTGCAGACCACCACCCCATCTGCTCCATCGACACACACACCCCCGAGGAGGTCCCCACCCCTGAAAACACCTCTCATCTTCCTCTGGCACCGGAGGACCATCCCACCCTCTCAAAGGGCTGCACTCCTCCCTCACACCGAGGGGGGGTGTCACCCCTTCCCTCCCTAACCCAGTCCCCTCCCCTTGTCCCCCTCCCTCATACAAACACCCCATCCCTCCAATCCCTTTTACAACAATAGAATGGGCTGCCCCCGCGGTCCTGCTAAGGACCACGCCTAAGAGTCCTTTGGAGAGGTGTTGACGGTGTACTGGAACGGCTCTGGCTGCCACTGTCACGTCTCCCACAAATGGCCAGCGCCCTTTACGTGTAGCCCTTCAGGCTGGCACCCCCAGGGGCCAGTCCTTAAATAGCTACCTATAGGAGGCAGGAGGGGCCAGGTGTTAGTAATCCTGATCCTGCAGGCTCTCGTAACCCTCAGGGGCAGAGACAGATAGATGGAACATAGTAATTCACTGTGGATATTTATTCTCTCTCTAACTTGGGTCTTTTGTAATGAATGGAAAAGGCAATGTTTTGAACTTTTTTGCTGTCCATAGCCCCGTTCTTTGCAGTGCATGTGAGACTCTTGCTAACTTGTGTAAGTTTTGTGTGTTCATTTTATCAATGAAAAAACCCTATTTAGGTAAATATTGACAAGATGGGCCTGTTGATACATCAGTTTTCATGAGCCTTGACTTTAGTTAGGGACGTTTTCTTTTGTGTTAATATCACCCTTAAAACAAGACAATTAAATTGCAAATGAGTATCTTGAAGAATGTTAATAAAGGTCTCACCTAAACCTGCAGAAGCTCAAGGAAACAGAGCCTTAAGCCCTGAGCTCTGCTCTCAATCCGTTTGTCGCGACTTGGAGATAGTGCAAATCTCTGAATGGCAAGTGGTTTTGCTATGCACCCCCCAAAAACAAGTCAAGCAAGATGGCCACCTAGGACTCCCGTAGGCATCAGGCAGGATGCAATATATCCCTGCAGTCTCCTTCCCCACAACCCCCCTCACTCTCGCACACTCCTGAAAAGGAAAACAGACTCACTTCCTCCACTCAGATTTCTCAGTGCTGCCGCCATTGCCTAAGAACTCCAACGGCCCAGGCTGCTTAGGACAAGCTGCACACAAACTCTGTTCTACGTCTACTCACAGCTAAAGCTGAAACAGAGACGGCATTCTCACTGGGAAACACACAGCATTTGCATCTGGGAAGAACTCCAGGAGGCAAATACTGCGCAAGTTTAGTCTGGTGGGAAAACAAAGCCGCATGGGTTGACTTTCCCACTGGACTAAACATGCGCAGCATTTGCCTCCTGGAGTTTTTCCCAGAGGCAAATGCTGTGCGTTTTGTCCAGTGAGAATGCGGTCAGAGAGTTAATTCCACAATTAATAACCAAAATTCCAGATATCTGATCAATTACCTGAATGATAACCACATACTGTGGTAGTTAACCATTATAGGCAAATGGAACTTGCCAGCATCCAGGGAACAGATGGGGAAATGGCAATACTGTAACAATAATGTGGTAACTTGGTTACACCACCAAATAATCAACGGAGACTACTTGGTAACCGGTCAGTGTGAATTGGTTACCCCAAGTTCGACCGTTATCGTTTACCATACAGATAACTATTTCAGCTCTGCTCCAAGCTCCTGAGCCACAGTGTTGCAGACAGCGTACGAAGAAAAGCTAATGATTGATCATCCCTCCCTGCACTCTGCTCTTACTACACAGGAGCCTGTGCTTGGGAGCTGTGAGCCAGCCCAGAACAGAGCTTGCTAGCAGCTGCAAGGGCTAGCCCCAAGCTCTGTTCTGTGCCTGCTCCCCAGCACAGACCGCCGTGCTATCGGTAGAGGAGAGAGAGGGCTGATCCATCTTTAGCTCTCTGCACTCAGCCCACTGCACTGTGCTCAAGAGCTATGACCCGGCCCAGAACAGAGCTTGCTAGCAGCTACAAGGGCTAGCCCCAAGCTCTGTTCTGTGCCTGCTCCCCAGCACAGACCGCCGTGCTATCGGTAGAGGAGAGAGAGGGCTGATCCATCTTTAGCTCTCTGCACTCAGCCCACTGCACTGTGCTCAAGAGCTATGACCCGGCCCAGAACAGAGCTTGCTAGCAGCTGCAAGGGCTAGCCCCAAGCTCTCTTCTGTGCCTGCTCCCCAGCACAGACCATCGTGCTATGGGTAGAGGAGAGAGAGGGCTGATCTGTCATTAGCTCTCTGCACTCAGCCCACTGCACTGTGCTCAAGAGCTGTGAGCAGGCCGAGAACAGCACTTACTTGCAGCTTCTCTAAATGGCCCAGGACCCACCTGGAGCCAGCCCTGGTTGCTGGAATTTGTATGCAGCAGCAGTAGGCAGCAACCCACCCATATGGTACAGGGTTTTCTAGTGGGGCTGACCCCTATTTAAACCAAATGGGTGAGACATCACTGGGGGGGAGTGCTCACCCTCGTTGAATAGCAGGGAGGCAGGTGTTGGAGAAGGGAGGCAAGCCCACACAACCTCTCTGCACTGGGAACAGCTGGCAGTTCATGGGTGGGGGACCCCCTTACTATACAAGCCGTTCACCTTGAGCATTGTTGGCTTTTTTCATGCCAGGAGCCTCCTCTAGTGACGGAGATTGGGGGGGGGAGGGGAGCGGCCCATTCATGTTTCCACCTTCCTAGAACCATTGACTTGAAAGAGGGTGGGGAAAAAGAACTCTCCCTCCCCTTTTAGAATTGCCACGCCCCTTAGAAGCTTTGTGACATCACCATGACATCACGGCACTCCTCAGTCAGTGTGACCACATCAGAGGGATGACGGGACACCCTCTTCAACCCACTCCTTTTCTGATATAGCCTTTCCTCCAGCTCCTACATGGAGAAAAAAATATCATAGAGGTGTCCCTGGATAATCTGGGAAAATAGGAACTCTGTCCAAAGATGATGCATAAAAAAACTGTAGACAGGGGTTATAATAACCTAGCCAGGTGCCACGCTGGCATCCCTTCCCTTCGTCTCTCTGCCAGAGATGGTTGTAGGGCCCCAAGGGGTGAAAGGCTAACTCTGCTAGAATCAGTAGCAACTTCAGGGTGGATTTTCAGTCCAATCCCTTGATTTTATTTTCCTCTTATCGTTTGAGGGTTTGGGTTAGAGACTCTTCATTTGAGTTTGAGGATTTTGTTAACTCTGGATTGATAATCTGTCGATCTCTATATTCTAAACGGCACTGATCTTAGAATTTCAGGGGCCACTGGTAGCCCCACCCCCTCCCCCATGCCCCGCCTCCTCGGGGGCACCCTTCGTGGTGCCCTAGAGGTGGTTGTGTTTGAGAGCCCTCCTAGAAGGGGCTGGTGAAAATGGGGGGCAGGGAGGGGGGCAGTGCACACACACCTGAAGTAGAGACAATCAGCAGTGCCCAGAGCAGTCGGTGGCTCTGATTCTATATATCGAATGGATCGTCTGGAATGAATCTTTGGTTTGATTTATGCTAGAACACGGAGGGCCGCATGGAGTTTTGAAGGGAGATGAGGTGAGGGCTAATCGCACTCCTTTCATCACTCCTCCCCTTCAGTCTGCTTCTCCCAAAGAGCCTTTTTAAATGGATAGGATTTCTCCCGCAGTCCAAAACTGCAGCTCTGGGAAACCCCCGGGGGGGGGACGGGGCGGGGCTTTAGACAGGTTAGCCTCTGTAAACCAGACGTCACCCGGGCACCATTAGAAACAGCAGCGTCAGGCAGCTCCCAGGTGTTTTTAGACACAGCCTAGATAAGATCCCGATAATCGAGGTCTCATCTAGGCTGCATCTCAAAACACCCGGGAGTTGCTCGGTGCCTCTGTTTCTAATTTCCCAGAGCTGCAGTTTTGGACTTCGGGAGAAATCCCGCGCATTTAAAAAGGCCCTGCGAGAATTTTACCTGTGCTCAGAATGAACTGAAAATGGTGGGAATCAAAATCTATCGTAAAAAAGAAAAAGCAGAAGAGGAGGGGGAGGGGGAATGTTTGTTTTTATTTGCATACAGAGATTGTGAGCAGAAGGGAGACCGCCCACTCCCAGACCCCTAACCTTCTGCTGTATTTCCTTCTCCTCTTCCTGACAGCAACCGCTTGAAAGGAAAGACAGCCAGAACAGTTCCCAGCACAGCGTCTCCAGCCACCACAGCACCCACACCGCCTCCCCCATCCACAACACCCAGGTGCCGCCTGACTACCCCGCCACCGCCGCGCCGCCGCCGCCGGCTGTGGAGCAACCGGACAGCTCTGGGCAGAAAAAGCCGGATCCATTCAAAATCTGGGCTCAGTCCAGGAGCATGTATGAAAGCCGACGTGAGTATCAAGCCGGTTGCTAAGGCTACTGTTCTGAAAGTAAGCTCAAACGATTGTCTTCTCTGGCAATTGACTCTCTTACACATGCACGTTGAGAGAGAGAGATTTTCTGTTTGCAAATCCATGGCTTTCGCTGTGTTAAAGGGATGCATGCTTGGGGGGGGGAGGGGAGCTGCAGAGCTCAGCAAATTCTGTCACGTTGACATTAATCAGTTTTGTCTTGGATGAAGAATGAGCTTTGATTGCCTACAAAAACTAGGTTTACAGCAGAACTGCAAAGCAAGAAACGTATTTTAAATACTAAGGTTCTTCTGTTGGTTTTCTTTTTAAATCTCTCTGCCATTTTCACTCAAGCCATAAGGTGGGTGATTTCCAGAAGAAGAGATGGCAAATTCTCTTTTCCCCCTCCAGCCCCTTTCAAAATCAGTGGATGTTGGTCACCTTTGAACCCTTTGGACTTCATCCTGTAAAGTGCTGTGTGTATCAGCCCGGACCTGGGAAGCACTTAATTAATCATGTGTTTTACTGGAAACAGGCAAGAGTCCTCAACCGCCTGTAGGATCGAGACCTTGGCACCCTTGGGATCCCCTCCAAGCACCTTAATTTTTTTGCATCACACAAAAGTGCCCAGGTTGCTATTTGTGGGCGCCATGACAAACAGCAGACGCAATAATTTGCTAAAATCCAGACAGGAGATGATTTCCTACTTTCTTGAAAATAATGCCAGTCCCTTCTTGTCTTAATAGTGTGTACCGTTCTAACAGTGGGGGGGAAAGCAGGGAGGTGGGGGGGAGGGCAGACAGGGGAAAAAAACCAAATCTATGAGTGGTTTCATTTCAATTATTAATATGTGCCCTCGGCTAATAGTTCAGCAGGTGTTTGATTCTGATCCAAGAGTATAAAAATGGTTCCTCCTTCAGTTCACTGGATAAATGCACTTATCTCTCTTGTATCACGCCACCCAAGATAGACGAACCCTCCAGAGCTTCCTGGAGACGTTACTGAAAAAAAATATTAGATACCTTTCCAAGTTAAAATATTAGATCCCTTTCCAAGCACAGTGGTGTTTTAATTAGAGAGGAGCGAGCTCGGGGCACTTAGCGCCGAAGAAGGGAGATGGTTTAGATAAGGGATGGGAATGGTTCTGGCCCGTGGCTGTTTTTAATTTTGGCCCCTTTCCAGTTCCTGGATAAGGCCCTGTAGATCCAATTTGTTCCGTCAGCATTGACAAAGAGCGAACTCAGCGGAAAGGAGCGGAGAAGTAGGCACGCGCTAAAAGGCGGGAGATGGATCCATCGTATACGGTGTTCTTACACGAGACAGTTGGGAGGGTTCCGCCATCGTGGCGTGGGTGCATGGGGGGGGCACTTCACACAAGTGGCCCCACGCACGGCCGCCCCATCCACGCAACGCCCATCCCGTCGCTGCACAGAGGGACAGGAGTGCTTGTTGGGTGGATGGTGTGCGGGGTCACGGGAGGGCGTGCACCCCCACACACACCATATTCAAGCAAGACATCCCACACGTGGACGCTGGGTGCCCATGTGTGTGCGTGTCTCGTGTAAAAACACCCATAGATCCATGATTTGGACCCTCCCCACCTTTTCTCCGTCTTGACCACACCCTTTAAACACCCCACCCCCAACTCCAGTTTTAGGAGCTTGGACTCATTTTCAAAGCAGCCTGCAGTAGGTGGAAAGGCTCCCCTCCATGGTTTAGATAGCTCTCCTTATTTACAAAGAGGAGAATCTTTCCTCGCAAAGAGCTGCCAAGCACATTACAAAGAAATCTGCTCTCAAATATAAAGTGCCCCAGAAACGTACACTAATCAAGCGAGTTTTTCCAAACAATTGACCCACTTTACAATCTTATGGCATGGGGGCGGGGGGAGAAGGGAAAAACACTTAATCATGAGTCAGAGGCTTGTTAAGCTGAGGAAGTATCTCGATGTGGGTTTGAACTTTTCTCATCGCTGCCCTTGCCGATTCCTTCGGGGGGATTTGACACATCCTTTCTGCTTCTGCTCGCCTGTGTCGGTCTTGAGCCAGCTCAATGGCCCCTGCGGGGAAACACACAGGAAGGGGGGCCATCGGGGACTGAAATGACCTTCCTGACTGCTCAGAGAATTAGCTCATCCGGTCAGGAATGGGGCTAGGAGAAGGTGGTCTTCCCAGACCTTACAACTCCAGGAATGGGGCACAGGAAGTGGATTCCTTTCGGTGTAGACCTCAATCCACATTAGCTCTTCTCTCTCTGATTTAACTTCCCCAGCAGCATGGCTGTGGTAGGATCTGCGCTGTCGTTGTCTGCGATCCCCTGCAGCTATTTAGTACTAACGAAATAGTTAATTAGAAATTAGCTAATTAGTCATTAGGATGAGCTCAGCGGCATTAACTCCCGCCTGGATTTCTGTGCAGGGGAAGGTGCACTGAAACACAGCTGCTTCCCAGCCCGTCCACCCACACGCGGCCACCTTGAGAGATGTTCCAGGAAAGGCGGAGCATGATTCAGTGCTTCCCTTGGTGATCTCTTTGCATTGGGGGATGAGCTGAGCCTTCCAGAAGTTGGTCCTTCCACCATTGGCTGCTTATTTCTGAGGTCCCCCCCCCCTTTATTTTATTTTATCTTTATCTTCTTGTCTCCCAAGTAGGGCTGGTGTGGCAGCAGCTGTTACCGCGCCGCGATTCCATTCCACCATTTCGGAATTGCCCGCGCCACACCGCGGCTTTTCTGCTGACATTCCGCTAATTCCTCCGGCATTCTGCAAATTCGGAAACTATCAGAAAAATTGCGGAATTGTCGGAAACTGTCGGAAAACTGCTGTTCTGCTATTTTGTGGCGCTGGCGGAAGTAGCGGAAACGTCATGTTTCCGCTATTTTGCGAAGCCTGTGGAAGTAGTCGAATGAAATTAGCGGAACTGCAGAAGTAGCGGAATGAAACTAGCAGAATGAAAGCCTCTGCCACACCGTACCACTAATTGCGGAAACGCTGTTTCTGACGGAAATAGCTACCGCTGCGACATTCTGCTACAGCCGTACTCCCAAGTCCTTTTTTTTTTGTTCCAAGTGTCTGATTCCCACGCTAGGTCCTTTCAACTTCTCGCTCTGTCTCCCCCCACATCTCCAAGTGGAGGTCCCCAGCTTCTCTTATCCATGTGTCTTCAGTTCCCATCTCACCATTCTTCCTCCCATCCAGAAAACCACTTGGGCATTCCTGCTTTGGAATATAGATACCTGCCCATCCTTGGGACCCCTAATGGCAATAACCTTCTACCAAGACGGTGTCCTAGAATCTTGAACAACACATTGTTCTCAGATGATGGAAGTGGTCGAACATCACAGTGTTGCCTCGTAGATTCGCACCGTTGGAGATATCTCCAGGGAACCTTCCAGACATTGCTTTTTAAATTGCATGTCCCTGGAAATTTGAGTGAAATGTGCTCCCTGCATCTCTGGCTTCCTTCAGATGCCTGTAATTTCACTGTAGAAATGTTAAGGAAAATGGAAAATATCTAGTCTAGAGGCTTCTGCTCATGGCAAAGTGGTTTTCTTGGTGGTCAAATCCGGTCTTCCCGTTCACTGTTGTTTAGATGGGGAAGGCACAAGTTTCTGTAAAATCAATGTGGTTTGAGTGCTGAGGCCAGCACTCAAACTACTGGCTGCAGGATATGACTATCTTCTTTCCCTGTCCCCTGAAATTCTTTGCAATAAACTATCCATGCATTACAAGGAAAACTTTGAGGATGGGCCAAGGAGATATAGGTCAGTTTGTAATGTGGAGTACGCCGACCAAACCTCCCTTCATAGGAGGAACTTCAGCTACGTGGAATGTTGTGTGATCTTGATGCACGGGTAGTAACAAGCAGAACAACGACCATCCCTCTCCAGTCACTATGCAACGTTTACTAAGGCAGCGGGTCATGTTGATCCTAAACAAATTACAACAAAGATTTGATGATGTAATTGCATCCGTACAAGAGCCCTTTGCTCAGTTGTAGTGTTGGCTTTCCTTTTCTTGGAGCAAAAGGTGGCCATAGCAGTTGTGGTATTCAGCAAAAATAGTAGCTTAAGGCAGGAATGGCCCAACTTGTGGTCTTCATGGGCATCAACCTCAGATGGTGTGCCAGGACCCCCTCCCACCATCTCCATCCTTCTAGGCTTGTTGGCTTCCAGTTCTAGGGCACCTCAACAGCCGGTATCGGGAGTGGAGAAAAGCAATCCTCTCAGAGAGTGCCTTCCCCACTGCACCGGAGTAGCTCTCCTAGCCTTTCTCCTCCCCGGAGACGCACCTTGGAGTGCCAGGGGTTTGGTCCTCTTCCCCACATCCTGATGTCCTGGAGACTAACTCTACCTCTTCATCCTAGAATGTTTTTTTTTAAAATGGGTGCAAGAAAAGTGTCAATTCACAGTATCCACTAAACTAGTGGTTTGCTTCTCACACACATTTTAAGGGTTAGATGGGTTCCCATGACCTCAGACAACAACAAAGACAAAGTCTATCAAGTATCAGTTAGGATTCTGGCCCCAGCTGCAGGTGGCATGATCCCACTTGGGGTTCCGACCCAGAGTTGAGGAATTTCTGTGTTAAGCAAATCTTTGCAACATTGAGACCCAACCTTCTCAATTTATGTCTGTCATTAACAAATAGTGAAAGGAGTAAGACCAAAAGATTCTCTTGTGTCAGCAGACTCTCCAGTGCTCTAGCAACTACGCCGTTTCACAAATTTACAAGTTACACCACAAGTGCACATTGAAGAAAGAACATCTTTCATTTCAGGTGAAGTAACTGAGATGGAAGCCAGACATTAAGTCGGTGTCAGTCTCATTTGATAACCATCATTTTACACCTTGACGCTGAAAGAGATTAGGCTTCTGACAACCAGACCAATTGAGAGAAATCTGGAGAATCAGTACATCCTGGTATCTGAGGACTCTTTCCCTTATATCCCCCCAATGTACATTTTGAAATCAATTTCTGGAGACCGTATTGGTACTTAATTTACACATACGTTTCTTGCCTCCAACTCCGCCTCCTGCTCCTTCCCCCTCTCAGTTGGTGTTCCTCAAGGCTCTGTTCTTGGCCCTCTCCTCTTCTCGATCTATACCTCATCCTTANCCTTCTCCCTCTCCCCTGGGTCCTCCACCCCAAGCTCCCTCTGGCCCCTCTCCCCCCAGGGCCTTCTCCCTCTCCCCTGGGCCCTCCACCCCAGGCTCCCTCTGGCCTCTCTCCCCCCAGGGCCTTCTCCCTCTCCCCTGGGTCCTCCACCCCAAGCTCCCTCTGGCCCCTCTCCCCCCAGGGCCTTCTCCCTCTCCCCTGGGCCCTCCACCCCAGGCTCCCTCTGGCCTCTCTCCCCCCAGGGCCTTCTCCCTCTCCCCTGGGTCCTCCACCCCAAGCTCCCTCTGGCCCCTCTCCCCCCAGGGCCTTCTCCCTCTCCCCTGGGCCCTCCACCCCAGGCTCCCTCTGGCCTCTCTCCCCCCAGGGCCTTCTCCCTCTCCCCTGGGTCCTCCACCCCAAGCTCCCTCTGGCCCCTCTCCCCCCAGGGCCTTCTCCCTCTCCCCTGGGCCCTCCACCCCAGGCTCCCTCTGGCCTCTCTCCCCCCAGGGCCTTCTCCCTCTCCCCTGGGTCCTCCACCCCAAGCTCCCTCTGGCCCCTCTCCCCCCAGGGCCTTCTCCCTCTCCCCTGGGCCCTCCACCCCAGGCTCCCTCTGGCCTCTCTCCCCCCAGGGCCTTCTCCCTCTCCCCTGGGTCCTCCACCCCAAGCTCCCTCTGGCCCCTCTCCCCCCAGGGCCTTCTCCCTCTCCCCTGGGCCCTCCACCCCAGGCTCCCTCTGGCCTCTCTCCCCCCAGGGCCTTCTCCCTCTCCCCTGGGTCCTCCACCCCAAGCTCCCTCTGGCCCCTCTCCCCCCAGGGCCTTCTCCCTCTCCCCTGGGCCCTCCACCCCAGGCTCCCTCTGGCCTCTCTCCCCCCAGGGCCTTCTCCCTCTCCCCTGGGTCCTCCACCCCAAGCTCCCTCTGGCCCCTCTCCCCCCAGGGCCTTCTCCCTCTCCCCTGGGCCCTCCACCCCAGGCTCCCTCTGGCCTCTCTCCCCCCAGGGCCTTCTCCCTCTCCCCTGGGTCCTCCACCCCAAGCTCCCTCTGGCCCCTCTCCCCCCAGGGCCTTCTCCCTCTCCCCTGGGCCCTCCACCCCAGGCTCCCTCTGGCCTCTCTCCCCCCAGGGCCTTCTCCCTCTCCCCTGGGTCCTCCACCCCAAGCTCCCTCTGGCCCCTCTCCCCCCAGGGCCTTCTCCCTCTCCCCTGGGCCCTCCACCCCAGGCTCCCTCTGGCCTCTCTCCCCCCAGGGCCTTCTCCCTCTCCCCTGGGTCCTCCACCCCAAGCTCCCTCTGGCCCCTCTCCCCCCAGGGCCTTCTCCCTCTCCCCTGGGCCCTCCACCCCAGGCTCCCTCTGGCCTCTCTCCCCCCAGGGCCTTCTCCCTCTCCCCTGGGTCCTCCACCCCAAGCTCCCTCTGGCCCCTCTCCCCCCAGGGCCTTCTCCCTCTCCCCTGGGCCCTCCACCCCAGGCTCCCTCTGGCCTCTCTCCCCCCAGGGCCTTCTCCCTCTCCCCTGGGTCCTCCACCCCAAGCTCCCTCTGGCCCCTCTCCCCCCAGGGCCTTCTCCCTCTCCCCTGGGCCCTCCACCCCAGGCTCCCTCTGGCCTCTCTCCCCCCAGGGCCTTCTCCCTCTCCCCTGGGTCCTCCACCCCAAGCTCCCTCTGGCCCCTCTCCCCCCAGGGCCTTCTCCCTCTCCCCTGGGCCCTCCACCCCAGGCTCCCTCTGGCCTCTCTCCCCCCAGGGCCTTCTCCCTCTCCCCTGGGTCCTCCACCCCAAGCTCCCTCTGGCCCCTCTCCCCCCAGGGCCTTCTCCCTCTCCCCTGGGCCCTCCACCCCAGGCTCCCTCTGGCCTCTCTCCCCCCAGGGCCTTCTCCCTCTCCCCTGGGTCCTCCACCCCAAGCTCCCTCTGGCCCCTCTCCCCCCAGGGCCTTCTCCCTCTCCCCTGGGCCCTCCACCCCAGGCTCCCTCTGGCCTCTCTCCCCCCAGGGCCTTCTCCCTCTCCCCTGGGTCCTCCACCCCAAGCTCCCTCTGGCCCCTCTCCCCCCAGGGCCTTCTCCCTCTCCCCTGGGCCCTCCACCCCAGGCTCCCTCTGGCCTCTCTCCCCCCAGGGCCTTCTCCCTCTCCCCTGGGTCCTCCACCCCAAGCTCCCTCTGGCCCCTCTCCCCCCAGGGCCTTCTCCCTCTCCCCTGGGCCCTCCACCCCAGGCTCCCTCTGGCCTCTCTCCCCCCAGGGCCTTCTCCCTCTCCCCTGGGTCCTCCACCCCAAGCTCCCTCTGGCCCCTCTCCCCCCAGGGCCTTCTCCCTCTCCCCTGGGCCCTCCACCCCAGGCTCCCTCTGGCCTCTCTCCCCCCAGGGCCTTCTCCCTCTCCCCTGGGCCCTCCACCCCAAGCTCCCTCTGGCCTCTCTTTCCATCCTTGGAATTTCCAAGTATTCTCCCAAGTGTCCTCAGACCAGTCCGAGGACTCGGGACCAGTTCTCAGACACTTGGAGAATACTCACAAATCTTTTTTTAAAAAAAAAATATTTGGTGCAATTCTAACAAAAAAAAATAAATACTAATGTACACAAGCAAAGGTGGGAGAGAGATAAATCATCTTAAAGTTGCAGCTTACTCTGCAGAGGCAGGAAATCTGCTCACCCGGGGTGAAGCGCACCTTCTGTGCAGGCCTTTGCGTTGGCACTCTGCCCAGGAATGACTTTCACTCGCAGTCCGTGCCTTATTTAAGGAAGGGATGCAGGCAGTGTCTTAATCCTGCAGTGTAAAAATAGTGCATCCCTTCCTTCCCTTGAGTGCCCTCTGGGCATCGGATGCTTTCTTGTGAAAGGCCATGTCAGGCTATGCTCATTTGTAAGTGTGATCAGTCCCATCAGGCTCCACTGATGGAGCAGGATTTTCTCTTGGAAGACTCTGCAGAACTGTAGATCTTTCAATGTAGGCCATGCGTCTCTTTTAATACCATGAAAAGGTTGGATTCTGCTGTTTTCTATAACCTTGCCCTTGATTCATGTATGGCCTTGTAGGGAGGGAGCAGTGGCCCTGTAAATCTTTGTAGGTCTGAGATCCGCACCCCCAATAACATTCTGGACACAATTCCGACACTTTGTCTTCCTTTTTCATGTGACTTTATTAGTTAGTGCAGCTATTGCTCCCAAGTGGTTTACAGTCCGTTGCCCCATCTTTTCACGCATTTCTGTCAGGGAGGCCCAGTCCAGGTTTCCCAGTCTTTCCCTGCCAGGCTCAGAGCTGCCCCTCCACCAGTCCTCCCCTTGTGATGACGGAGGCGGTCTCTTTTTGGGTTCTGACCCTCATGTTTCCTACCTTGTAGCCTCCATGGCCAACCATCTTCCTCTTCCTGGTAGTCTTCCCCAGAGCTTTTTGGGTCAGCTTTATTCAGACCTCTAGTCGACTGGAGTCGATTAGCCCCAGGAAAAGGTGGGGCCAGATTGCTGCCCTCATCCCCAGGACAATCAAGCCCTGATTGCCATGGCATCTCATTCTTCAGGGGGATTCGGGCAGTGCTGTTATCCCTATTTTACCAGTAGGGAGCTGAGGCCCATATTGACTAAAGGACTTATTTTGGGGTCACAAGGCAGTCCATAGCATTGCCTAACTTTGCATATTGCTATAGCTGAAAAGAGCCAGGAATTTTATCTCCTCCCGGCCAATCTGCATATAAACAGTGCAGCCCAAACTGACCGACAAGCTTTTATAGACCATAGCCCTTAACATCTACACGCATGCAACGCCTTAGGTCATATCACCAGTATGTGAAGGATGCAGTCTGCACCAAGCAGGGGGTGGGACTCAGTAACCCTTGTCCTCCCTTCCAACTCTGTGATTCTTTGGTCAAGGTTACCTTCTTCCCCACACGTCCACTAGATCCTCCTTAGGCCTTCCTCAGTCAAACCATCTCCAGCTGTTTCCTTCAGCCCTGTAACCCCCTGAGCCATCCAAGGCTCCCCTGAGCCACGCCGAAGACAAGAGGCTGGTTATTTCTACAAGTTAACAGCCAGTTGCTCCATGGACCTTCCCCTAGGTCTTTTCATGGTCCTTCCCTAGAGCTCTCACCTGCTGAGACATTTCGAACCATTCCTCCCCCAGGCAACTAGTGTTTCCTCTCATTAACTACAAATAGCTTGGAGCTGATAACCTTTCCCACTCTCCCTGCAAGTACATAGGGAGGTCAGTGGATGCTTTAAACACTCAAGGGGATTCGTTGCAATGGGGGCAGCAGTGTTATTTTAAGAAGTCCTCTCTTCCCAAGTGCCCTAGGGAAAGCAAACTGGAGACTGCATTGTCACTGAGCATATGAGCACAAAGTCCTCTTTGCATCCCACCCTGTCCACACCTACCTATCCGCTGGTTATAAAGCTAATGGGCATTGCCCAGGCTAACCGTCTTTGCTGGATAGGGGGACCATAGGGAATCTAGCCCTACAGAACTAAGCAATTTCCTAGTCAGTGAACCCAAATTATTCAGCAGTAATAATAATTCGCCACTTGCTCTTGGTCTATTTAAAGCAGAGCTCTTTTTTTTTATGCATAACTCATTATTGCTAATGTGAGTTACGTATGAGTAACGAAGAGGAGAACATACCCTTAAGTTTGAAAATTGGACACTTTTGAAGGGCCAGGCTTTCCACGAGCAAAGGTTCCTCAATGAAAGGGGGAGTAATTGCTTCGCAGCAGCGGCACAATTCAAACGTTGTGTGCTCTTTTATTGGAAATATATTTTTATGATTTTTTTTAAATATATATATATATATATATATATAAAACTTCCTTGAAGATTAGTGCAATCTGTTGTCAATTTTGTCTCCCACAGCCCAATTGCTGTGCAAAAAATAGCATATCCTGTATATGGCCATCTGTCAAAACAGCAGTGACAAAATGAATTAATCGGAATTGCAGATGTGTTAATGAGCCCTTTTGAAGGGCTTAAGCGTTTAATTAAAAGCAAAGCAGAACAGTGTCGAGTCATCTTCTTTTTTTTAAAAAAAAAAAAAGCTTTTAAGACATTCCAGTTATCTTTAATATTTGAAATTTATTTTCAGTCACACAATGTATTTTCTTTGTGTGTGTGTGTGTGTAAATTTGATTTTTAAAAAAAGCAGACACAGTAAGTAGTATTCACTCAGCGGTAATTAAATAGGTTGGGGGGGAAATGTTAGCACAATGATATCAAATGTTACTCAAATAAAGCAGCTCCCACTCAGGAAATTGCCAACTGCCTTCTGATGACACTGCCTCTAAAACAAAACAGTCTGGTAAGAAAGGGCCTTGTGCATTCCCATTATTATAAGAATATGAAATAAACAGTTCCATTCATTCCTCCCCATGGATACACAGATGTGCCTCTACCCTTAGAGAACAATGTCTTGTTCAAAAAGGTCTTAATATTTAAGATCCTAATTTAAGATTAAAATATTAAAGTATTAAGAGCCTAATATTTGCAACGTATGGTCATTTACAAGCTGCTCCATGAGTGTCCCTCAGTCACCATCACAATTTCCAGGTCCTGATTCAATGAGGTTGTAACAGCGAGGTCCTTGCCTTAGCCCCTTCTGGTTTATAGTCAGGTTCCCTGAGTTGACTGCGTTGCTGCAATTTGCAGTGATTTTTGCAGAATCAGCCAATCCTCGCAGAATCCTCCCAGAATCAGCCGATCCTGACCATGACCCGAGGGTAAATAGGCGCCTGGGAGATGAATTGCGGGTGGGTGGGGTCTGAAGGCCCTATGTTTGCGTGAGGGAGGTGCTGAAATTCCAGAGGATGTGGGAATTCTGGGGTGCTGAAATTCCAGAGGATTTGAGTTGTGTTTGATTAGCAAAGTTGTGATTCTATGTCAAACCTATTGCAAATTTGCTTCCCAGCATGCATAGTGATGCAAATCAAGTGAATTATGCAAATATTAATGCTCGCGGTAAATTTGCAGAATTTGGCTTCACTGGTTGCAGAATTTAAGATTTTTTTGGTGCAGTCAACTCGGGTCCCTGGTTATAGTGTTCCCGGTCTGATTTTCTCCCAGTCTGTTAAGGGGGGAACTGCGGTCAGTTGCACTCTAGCTGGGCCATTCACAGCTCACCTCTTGTTGCTGTCCTGGTCTCTTCTCAAGCTGCTCGTCTCTGCTCCTCTCCGTTCCTGTCTCATCACAGCCTGTGGTTCTTCCTCGATCTCCTCCGTCTCGACCTGCCACGAGGATCTCCCAAGGTGGCCGCCGTTACGGTGCCTCTTTGGCACGGCTGATTTGTCAGTTTCACTTCCTCGACATCCTGCTGTCCACTTTCTTAGTGCTCTGGGCCCCAGGAAAGAAAAAGTTCCCCACCCCTGTCTGCTAGGTTTATTTTAAGCTGATGCACCAACATCCAAGGATGGGGGGAAATGACTTTACACAAAATGAAGGAGAAGAGGACTAGGAAAAAACTCTGCCTTTCATGGGGTAATATTTGATTTCAGATGAACTCAAAGCATCAGCATATGGAAATGTTTTCAGGGTCATTCTCTTTTCGCAGGGCGGACAGTCAGCACTGACGGGTTACGTCCCTGCTCCCAAGCAGTAGGCAGGATGCAGATGATGGACAGCCATTGCTAACCTGAGGGGCATACCCCTGCACCAGCTCCCCAGTTTATTCCTGCCTTGCGAGAGAGCAGGAGGCAGGGACCTTTGCTCCGTCAGGGAGCTGTTTTAGGCAATAGGTTTTTATTTCCACTTTTTCTTTTGTTGTTTATTTTGGGGGCTGGCCCCCTTTACCCTCCTCTCCTCAGGAAGGCAGGGCTCTGAGCATTGTGACAGGGGAAGGCCAGGGGGGCCTTCTCTTGGTTTTGTCCCTCACCCCCCTCCTCTTTAGTCTCATTAAGAGGAGCCCTGTTTAGGGGAGGGGTAGTGGCCACTGGGGGCATCTCCTCACTCTTTCTCCCACCATTGGCGTGCAAGGGAGTTTGAGCAGGGGCGACAGCAGCATGCAACCATGGTCAGGCTTTACCTACCGTTTTCCTCTGAGGCGGGCCTGCCCTTTCCCCTCCCTTTCCCCTCCCGTGCTGCACGGGGCAGCAATGGCTAAATAGACGGGAAGTCTTGGCAGTCGATGCAATGGTGCTCCCCAGCCAAGAGGGTGCTGCTTAGTCCAAGAGCAGACACGGGAGGGCCCGCTCCAGGGGGGAAGACCTAGGAAGGCCCCGGTGCAGCAATTTGGCCTAGACATTCCAACCTCCTCAGACCAGGTTCCCCTGCTCCTGCAGGAAGATATACCTGAGGCTGTATTGATGTGACTGGGGGAGGCAGGTTCCCTCATGCCCCCACCTCCTGGCATAGCCTTCACCCCAGGCAGTAATAGTCCAGCCTGTAACATGAAGGATAGGGCAGGGAATCTGAGTTTGCCTGTTAGAGAGCACCTTGCCTCTCCCGTTGCTGACCCTAGTGTCACTAGTGGTCCCAGCTGCTCCCCTAGGGCAAGCAAGCGCAGGCCTAAGGAGTCTCCCTCACAAAATCCCTTAGGCTCTTTGAAGGACTCGTCCCCCTTCCCATTCCCCCTCTCCCTAGAGAGGCAAGAAGGGAGAAAAGGGGAGGCTAAAAGGGCTCCAAGCAGAGCAGGGCTCACAGGGGTAAGAAGGAGAATAAGATCCCTCATAAGGTACAGTGGTATGCCCGTCCCACTAGCAGTGGCTGTCAATCATCTGGATCCTGCCTACTGGTGAGTGAGTAAGGACATACCCCCTCCGTTCTGACTGTCCACCCTGCTTCAGGAGAAGAACGCAAATTCACAGGTAAGGACATTTCCCGTTTTCTTATGTGTATGGATTTTCCTAATCCTTTAGATAAGAAGCATGGTCTCAAAGTCCAGAAACTGTTTCATGATGCTAGCAGTTGTTTGTTGCTGTCGTCGCTGTGAATCTCTAGGATTGTTTTGTAAAATCTATTTCCCCACCCTCCACAGAGATACATCTGTACATTGTGATAGACTAACCTCTGTTGTAATAGATATATACATTCAATTGACTGCTTTAATCCATAGCCGCTACGACCTTTGCAATAGTCAGTACGAAATCTCAATCAGATTCCCCCGGATCGGCCAAAAGTAAATTAAAATGAATTAACAAGAAAAGTGGAACCATGAAACCTTTGCAAAATTGTAAAATTAATATTGCAGCTATGTCACCTTCGCCTGCCACTGGACTGAGCAAGGGTGAGAGAGAGAGAGAAATCAATTCCACGAATTTTGGAGAATGTAAGAAATGATCCAAGAACTTTATTTCTGTCTTCTTGTGCATCTCGTTTGGTGTTTGTGTTTGGGGATTACTCATTGCCATGGGAAGTGGGATGGGGACAAGACATAGGAAGAAATTAAAATTCCATATGCCTGCCTTAGCTTTCCATTGGTCAGCACCAGAGCCAAGATGGTTCTTATACAAGAGAAGATGAAATAATATGTTCTAGTTGGGTTCTACAAACCTGCCTTTGCTTGTTGGTGGAATAGCATCGCCGGAAGGGAATAATTCTACATTCAAAGTTCTGGTTCCATTTCTTCTCCTCAGTCATACAAACCTCTTTTTACCACCTTTGCAATATTATCTAAAAATGGGTGTCCCAAAAGGGAGACTGGCCATCCTTAGCCATTAGGGCTAATGTTTAGGCTGCTGTTCTTTTGAAACAGAGATGCATTCTGGGGGGTGGGAGGAGGGACGAGAACTGGTTTGGAAGACAGAGACCTATGCAAACATATCCTGTTTTCAAGAGATTCTGCAGGGCCCAAGTTATTTTGTTTTAACTCTGGTGGGGGGAGGTATCAGTTTATCTTAATCCCAGTTTTAAGAAAGGAAACTGGGATTCATTCTCCTAAGACAGTTCCATGATAAAGACAAAGGGTTGTACGCTGAACACATGAGGACCCTTTTTGTTAAAGATGAACCGTTTTCTCTGAACAGCCTGGGCTATGCCAGTTGGTAATGCAATTGACCCGTTGATGCAAAAAAAGGGCTGTAAAAGGAATTTTGTCCTGTGTGTACCCATCCTGTGCGTGTTGTGTCTGTGAGTGTTTGTGTTTCATTATCCGGAGAGCCTTCTCATTTCCGCTGAATGCAAATGCACTGTTAAATGGCCTACATTTTTCATCAAGAGACTGTTTTCCACTGTTCTGGTCGAAAGCTCCGACTCCGAGTCCAAACTTGTGCTACCTAGACTGGCCATTAGTAGAGTACACACTCCCCGAATGAGTTACATATGGCAAGGATTTGGCTATAATAGAGATGATGCTGTGGAGTTGACAAATATGAATGTGTTAGGAGATGCTGGGAAAAAGAGAGGCTGATGCCAAAGATCGCTACAGAAGCCGTTTTGCTTCTAGGAGGCAGGCCATGCACTCTAATTGGTTAGGCCAGACTCTGCCAAAAGCTAGTGAAATGTTGGAGAGATCCTTTAGTATTAGCCTGTGTGTGCGTCATGCTTCAATAAACTGAAGGGAGCGACCAGCACAAATTAATTTATTGTCTAAAATACTGTTAAAATAGAGAATGTCCTTATTCCAGTAAATAGCCTTCGGCCAACTAGTCTTAACTGAACAAAATTTCCTACTTCCAGCACGTTTACTGCCTTATTATAACTGTATTGAGAAGAGAATCGGGCCTTGCTTTAGCACGAGGTGATGTATGGGTTGAAAGCTTAGATTGTTAACCACAGAGCAATTAAAAGGAAACAGTATTGCCTTAAAAGATGGACATGTTAATCAAGGGCTGGAACTTGTTTTGAATGGAGACGTCAACCCGGGCAGCTATGAGTTTTCTCACCTGTTTGCTTTGCTTCCAATCTACCAGTTTGTGAATTCATTTTCTCTTTTAGAACACAATGGTGAGTCATTGCGAAAGGTTGCATCACAGCCAGCCGGAAGCCTTAAACAGGGATGCCTTTTCCGTGCAAATGAATGAATAGTTTAGACCCACGCCTTGTTCGCAGCCGGCACAGACGGCTTCGAAGGCAATAAAGCCATGATTCAAAACCCAGTGAAAAGACTCGCCATAACTTGAGCGGGTTCAGATGAAGCACTAAATGAAAGCCACCAAGTCGTTCTGATTTAAAGTAAAGAGACTCTGATTAGTTAGAGACGGCAGCTTTCACCTTGTTATAATATAAGTACTCATCTTTTATGGGTTTTCTGTTTTTATGTAACAAATATTTATGTTGAGTAACTATAGAATGTGAAGGACACCAATTGTTCTTTCTAATCATTATTTTCAACAGAAACTCAGTAGGAAAACTAGCTGTGATTCCCTGACTTAAAGATAGAGACAGTTGGCCTATACGGAGATGAACTTTTCCTACCAGTAATTATAAATCCTGGAGGAATTTTGTTATTACAAAATTAATCAAACCTTTACAGTTACTAACCAATAAATATTAAATGAACCCAAAGTTGTCCTCTGGTGTGATTTAAGAGTAGCAATTAATTTCGCAGTTCTTTTTAAATAATTTGAATAACGTATATAAGGACATCTTTAAGATAATAAAGAAAATCTTTGTTCCATTGCACTTTTAAGTTTGGGACTTCAGTGTACGTCATATTGATGGGGGATGTCCTCCTGGTGTTCCGTTCTAATGAGAAAGGATAGTTGGTCTCTCTTACGTTAACAGCTGTAATTGTCTGCTCAGTGGAGAGCCTGTTTTTTCATCTTTGTTGCTGGAGTAAAACAGCATAACTCCACTGATTTCAATAGATTTGCATCTGTTTACACCAGCAAAGGATCCTTATTGAAAGCATTATCAATAGATGGTGTGAGCAACTCTGCCCTGCAGAAGTTGATTATGACGGTAGATGTCATAACAAAGAGCTCTTGTTTAATCTCTTTTTTTTTTCACCCATGAAAAGAAAATCAACTGCACAGTGTTGCTAATGGAGTTATTCACTATTGTAGACTCTCATTTACCTAATGGCAGGAGTCTATTTAACCATGATTTGTAAAAGGCTCTTGGAGTTATTACTGATGCTAATGCTGATGAGTTCTAATATGAAAACACTAAGCAAACAATGATTTGCAATTGGCAACCTACTATTAAACAGAAACTATCCAACTCCTGGCAGCCATTTACAACATAAAGTTAAGAATGTGCTAGTTATACCATGAAGTCGGAAAAGTCTTTGATTAGATGTTTCCGAGCAGCAAGCCTTGTTAGAGTATGTCTGTCAGGCAGCAGAACGTGGTGCCTGTATCAGGTTTCCTGCAGTAAAACCCATCAGAGAAGGGGCTAATGAAGAAAACCCTATAACGAGAATGCAGGGATTGTCTCGCACTAGCCACAATAGGCCATAGATCCCCAAAGATCAGCAGGATGGCCAGCCTATTCTTTAGTATTGTGTTTCCCCAATGGATTGCTCCAACTTCCTCTCCACACATGGACCTCCTCCTTGGGGATAGCCCTCTTTCCAAGAATGACTGGGAAGAGTGACATGATGACAGCCACAATATCAATGGCACAGATTAGTATAAACTGGTCATTCCATACATTGTATGGTTTTGTGCATGCACAAAATGACCATTTGGGGTGGGGGGGGGTGTGTGTTCAGTCTCACCAGAATCCTGTTTGAGACATAATCTGTGAAAACTTTGATACACCCCTAGACTAAAATAGCTGAACTACCAAAATGAACAACGTATTCAAAACCAAAATATATGTATAAACAAAACAGATAGGCAAATATCCGTTTTGATTGTGGATATTGTTTGGATAGCTCTCCAAAATTGCAAATGAGGAGTTCGAATACACCTTTCCCATCAGTTTCAGCTCTGATACACTGGCGGTTAAAGTACTGGTTAGTCTTCCATCACAGAGTTGCCCCAATCAGTTTTGTTCAGAACGGTATCTAATCAAGGCCTACAAGTCCTGTCTCCTGCCCCAGTCACTGGGGCCAATCCCAAGCCCAGCAGACCAGTATGCAGAGCACATATGGTGCGCGTGCAAGCCACGCACATGCCCGTCAACGGGTCCTACAACACGTTTGGGATCGGCCCCACTGTGTGTAGCAGAGCAAGTCAAAGAGCGACCATAAAACAAGCCCTTAATTAGTGCATCTTGTATCTCAGAGTTTTATCACTTCTAGAATGAGACACAATGGATGTGACTCTGGGGAGCAGGGAATAAAATGCTTTTCTTGCAAAGAAATAACAATGATTTACTCTCTCTCTCTCTTTTTTTTTTATTTCACTGCAGTTCCAGATTATCAAGAGCAGGATATCTTTCTATGGAGAAAGGAAACTGGGTTTGGATTTAGGATTCTTGGTGGAAATGAACCAGGAGAGCCCGTAAGTGCTTTGAAAAGAAAATTTGGGTTTATGTATGTTTAAACAGCCTGACCCTTATATATCTAAAGGACCGCCTCCCCCTCCCCCCTTACGTCCTTCTGAAGCCTCCAAGGTCATCTGAGAGCGCACTCATGAAAATTCCATCAGTAGCCCAGGTCTCTTTGACCCAGGCACTCAGAGAGGCATTCTTGGTGGCTGCTCCATGGCTTTGAAAGTCCCTTCCCTTGGAGGCTTGCCTAAGCCCTAGTCTCAACATCTTCGGAAGCCCATTTCTTTGGCCAGGCAATTAACAGGCATAGTTTGGATCAAGGGGCTTTCATGGGTATTTTATGCCATTTTTGGGGTAGGGGGGATGTTATATTTTTTATTTTGTGTGTGTTTGGTTTGGGTTTTCTTTTTCTTTTTGTATCATGATGTTACCCACCCTGAGACTTTGGAAATAGGGAGGGATAAAACTATTAATTAATTAATTAATTAATTAATTAATTCATTCATTCATTCCATAATAAAAAAAACCTCCAGTTTACAAGACGAGTTAAGGCTCTTGCAAATTCAATCATGCACTAAAAAGCACGAAAATTGCAAGTTAAGGCTTAACTTCCATGCCATGTTAGCAGTAAAGACGTTGTACAGTCTCACATATTGTGCTCACTTACAACTTGGGTTTCATGCACCCACACTTTGTTTTCGTCTTTCAGCCCCAATCCTCTTCCTCTTTGCAGGTTAGGGGCAACACTGAAGCTGGGAACAGGAGGGCTTGAGCTGACCTCTCACTCCCTTCTTTCCCTCTATCCTTTCATTTCATTTGGAGAGAATGGGACAGCTGACTAATGGCTCACAACCGTCCCTCTTACCCACTAGTCTCCACTGCCCTCCCAAAGCACAGTGAAGCTGTGAGACTGTACAATGTCTTTACTGCTAACATGGTACGAAAGTTAAGGCGGTAGCCTTAACTTGCAATTTCTGTGCTTTTTAGTGCATGATTGAATTTGCAAGAGCCTAAACTCTTCATGTAAACCGGAGGTTTTTTTATTATGGAATATCCAAGTTTTTTAAATACAATGCAATGGAGAAAATTTGTCCATTTGGTGCAGATTTGGCACAAATTTGACAAATTTGTCCATTTGGCGCAGTAGAATACTAAGCAGCATAACCACTATGGGAGCAGGGCTTAGGGGAGGCCAAGGTGGAAGAGCTGCTCCCTTCAGTTTAGAAGGTTGTTAGTTCCTTCAAATAGCAAGCAAGGCTAAGCTGGATTTTTACTGGTAGCTCCCTGCTTTTCTAAGAATACAACAACTTTGGTTCGGTTTAAGCATTGCAAACTTCCAAAAACTGCTCTCTATGATCTCTCTAGCTCATGGCTTGTACAGGGGTCTTCCACTCTATTCCCCACTGTCAGAGCTCTTTTCCTTGTGCATCACTGGCCATTCTGCTTTCTAGGACCTCCCTGACTAGGACCCCCTGGCTAGTTCACTCCTTGTACAGGGCTCCCTGACTCTGCTGTGCCCCATGTACAGGACTCCTCACCTGGCATAATGCTGCCCATCCTGCAGCTTTCCCCCTTTACAAAGCTCCCTCACTCAGTTCTCCTCTGTGCAGAGCTCTCCCTTGGCACAGTTATGGCCATTATTCTGCAGCTCTCTGTCTCTACAAGACTCGCCCACTTTACTCCCCCTTGGACAGGCCTTCCTTTCTTGCATAATGCTGCCCACTCTGCAGACCACCCCCTGTACTGGGTTCCATATTCTGTATTCCCAATAAAGCTGCTTTCTGTAAAGTGCTCCCCCTGTGCATGGCTTCCACTGTGGAAGCTATTTACAGAGGCTCTGCCCCTACTCTCTCCCCTTAATGCCCCACCCCCTTCGTGTATGCTCTCTCCCTTCCTGCTCCACCATAGGATTTCTCTTCCTGGACTGATGCTCTCTTTTAGAGTCCTCCCAAGAGAACTACACTTGCCACCCTGTCCCACAGGGCTGATCTGTACAGGACGCCACCATCTCCCTGCCCCCCTCCTGCAGAACACCCACTGTATTAGCCCAGAGCACCCGCTTACCCCTCATTCCTTAGTGGGGTTGGAAAAGTCGAAGGAAGAAGCACTGAAAGAAGATCGATTCCATCCCACCTGTAGCCTCCTATCTCCGGGATAAACCTCTGCCCTCTTGCTGCACCTGAGACCATCCCAGGCAAATTCCAGTGCTCTGGACCCAGCCATGCTCCTCCAATGGGGCACCCCATTGGAGCCGCAGCCCAGACACCCCATGTTTTTGGAGGGGGAAGGGCTGTAACTGAAATCCATGGGCTCTGTGGTTCTGGGCAGGTTTAGGGGGCACGATCAGCCACCCCAAACATCACTGCGGGATTAGCTAGCTCTGTTGTTTAGCCATCTCGGCGTCCCTGGCCCCCAAGTTGAGGCGCCTGCTGTGCGGAATCAAATCAGAATGACCTTCAGCACTCTCCCTTCCACAGATCTTGCCTTTCCCCACTAGATCAGCTCTAAACATGGCTGACCAGTCACTCCCACTGCCCCCTGGGAGGTGCAGTTCCCTCTCTTTCCCCACCACTGATAGGCTCTGGCAAGCAGTGCCTGCTGGGAGTTGTAGTCCCCAGTATTCAAGACTGCTTGCTTTTAAACAGTCTCTGCATTACACATAGAATGTTAGCAAGCATTCCACATTCAGGATGGTCTCCATCAGCTAACATTGAATTTTCAAGATGTCATAACTTAAAAACTACTAACCGGATTTACGAAAAGTAAACCGAAAGGGCATCCCACCAGCCTCCTTGAATTTTCTAAAATGCGTACATCTCCTCCCAACCAACACAAAACCCCTTTACCCTGCCAAGATCGAGACAGTCTACCTTTTGAAAAAAAATAGGCTTTCAGAGTGCAGTTTTCAAACTGTGTTCTTGCAGCTGGTATTCAACCACGTCGGCTGAACTTTGGACAGCGTGAACTGCTTACACCCGTGATTCTGCACCACAAATATCACGATCCTATATTTAACCAATCCAATTTTATAGCAAATAGAATGTTGGCGCTTTTTAATGGAGGGTGCGCTCCCATGCTCCGATAATAAATAAATATTCCAGCGTCACATGATTCATAGTAGAGTTTGAACAGCACCCATCCATTAATTTGACATGTGGGAGCAATGAGAGACAGAAAGAAATGAACTAATACCTGTCAGAGCACCCCTATTTGGACTCCAGGCTAGTGCCTGCTTCACAACAGAGATACAATCACACCAAGAGCTCTTTGACGCACGACGGTGGGAAGGGAGGCTACAGCTGGGAAGCATTCTCCTTCCACCCATATTTTGGATCACATGGCTGCTGCCTCTCTAGCCAGGTTCCACCACAGCTGCTGCTCATAAGGAGCCTCCGCCATTGTAACAGCAAGACAGAATTCATCCCAAGAACCAGCAGTCCCCTTTTTGGAACTCCCTCCCCATGTGGTAGAAGGGGATCCATGGGTTCTCTGCTGGGCCGTTGGCTCTGCAAGAAGTTCTCCCACCCCCATAGTATCAAGGTTGGAGTTTCTAGGGAGCCTGCCCTTGGTGTTCTCCTGATCTGCGTGCTCCGAGCCTCCCATGCAGCAGATGGCAAGACAGCTTGTGGCAGGGCAGATCAGAACAGAGGGCGTCTCTTTGGTCTAGTTTGCCTCCTTTTAACAAGACCTTTCATTTTACTCGGGCTAGAACTCATTCTCGGTAATCTCGCAAATCTCATCAAGAACCAGGTTCTCGGCAAGATTCCTGAGAACAAGTAGACAATTGGTCGATTCTCAATCCATTCTCATGAAATTCTCCTTTAGGTGCAGAGTAAATGACTTGTAACACTACTGAGCTCAGTTCTGAACATGTGCAGACCAGCGTCAACACGCCTGTCCCAACTTGGAAAAGGGTGAAAGTCATATTGGGCGTGCACCACATTATTATTTTATTTTTTTAATTTTGAGAATCTTGCGAGATCTGAAACCGTTATCGAGATCATGTGAAGATCTCGGTAATGGTTCGCAGTTCTCACTAGATTCTCATTTCATCTCTAAGTTTTACCACTTCTACCTAGAACTGTTTTTCACTTCTTTTGTTTTTTTCCTTATCTCAGTGAGCTGTTTAAACAGGAGTCCAGTGTCAGGCTTTTAGAGGATGCCACTCTATGCCCTCCGATTTCCAATTGGGCACTGAGCCGGCTGCCCTCTCTGGGCACTTTATGGAGATATTGATCATGGTTCTCCTCTGGATGCAGAGTAAATGACTTGTAACTCTACTGAGCTAAGTGGAATTAAGCCAAAATAAAAACCGTGCGCTTCAGAAATCAGGCTTATGAGCTCTTAAGTGCAGCTCAGAGGGAGTAGTGCACAGTCGGTAGACCAGCTTTCTCTCTCTGCTTTGAGCAGCATATCTTTTATAAAATACATCACCCCCAGCTTGTTCCAGTCCACGACAGGTGCAGGATTTTACACCAGGCTCTGTATTTAAAAAGAACTCACGGATGCTTATGGTTTTGATCACCCTTTACACTGGGGGTAGGGAACCTCAGACCTGGGGCCTAATGTAGCCAATAGCAAATTTTGTAATATTCTTTTAATTACTTGTTTTAAATTGTTTACATTTACATAAAAGCACAATATAAAGCACTCCGAATGCCATGTAGGCAGGGGGGGGCACTATAAAAATAAAGTTGTTGTTGTTGTTATTATTTTAATTATTATTATTATTATTATTAATTTATATTTATCCCCTTCCTGGATCTGGTCCCTGGATCCAGTTCCTACCCCCAAGTACTGAAAACGGGCACGGGAGTACAGCTGTGGGCATGCATACAAGGATAGAGGACAGATCCATTATCTGGATCCTTCTCTTTCTGAGCCTACCCCTTAAGTACCCACACCCCCAAGGTCTGTGCAGCCCTCAGAGCTTGTACTAATTTTCAGACTGACCCATGGGAGGAAAAAGATTCCCCACCCCTGGTGTAGATGATGTAGGCAGGTATTGGATGGCTGGGACACCAAAATTGTGTTGCAAAGGCCACCCAAACGGAGCATCCACAAGACGTTAGCAACTTCAGGTCGTTACTGATTTGGGTCACGCTCAAACCAAGACTTGAGATCTCATTACTAGTCCCCTGGGTATTACCATCTGTCTGGCCAATTGGCAGACACGGGGTCATTGAGCTACACTCTCCCTCTTTCCTCCTCAACAGATTTACATTGGTCACATTGTACCGCTGGGCGCTGCTGATGCCGACGGTCGCCTCCGGTCTGGCGATGAACTGATCTGTGTGGATGGAACACCTGTTGTCGGGAAATCCCACCAGCTTGTCGTCCAGCTTATGCAACAGGCTGCCAAGCAAGGTCATGTCAATCTAACTGTCCGACGTAAAGTCGTGTATACAGGTACGTTGCAGTGTCACCATGCGAGCAAACTTCTGGTTTTTTGGGGTGTTTTTTTTCCCTCTCTCTCTCCCTTTTCAATCTAGGTACATGAACTACTTTCTGAAAGATCAAACACGCCAGTCCTAGCAAAAATAGCAATACTAACGTGCTTTCAGAATTGCATTTGATTTTGATTTCCAGCTACAGTTTTGTTTGTTTTTCAAACATGGATTTATATCTAGGTTGGCTGTTTTGGGGTTTGTTTTAAACACGTTAGGATTTTTGTCTTTCTGATTCACTGAGGCACCAGTAGGCTGGCCCTTGTCAGTTCATGTGCAGGCTTCCGTTAACTGGGCAATCAATTCCCTTGCTAAGATGTCATTTTAACTACAATTGCTCCTACAGGTCCCAGCCTAGAGGGTCCCATTGTGCGAAGCACTTTACGGACGCACCGTAAAAGACGGTTCCCACTCCAAAGAGATTTATTTGAAAGGTCTGGTCTTTGTTTAGCTTTAACTTTGGGTGAAAACAGACATGACGCTAACCACACTTTAACCACACTTGGTGGTCATTTATGCATGTTGCAGGGCTGTATAGGGCACCAATACAGCCCTGCAACATGCATAAATGACCACCAAGTGTGGTTAAAGTGTGGTTAGCGTCATGTCTGTTTTCACCCGTTGGCACATAGGTCCGAAAGCCAGTTCAGAATTCTGAATGGATCTGCAGTTTTGACTTGTACCATCCTAATTACTATAGTTCTGCCAGTTTTCTCATGCCTCTTCTGCAAGGGGCAGTTGCTAAAACCACGGAGGGTCATAGCTATCTTAAATAAGTCTGAAATAGAAATTCCACCCAGTTTCCGCATAACTGGACAGCCGTTCAATCGGTCTGATCTGAAATTCAAGTTGATCAGACCAATTGAATGTATTGGGGGTGGGCGGGTCATTTTGCGCATGTGCGGAATAGCCATAGCCATTTTTGCACATGGCGCAATTTCGCAAATTGTTCAGTCAGAATTTCGATCAGGATGCTGAGAGCCATTCCGCGTTCACGGAAATGGGCCTTGAAAATGGAGCAGCTGTTTTGGGTTGATTTGGGTCCCGGAAATTTGTTGGGTAGACCAGTTTTGTTGAACTGTGTCAGAACAGTGGTCCGTCGAGCCCAGCAGCCTCTCTCCAAAGCTGACCCTCTGTAGCTTTGGAGAAGCACCCAACAGGTCCTAGTGGAGTGATCCATTCCCTGTTCTTCACCTCCTGACAGCCAGAGGTTACATCCAGAGCCTACTTTGCTAATAATAATGAATGCACCTATCCTTAATGAGCAGGGAAGGGGGAGCTCCAGCTCATGGTAAACTTGCTGATTATCTAAGAACGAGAGTCCAAATTATGTTCCACAATCCTGTGGATGGCACCAAAGTTCCCCTCTCCTTTGTCTTCCTTCCCTTGTCTTTCCTAAATTGTAATCCGCTGGGGGCGTGGAGCTGCCGCTAACTAATGTGATGATTGTCCAGGGCTATGTGCATTCCTTGCACTATATAAATAATAAAGGATGTTTTACTAGTTTAGTGTGTGTGTGTGTGTGTGTGTGTGTGTGTGTGTGTGTGTGTGTGTGTGTGTGTGTGTGTGTGTGTGTGTGTGTGTGTTCAAGCAGTGAGTGACACTAAAGGTTCCCCAGATCCAATCACTGATTGGACAAAGGGATATATTCCCATAAGCCACTGTTTGTGCATGCGTGCTACAGACAGCTGTAGCTGTGGACACGTTTGCTTTAAATGCATGTGTTCAAGGCTGGTTGTGTTTTCCCTGCTTTAAACTTAAACACCAGCAGATTAACTTAGCAGCCCAAGGCTTAAGACTTCGTCAGCCCTGATGCAAAGCAAAAAGGGGAAGCAAGATAACTTAAGCATAAAAGAATGTTAAAACGTTCAGGAATGAATCCTCTCCAAAGAAGCGACGGCTGTCGTGGCGTCTCTAAACCAGCCTGTTGTGAATTTGTGTGTTAAACCACGGATCATCTTCGAAGAGCTACTGAACACAAGCTTGTTTCTTTACAAATATGAACAATATGGTCTAAATTGGTACTTCCTATGTTTGTTGGGCCATAATAGCTTGCAACAGAGCAAGAAACATGTCCCTGGTGGTTTTACACATTACCCACTTAAATCCCCTTACAAAGGATCAATTGTATAGCAGTTTGCCTTTTTTTAAAAAATAAATAAATCTAGCATCATAGGCTGGAAACTATTTTCCTCCAAAGGTTTAGATTAGAGCTGAAATGATTACCCACAAAAACTGGTCTACCCAACAAATTTCCGGGACCCAAATCAACCCAACAACATCAGGGATTGGCACCGATCGGTATCCAATTGCAAGCCAAATCGGGTATCCGATGTCCCAGAATGTCGACTTCCTATCTCGGAAGGTCGACTTCCTGTATCAAATTTTTGATTATTTTTTTTTTACCAATTTACTGATTCCAACACCTAATTATTGATTTTCTGCCCCATAAAATCGACTTCCATTTCTGGAAAGTAAATTTCCTGGAAAATTGACTTGCAGTCCCGATTTTTTATCCTCCTCCTCCTCCAGTTTTTTTTTGTTTTCTGGCCCAATATACCAATCAGTAATCAGAGAACCCAAAATTGGGACCAGAAGTAACTGATTTGGGGGGTATTTGAGTTAGGTCTGAAGCAGCAACTTCTTTTTCCATGCCGATGTTTCATTCCGCCATTTTGGAATTGCCTGCGATTTTCCACAGCTTTTCCACGAGCATTCCACTAATTCCACACCCTTTGCTTTACGACATTGGAATTATCGGAAAGCGTCGAAATATTCTCAGAAAGTGTCGGAAGAAACATTGTTCCGCTACTTTCACACCATGACCGCCTGTCGGAAAGTGCCAGCGGCAGTATCCGTTTCACCTCTAGTAGATCTCGGAGATGTAAATCTGGTAGAGTATATTTTAGATTACTGAACTTTTGATTGCTGTAGCTGCCTTCCTCTTTATTTGTAGAGGGTATGAGCTTACCCAAGTTACAGTGGCAATGCTTACATTTTTATCTTGCCATCCGATATTTCTGTAATGACCTTCCCTTGCCCTTCAGACCTTTTCGAGGTGCTTTTTAAAGCTTTTCCATTTCTAGCTCATGGTGCTGCAGACTGATTTTAGGTTTTCTTGGCCTGGATGTATTTGCTAAATCCAGGTTGCGGAACCTTTTTCCTCCCTGGGACCACTTTGAAAATTAACACAAGCTCCGAGGGCTGCGTGGAAGTTGTGGGCGAGGGAATTTTCAGGGCATGCACTTGGGAAGAAGAGGGTCCAGATCCATCCTGGATCCTGTGCCATGGCTCTGTCTCCCATCCGTGTGTGTATGCATCATCTCTGCTTCTGTCCCTGAGCTCAGTCTCAGGGTTTGGGCATAGGAACTGGATCCAGGGGCCAGATCGAAGAACACAAAGGGGGCCAAATACAAATTAACTATGGGTTATATTCCCCCCCGGCCTCAGATTCCCCAGCCCTGTGCTAAATGACTGTTAAATCAGGGGTAGATTTTGCTGTAGCCCTGCCCTGCTTCTCATCTTCTATTGTTGTTGACCTGGAGGAGTCGGTTCCATTGCATTAGGGGTTGGACAAACAGAACTGGCACCAAAGAATTTCTGAATAATAATAATAATAATCAGAATAAATAATTGGTATGTATAGCTCTCCCCTGCCTTTAAATGAACAATAAGTAGGGTGGCCACACCTCCCCTTGGCGCCAATGCAGCCCTCCACCATGTATTTTTCATAACATCTCATATTAAAGGGGAGGTACGGCCACCCAAACAATAAAGCACAGTTTTTAAAAGTGAGGGGGAATTAATCATTGGTAGAACTTTGTCAGGGATGCATTTGGCTCTTCATCTCTTCAAATGTTGAATTCAAGATGGGGGATGTCTTATGCACATGCTCTAGCTGAGTAAAAACATAAGAAGTGCCATAGGGCATCTGGTCCATCTGCTTCCCAACAGCGGCCAGTACAATACGCTTCAGAAGACGCATGCACAAACAAGATATATAAGGAGTGATCCATTCCCTACCATTCGATGCCAGCAGTCTGAGGTTTTTTAACCTGATGAAACCTGGGTGGGACAGATCTTCCCAAAACATATCCTTTTCCCCAAACTTGCTGTGCTTTTGGCCTTCTCAGTTTTTTTGTGGCAATGAGTTCCAAAGATCAGCTGAGTGTTAGCTTTACTTTAGCAGCTGTTGCATTGAAGGAAGGATCTCCGTGTGAAATTGTATGGCCCGCAGGGTCTTAACTGATAATCATCATGGTAGCATTTGCCCTTCAACTCTTACCTGTTATGGTAGTATTCATAATAGTCATCAGCTTAGGGTAGACAGCAATACTTAGACCTGTACCTCCTCAAGGGCTGTGTCCATACTAGGGCACAGTCCACATTTATTAGGACAGAAGGCTGTGGATCCACTCCATGTCTTCCCTACTTATAATTTCTATAGCGCTACTAGGCATGTGCAGCACTTTACAGTCACAGATTTTTGGAGACAGGTCCCTGCCCACCTGGGTTACAATCTAAGATGGACACGGGTGAGGAGAACACAAGGGAACACAAACATTTCAATTTTTACAGAGGGGGAACTGAGGCTGAGAGGTTGTGATTTTCCCAAGCCATCCAGTGAGTTCATGACTAGGGTGGGATTTGAACCCTGACTTCCCAGCACCTTATCCACTACAGTGGCTCCCCCCCACATTCCAGAGATTCCAGCTGCTCGATGTGCTTTTCACTAGGTACTCACGCAGGGCAACCACAGTCTGTCCTAGTAGCCTGCTCTGTATTTCTGAATTGTAGAGCATAGAACATGGGTGAATCCACCCCCTCCCATGGATATCCACCCTTTCATCACAGGAGATGTTGTGAAGGCCAAAAAAGTTGAAGGCCTGGGTTCAAAAAAAGGACTGGGTAACTTCTTAATGGATAGGTCCATAAACTGGTATTAGGTTAGTTGGGGGATGTCTGACTGCCGAGTGGTATGAGTGAATTGGAGGAAGCAGACTGACTGCGAGGTATTGGAAGAGCTGTTACAAATCAATGTGACATTGGAGGATGTTCTAGGGCAAATTGACAAACTGAATACTAACAAGTCACCGGGCCAGATGGTATTCACCTCAGAGTTCTGAAGGAACTCAAATATGAAATTGCAGTCCTACTGTTAGTCATTTGTAACCTGTCACTAAAATCTGCCACTGTACCCGAGGAGTGGAGGGTGGCAAATGTACCCCCATATTTAAAAAGGGATCCAGAGGTGATCCTGGAAACTAAAGATCAGTAAGGTTGATGTCTGTGCCGGGCAAAATGGTGGAAACCATCATTAAGGACAGAATTACAGGGCATGTTGACAAACATGGCTTAATGGGGAAGAGTCAACACGGAATTAGGAAAGTTAAGTCATGCCTCACTAACCTGTTGGAATCCTTTGAGGGTGTAAATAAGCCTGTGGACGAGGGAGACCCAGTAGATATAGTGTACCTGGATTTCCAGAAAGCATTTTACAAGGTCCCTCATGAGAGACTCTTGAGAAAATTAAAAACTCATGGGATAGGATGTAGTGTTTTACTGTGGATCAGAAACTGGTTGAAAGATAGAAAGCAAAGAGTAGGACTAAATGGTCAGTTTTCACAATGGAGAGATGTAAAAGGTGGTGTGCCTCAGGGATCTGTATTGGGACCGGTGCTGTTTAATGTATTCATTAATGATTTAGAAAAGGGTGTTAAGAGTGAAGTGGTCAGTTAGTAGCTATTAGCCAAACAGGATCAGGGAATATTACAGGAGTTGGGGGAAAACAACAAGGAATGGATCCCCCATTGTGACCTGTTGGGTGTTTCTCCCAAGCCACCGTGATTGGCCACTGTCGGAGACAAGATGCTGGACTAGATGGACCATTGGTCTGACCCAGTATGGCACTTCTTATGTTCTTATGTGCGCAGTGTAAATCTATCACCACATACTCATAGATACACCAGGCCTGTTGGGCCATTTATGGTCAACCATGATTTCTGTCTAGCTAGAGCTTATTCCGTATCAGTAGCAGCCACCTCATGTTGAGTGTGAATCGCCTCTTTCTTGTGCAGTTCCAAAAGCGGAGAACGAGGTGCCGTCTCCTGCCTCCTCTCATCACAGCAGCAACCAGCCTGCGTCCCTAACAGAGGAGAAGCGTACCCCGCAGGGAAGCCAGAACTCTCTCAACACCGTAAGCTCCGGCAGCGGTAGCACCAGCGGCATCGGCAGCGGAGGGGGTGGCGGGAGCGGCGTAGTCAGCACCGTCATACAGCCGTACGATGTGGAGATCCGCCGGGGGGAGAATGAAGGCTTCGGCTTTGTCATCGTGTCTTCAGTTAGCAGGCCAGAGGCGGGAACAACTTTCGGTAAGTTCTGGGAACTGTCCACATGCCTTTACCTAGACAAAGAACGTCTCACTGAATTGCTGGTTAATTGAGGGTAGTTACTTCCGTAGAGGGTGTTCACATTGCTGACCCCTCAGAAATAACTGTCTCTTTACACCTGTCTGCTGCCCTGCATGATAGCCGAATATTCTTTGATGCAATTATCTAGATTTTGGTACTATGCATTGTGAGAAATTTCAGGGTAGATGCTAAATCCTATAGAATGCCATCTTGATAAACTTAAAAGTCTAACATCTGAAACGTTCACACAAACATTGACTAGAGGCAGTTGCTCCCAGTTCACCAAGGGTTCCTACCTCAGATTACCCTCAGTAGCGCTTGTGCTTTAAACAAACAGTTGTTCACAGCCCTTAGGGTGAGGAGTAGTAATCCAGGGGGGGTATGCATTTTGTGCGAATGGGCTCTGAGCAGGAGGAGGCCAGGCCATAAAAATGCTGAGCGTCGAAATAATAATTACATTTCACAAACGGGCCTTGCTTCGTTTTAATTAATAACGTAACTGGAAGGTCAAGCTTTAGTCAATCCCCTCCCTCCCACCCACTTTGGGATCTTGTATGAAGCGGAATGTAAAAAAACAAAAACAAATCCCAGCTGACATTTTGTACTTTGCTTTATCACCAACGGCAACGACTGTCATTCTCTCAGCCTCTCCCCAAGGATAGCCCATGGCAGCACTTTAAGGAAGTGTGCTCTGCCGTTGACGCACTCAGTAGAGTAGGGTGGGGTGGGGAGAAGGGTCTTGGAGGGGACACTTTAATACAGATGTTTCTCCTCCAGTGCTAGCGATTATTAAATATGGTTAATTTAAAATTGATTTGGGGGATTTGCAGGGTTGATTTGGGCTTCCGTTATGGGAGAGTGTGGGGAGAGGTAGAGCGAGATTACATCAAGACAGCTCACCATCAGCGCACTCTAGTGGCCCTGTTAGTTCCTACCTCAGTGCAGCCTTCCCTCACAGCCAGGCCTGCGGTCCGGTCCGAATGAAAGAAGAAGTCAAGTTGAGTAGAGAAGATGCCCATTGGCAGGCTTTATGCTTTATGCTGTCTTTAACCCTGGGAGTATTGTGCAATTAATTCCCTCAAAACCGTCCCTGCATGGCTTGGATTACAGGGGTGATTGTACAGGGAAGGAATACAGGTGTGACTGTACAGGGAAGGGAATTAATTGCCCAATGACACAAGAAGGCCATTGTGGAGCGGTAACAGGATGTAGAAAATCAAGATGTCGGCATGTTCTGCAGGGTTGGGCTGTGACCACATGAGAAACGTTGTGGAGAACGGGACTCTTTCACCCATTTTCTGATGTCACCATGCTCTCTTCCAAGCATTGTGACATCAAGATGTTCCACAGGGTGGTGGATCCACATCCGAAAGGATACAGGAGAGTTTCTTGTCCCGCTCCTCTCTCCAACGCAGCCTTCCCCACCACTCCATGAAGCTCTGACTTTTTCCAGGTCTTTCAGAAACCCCTGGGGGCACCCAGAGGAGTCCAGAGTCCCTGGTTAAAGTCCAGAGACACAGAAAAGTAGGAATACTAGGAGCTGAACCCCTTTCTCCAGCCCACTGGTGCCCTCAGTCCCACTGTCCTGCATCTCCCATCCTTACACAATCACTTCATTTGCACACTGGGATGTCATTCTCTGTGCTGCCTAGATCATTTTTTTTTATAGAAGGTGTGCAGTATTGACATCTATCTCCTGGGGTCGTTTAGCACAGCCCATGTGAATGTATACACGTGTTGCTCAGACGTGCAAGGGAGATGCCATTTCCCACATGTAGATCCAGCAAGAGGGTTGTAAAAAAAGGATGGAAAACTTTTTTTTTTTTCTGCAAAGCATAGCCATTTTCCCTGGCCCTTGTGGAGGCAGGTCACTGTGAAGGAGATAGAAGAGAATTTCCCAGTATATTGAAATGACCGTGGCCAGAATTGGCGTCTGCATTCAGCAGAGCATAGAAGCTGCCTCCAGCATTCATTCTCCAATAGAGACATAGAGGAAGTGGAGTCATGGCTCTGCATCCCACAATATGCTATATAGATCAGATCATAAAGGCCAGGTGCAGAAGTTCAACACAGCCAACACCTTTCCCCAGGTGCAGAAGGGAGCAGTTGTGTCTTGCCAAGCTTCATTGCAATGACCTTTTGTCCAATAAAATCCTCCAACCACTGCTATCTCCAGTTCAACACCACCAGCTATAGCCCTTGTATGAAACAGGCCACCGTCCATAGACCAGCCACTGTTACCGTGCTGGAAAATTCTACCCTTGGAAAGCAAGCGTACTATACAACCCAATGCTAGAAACATACGCCTCCTTGGTCTCCCTGTACGACCGCCTAAAAATGTATCATAGCTTCTGATAAAGTGAACATGCAGTAAATGTTAACATGTGTTGGACATATAGTGCTACCAATTCTTAGTAAATGTGAAATATATTGTTTGTTTTACCTCCATAAAGAAACTTTGAGATGAGGTGGTTGTACTCCGAAACATTACTTAGATGACAGCCATGTTCCCTAGAGTTTCCTCATGGATGTGTTTTCACCTTTGTTTTTCCTTGAATTTTGGAGTATATCAAACTTGTTCTTAATATTCTGCATGAGACGCTTGTCAACAGCTACACAGTGCTTGCCTATCTCACCCACCATTTTTTTGTTTAAAATGCTTTTCTTACATGAATAGTTTCTAGAAATGGGCCGAACTGGTTCCGAATCAATCCTGGCCAGCAAATTCAGCCACAAGAAATCCACTGGAATGAGCAGACCACTTAATATGTCTAATGGATAGGGAAATTTGCTCGCTGTTTCAAGATGCTGACTTGTTAAAAGTGGCCGCTTCTGGCGACCTTAGGTGCTTTTCCAACCCTGTTGCGTTACCTTTTATTCCTGTTTTTTAACCCTATCCTCTTTATGATCTGTCTGGAATTATCACCCACCCACCCCCAGCATATATACCTCTAAAACTACTAATAAATAAAGAATTGCAATGCAGGTGTAGAAGTGCACCTTGGGGATGAATGTGTTATAGATACAGAATTATCATCCCACACTTTACAGTCTCATTTTTCACCTACCTTGTTTTTATGTATTTCTGGCTTATGGGCAGCTGTGCTTGGAAGGACGTCCTGGTTTCTTTCAGCAGAGTTCTATATTCAAGCTGAAAGAGGGTATCCGCAAAACAGGTAACCCGTCAAATTTCCAGGACCCAAATCGACCTGTACCCAAAGTCTCAAAATGTCAACTTCCAGTCCCACAATATAGACTTCTGGCACAGACTTTTCATCTTTTTTGTCAATATGCCGACTTCCAACAACTATTTAACAGTTTTCTGTCTCAGAAAATCCTTCCAGTCACAGAAAGTCAACTTTCAATTCAGGGAAACTACTTCCGGCTCCAATTTTTTTACTTTTTAATTTTTTTTTTCATTTTATCAACTTCTGACACTTCAGTTTTCTATCCCATAAAATCAACTTTCCTGTTCCAAAAAGTCAACTTCCAGTCCTAAAAATTCAACTTCTGGTCACGTTTTGTTTTTGTTTTTTTAGTTTTCATACCAATTTTTCAGTTTTCTGACCCTATATACTAATTGGTATACCATACCGCTTGGAAATCGGTAAATTGAAATATCGGTACTGGAATTGACCCATTTTTCAGGTATCCAGGTACCCATCGGTACCTGATGCGGTAACTAAAAAATTGGGGATTATCCACGGGTACTAAATGAAGTACCGGTTTCTGCTCTATTATATTTTGGCATGCCTAACCCCACCATGTCCTTAGACTGATTTCAGTACTCAGCACCACAAAGGATCAGTCTCTGCCACCGCAGTTGGTGAGAATGTGATAGTCTGCGGTGGGAGGACAGTTCTGAGTAGGGATGTACAGGTATCGGATCTCCCAGGTGCCGGATATACTGGTATCGGCATACCGGATTTTTAACATTGGCCACAGTACCGGATTTTTTACATTGCAGCTATTAACTTCAATGGCCGCAATGTAAAAAATCTGGTACCGCAGCCAATGTTAAAAATCCAGTATGCCGGTACAGGTAAATATCGGATTTATCGGATTAAGCCGATACACCCAAATACCGGCAATATCGAATCTCGGGAGAACCGATATTCCCACCCCTAGTTCTGAGTCCATAAATCGTTCATCCCAAGGTGTATTTGCAACACTTCTCGCTTAGGTTTTTGAACTGCTTTGTTTGTAGTTTTAGAGCTATTTGAGGTGATCCTCATGCTCCTGCTCTCCATACCTTTTAAGATCATAAAACAGGAAGAGTTAACAAACAGTTTTGAGGTGGTTGGTGGTCCCAGAAGACTAGGTATTCCAGTCTTGGCCCATCTCTAGTCATCCTTTGCCTTTCGTGCTTCCTTTGTTCAGTATGGAAAGAACAACATCTTATTGCCTTTACCCATGCAGCATTTCTAGACCATATCTCCATGGTAGAAAGGGAGTCTCACTCCTTGCTAGACATAGAGTGAATTATCTTTCCAAATTGAGAAAGAACAAAACATTGGCAGAACCTTGAGGAGCAGCTGATTTTGATGAAGACAAGAGACAGACAGCAGCTCTGATACAATCTTGGTGAAAAAATAAGGATTGAGATTTTTGTTGTTTTTCTTTCTCCCTGCAGTTTTTGAGTTTGCAGTACAAAAATAAAATCCGCAGTGGGTTATTTTTGGAGTGTTGTCACAACTGTAGTCTGTGAAAGATTCTGTGCAATTGATAACCAAATTAAGGGGATGAGTTGTTTGTGGATTAGCAGACCAGTTATAGGCAAAGACCTCTTTGCAAGTCCAATTTGCGCTTGTAGTATTGACCGCCAATGTTTTGAACAGCGGCAGCAAAGCTTATCCTTTAATAACTTTTGCTTGATGCATTAATTAATTAACCCTTAACCTTCTCTTTCCCTTTTCAACCCTTTTTCTCCTTCCCCCCCCCTCCGCCATATTCCCATCGTATATAAACAATTTATTTTTAAAAAATCAAAAAACAAAATGAAACACAAAACCAATAAAAAAGCAGGCAATGCATGTGTGGCCATGCCTCACAAAATAGGTCGGATAATTGAGGGGAGCCCTGCGGATCGCTGCGGGAAGCTGAAAGTGGGAGACCGGATCCTGGCTGTTAACGGATGTTCCATTACGAACAAATCGCATTCGGACATCGTCAACTTAATTAAGGAAGCGGGAAACACGGTTACTCTGCGCATCATTCCAGGGGATGGTAACGTATCCATTCATTTCTATCTCATCCAGCTCCTTTTATTACTTATTTTGGCCTTTGCATCTGTTTGAGCTGCACAGGCTTGCAGGACTTCAAGTACCTAGGTGTCTTGTTGAGGAAGCTCTTCTCTGTAACTATGGAAATGCTTTTGTGAAACATAACCGGAGGAGCTACATGATTTATCTTAGAAATGGAGACCTTGATCCTACTAGATAGAGGAGGGGGCAGAGACTGTATGGCGGTACAGACGGGCTCCACCACTGTACTCGGCATGCATTTGGAGCAGGACCTTTTTAAATTTACTAATCAAATTTGTGCCTACTTCCTTGAATTAATATAACCTCCCATATCTGGGCATCTTTGGGGGACAATCTATTTGGATATGGGGGAATTCAGAGCTGATCAGCTGTTGAGCACCTCTCTATTTTGGAGCTCAACATTACTAGGGGACTAGAGATGGAAACAAGAGTACCCACAGAAATGGGTATACTTGTCAGATTTTCAGTACTCAAATTGACCTGAAAAGTCAGCTACCCGATTTCCAAAATACCAACTTCCAGTTCCATTTTTTATTATTATTTTTGTCCCATTTTTATGCGTTGTCATACCGATTTCAAACCGGTAAATCGATAATAGTAAATACCGATTTGGGGGGTATCAGGGATTGGGTAGCTCGTTGAGTACCCAGCGTGGTATTTAAATCTCGCTGAGGGTGGGAGGGCAGAGGGGGGGGCAGGCAGGGTGCCACAGGTGAGCAGAGGGCAAAGGCTTACACCCTGGCCACCCCCAGTGCCCGCCCAGACCCACAGTCTGTCCAGGAAAGGAAATTCTGGGTGGGGGCTAGCAAGGGCCCTAACTGGGGGTCGAAGGTGGGGTACTTGCCCTCCGGAGGGGGTCCTGTGAAGTGTAGCCTCTTCCCAGGGTTGTAACTTTTTAAAATAAATTAAAAAACAAAATTAGCATTTTTGCTTATTGGGCAATTAGGCCCTACTGGGCATGCTCAGCCCTTTACAAAGATGGTGACGGCAGCATCAGCACACTATGGGCTCTATTTTTTATAACAGCAGCTCCAACGGGGGCTCATTGAGAACTGGTGAGACTCAAGCAACGAGTTTCAGCCCTAGTACCTGATCCACTGGGCTGGGGAAGTCAGAGGCAGTCGGACATGGTGCTGGTCACATAATTCCCTTGTGTGCAGTAGACCACATTCATTGCTGTGCCTTAAGGCCACCAGTCTGATGGGCCACATGGCTTGAGGCAGACTTTGACTATGAATTCAGATTCACACCACCTGAGACTTGAAGCTTTGGTTCAAGGTTGCCTAGATTTCTTCCGCTTCAGTTTACCATCAACCCATAGCCACTTTGTGTAGCATGGTATATGAAAGAGATGGGCAAATGGCGGCTCAGGAGCCAAAGGCAGCTCTCAAGCACCAGTACTGAGGCTCTTCCCAAAAGTGGCTGCCTGGGGGTATGACCACGGTGCTCCTTCAGGAGCAAGTAGGGATGGGACTATCAGATTAATCCGATAATACCGAGAATTGTCGATATTGGATTAATCCAATAATACCAATTGTTGGTATCGGTATATCGTTTTTTTAACATTGCCGGTTTCTCTCGGAATTTTAATACAATGCCATTTATTACAATGGCCGCAATGTTAAAGATCCGAGAAATCAGCAGTGTTAAAAAACCAATATACCGATAAATCTGATATCGGATTAATCAGATACCGATAAAACCGGTAGCTGATAATTCGCCTGGAGTCCCACCCCTAGGAGCAAGAGAAGACACACCATCTTTTCTACCATAGCTACAACTGCAGCCCTTTGCAGGTTATGGAAGCAGGGTCAGAGTGCCCTCATCCACTAATGTTGTTGTCCAGACCTACCAGTTTGCCTGGGAAACCAGAGCTTGAATGTGAAGGTAGGGAGAAGCCACACTGCCTTGTCGCCAGGATTGGGGAAACCGGCAATCACTGTAAAGTGTCTTGTGGTTCTTGGTGATCTGAAAATGTTGGTATGTGGCTCTTGGGTTGGGAACTTGGTTCGCCCCTGGTATGGTATGGAAGACCAAACTGCTGATTACCAAATTATCCTCTATACTTCACAAATTCTCCCCAAAATTTGAATTTTCCCAAGTTTCAAATTTACAGTGCTTCTTAATTTTCACTTTCAAAATTGCCAAATTTGATTGCATTGGAATTTCAGTACGAATATTCATTTTGTCTCAAATTTGGACCCTGCAGACCATGGAGTACAATCCATTCTCCTCTACTTGGTGCATGTAGGTGGATCTCCCAGTAGAAAGATGGCAGAGAGGATTTCTTACCCACCTGCACCAATCCTGAGGATTTGTTTGGGTAGCACCAAATTTGGGACTAGTAGTGCAGATTGGTTCTTGTCCCATGGCGCCATACACTCCACACTCTTACAGGGTCAAGTCCTAAGATCCAGATTTCCCAATCCTTTCCTTTCCCCTGAAATGCATTGAAACTTTTTTATTTGGTCTTTCCGGGTGATGATATCGCAGCAATCATTGCGTGTGCTTTAATGTACGAAATCCCGGCCATTTTGCGAGTACAAAGAGACATCCATGTGTCTGAAAACGGATCACAGGTCATTCTCATGTTTTAAGCCTTGTCAAGGCAAAGGTGGTTTTGAAAGGACTTTTCTCGGTCACTTTAGCGGCTTTTTAAGAGTGCTCAAGTGCTCTTGGCTGATTTGGTTTTGGAGCCGTAGCCAGATGAGGGTTCATTGTACCAAAAGATATGGCGTACCCAGGAGAGCGGATCATGGATGGGGTAGAATCTGGGTCACAGAAATCTAAAATAAATAAATAAATAAATATCAGCCTATGCCATGTGGAGGATGAGATCAGGAAGAAATCAATTTTTCCCACTCTCCTCCAACCCTGTGGCTCAAATATAGGGACACCTCTATAGCAGGATTAAATTGTTCTGGCTCTGAGTCCCATGTGCTCGGTTGATTCATTGCAATTTTGTGCTCTAGATTGGTCTACGGTGTCTACTTGCATTGCAGAAATTCTCCCTTGTCAGCCTGTTCTTTTCAAACCGAATCAATGGTGATCACATTTGACGGCCCAGATACAATCCTAATGAGTATTTTTAGTATTGTGCAATACATTATTTGCAGTCCAGGAAACTCAATTAAATGCCGAAAGAGTGTGATTAAGGAAAAATTGGATCAAGAAAGATAGTTTTGATTGCTTCGAGCTTGGAAAATTAATGAGGGTTTTTTCACCCCCCACCCCATAATCTGACGGGAAACGTTTTGCTGTCATGTATGCATGAGTATCTGGCTTGCAGATCATATTTTACTTTATAAGCAAGAATGGCCCATGAATTGAAAACCACCGGGAACTGTGCTTCAACTTACAAAATGCAGCGGGAATGTTGGGTTCTCACCTCCCTTAGGCCCCTTTTGACAATCCCTGTTTGTTTGATTCATTCATTCATTCCAACAAGGAATTTGAGACCCGGAGGCGTCTGTCTTCATAAATGATTTACATTGAGGATATGATACCCTATAAGTATGAGGGTTTTTCTTCATGATGTCAAGTGTCTAGCAGGTCAAATGCAGCATGATCTTATGCTGCCTCTGCTAAATTGAGTCTTCATGAATAATAAAATGACTATAAATCAGATAGTCTTTGTCTGAGATGGCCTGTACAGGCCAAGTTTAGAATAAAGATTCAGCAAAAAGCATGGCCCATTATCTTATTTCAGCATCTGAACAAAATTTGAAGGAGGCAACTTTTGATATTCAAAAGCCCACTGGAGCAGTTCAAAAATAATGCAGAGGATTTTCTCTGCACACAGTCACTCAGCCAGTCAGCACAAGAAAGTGTCAAAAAAAAAAAATAAGAAGAAGAAGAAAGAAAAAGAAAACCAGCTTTACTAACTTGAACAAACATTACAGGATTATAGCAAACCCACCACACTACAGTAAATAAGTAGATTGAGGTTGTGAGAGGGGCGGGTAGGCAATTCGCAGCTGAGGCTAGTCTCCAAGCGTTTGGCACTGAAGGAAAAGCGGGGCACGAGATTCCAAGTTAACGACAGCAGGAGTCGAATTCTATCCCAGCGGAACTCCAGAATGTAGGCTTTCGTGGTAGTCATAACTTGGTGATTAGTGGCGTTTTTTGGTCAGTACAACATAACGAAAGCTTTTAAGCCCTAGTCTTTATGATGTCATAACCCCAGGCCCGGTTGGTCTTCCTCCCCTTAAAACTTTCACAGTGTCACAGGAACTTTTCTGACATTCTGAATCCTTCGGCTGATTTTGTAGAGATGAACCGGTCGGATTACCGCAGGCGTGATCAGGGGAAATGGCGGCCCAATGTGCAATTGTGATGTGAGCTGCTTTCTAGTATAGCGATTTCTGGTAGACGCACACTGCCTGACCCCTTAGAAAAAGAAAGAAAAAGTTACCATAATTATTCTTTGATCATTTCAACATATAGGGTTGAGAGGGCTCTGTGCATTGCAGGTCACGAAGGAGTGTGTGTGTATGTGTGCGCATTTGTGTGTGTTTATCCTGCCCTTCCCATAAGGCTTGGTTGTCAGTTACACAACTCAAAAATAAATTTACAAATTCTCATATAACACCAAATAAAATCCCGACCTTAAATATATTAAGAAACAGCAAAGAAAAACCAAGTAAAAATCCCTATCCCATAATTCCTCAACTCTAGCCCTGCCTGCCATGTGCCTGGCCAAACAAAACGGTCTTACATCGCCTCCAGATGATGGACAGTCTTGGGCTTAGATAAATATTTAAGGGAAGTGAGTTCCATAACTGTGGGGTATATATCGTTATTTGTAGTTTAATCATTGGGCAGAGGCATAGAGAGCGTGGAGCAAAGGGGCTCAGTCGAGCCTTGTACTCTAGGGTAGCCCTCCGCAAGCCAGCTGAGTATAGCTGAGTGGGCCCGGCACTCTGCCCCCAGCCACTCTGAAAATTTTCTTGCAGCACTTGGGCTACTTGCAAAGGGCCTCGTGAATAAGGAAGTTTTCAGGGGCTCACTGGGAGCCTGCATTTTACCAAAGCCTTTGTCAAAGGAGGCTGAGGCTGACTGGGATCGGAGACTATAGGGCAAAGTCACACGAGGCAAAGTGAGGAGGCTACCACACCTTGAGTAGCCTTACCCACTCTGGGCAGCCGGGACACGCAATGCAGTGTATTGTGTGACCCGCACCCTCCAGATGTTCCCCCCACCCTGCAGTGGGGGTAGCAACTGGCTGCTACATGATGCATCCTCAGAAAAACTCTGAGGACGCATCATGGAGCTGCCTTACCCAACATGGGGTAAGGCAGCCCAAGGTGGGGCAACTTGTGTACCTGGACCACACTTGCCTCCACAGGGAGCTCTGCTGCAGGGCCTTGAGCAGCAATCACGTCACGCACAGCCACTTAACGGCCAGGGGCAGGATCATGGTTGAGCAAGGAGGATGGGGCCGCACATACGCTCATGTGACTGATGCCGTGGCCTGCTGCAGCCATGGTGGTAGCTCCAGCAGCTACCATAGTGTGGCAGTGACAGTTGCCCGCCACAAGGCCACATGGAGATCGGGCCACCACGACTCGTCTGACTGCACCCACAATTGGAATATGAGCCCAGGCCTATCATATTTTTACATGGGCAGTGGTGGGTGGGGGGATGGGTGTGCTGCCACGGTGGGTGGACGAGGGGGTGTGCCCTTCCCCATGGACACACGCCCACCTCTACCCATGGAGCCTCCTCCATTTTTCCAGATGGCGCCATTGGTTTGTGTTGAGTGGAGATGGGGGTGTGCCAGAATCGCGCACCCACCACCCGTGCTGTTCGCACAAACAGATAACCATCCCCCCACCACCACACCATTTACACAGATGGCCCTTCACCACACACCTTCCCACACGCCCAGCGGGGGGGGGTGTGCGTCCATACATATAAAAACGGCCATAGACTTGCTATGCCATTGTCATGGGCCACCAGTTGGCGCCATTGGTTTGTGTTGAGTGGAGATGGGGGTGTGCCAGAATCGCGCACCCACCACCCGTGCTGTTCGCACAAACAGATAACCATCCCCCCACCACCACACCATTTACACAGATGGCCCTTCACCACACACCTTCCCACACGCCCAGCGGGGGGGGGTGTGCGTCCATACATATAAAAACGGCCATAGACTTGCTATGCCATTGTCATGGGCCACCAGTGTTGGGGATCCTCTTCTGAATTGCTGAAGGCCCTTCATAGGGTGGGTCTCCTTGCAGTGAGTCTCTGTGGGTCCATTGTTAACATGCTGGAGCATCCAAAAATTCAGAAAAGAGAAGTTAATGCTGCAGAGAACACTGCCTTAATTGGGTTTGGAAGAGTGTTTTTTACTCTCTCAAGATAGCACCCGGAGTAGAGGTGAAACGACACATTTACTATCTACAGGGAATACCCACAATTCTGAGTAGTCTCTCCAGTACTTGATACCCAAGTACCGATACCCAAGGACTCAATACCCAAGTACTGAGTCAGGTGCCCGGTTAACCAAAAATATCAGATAGTACTGTTACCAATTTGCCATTATGCCAAATGGAAAATCGGCACCAGATTTCAGAAAGTTGGTACCGGCAATCGGGCAGCTCACTGGACACCAATCAGGTAGTGATTAGTATCTGATTTTACTAGGTCGGGTACATCCGTTTCAACAGGTTGACCTGTAGGAATCATTCCCTTTCTCCTTTTATTTTCCCTTCATGTCTAGGAGGTGCAGGATAGGAACAACAAAGACAATAAAATGCTTGGATTTCTACATTAGTCCAGTGGTTCCCTGCCTTTTGGCTTCTGCGACTCCATTTTGAGAATTAAACATAATCTTCTGGTCACCGTCAGCAACAAAGGCGATTCAGAGTAGAACAAATATCAGTCCGATTGTAACCCCATCTACAGCCTTAAGCTTAAGGACAGCCTTACTTGGGATCTCAGCCCAAAAGGTAAAAAAGGGGTGTGTCAGTGACAGGGAAGCAGGCAAGTGATGAAAGGGTCTTTGCATGCTGGAAGATCCTGGCAGAGTTTGTTTTTGCAATGGAAAGGCAGGATTGTAGCCAAATTATGCACAGCTTTATTTAAAGGATCTGTGGCAACTGGCAGAGATGCATAAGGCATACCAAGTTGAAGGCCACAGAAATATGTGTATATCTCCACAGCAATATGTTCATCTGCAACCGGGGTGGCTAAGAGATCGAGGGGCTCTCTGTGGGATCCCAGGTCTCCAACAGATTTTCAAGGTGGAGAGATCTGTCCTGCTCCTTTTGTCATAGCCGCACCCCTTTTCTAAGTCCAGTGGCATCATGGTGCTGGGTAAAGCAGCGGGGGCAGAACTTCCTACTCCTCTGCTCCATAAATGTACCAACAGAGCTGGCCAGGTAGCTGATCACCCAGAGCTGATGCCAGGACAGAGTCGTGGCCACCCCAGATCTGCACCGCCCACCAACACCAGTCGGCGCCATGCGGCAGGCAATGAGCCTAAGAACAAGTTGAAGTCCTTCAGTGGGAATGGGAAATACCAGACCGCTGGAAGCCTCCTCTTCTCTGGGCTCGCTGGCGGGGGGAGGGCGGGAATCCATTTCCAACCGGATTTTGTTTTTGATGGGACCCAGCCTCTTTCTGCATGTATGCAAAGTTACGGTTGCTGTATGTGAAGTAGCGGCACCATTACCACCACTGCCATTTGGTGTGTGCGCAGTGTGACGAGGGCACCATTTTGTGCGTGTACAGTGCAACTGAATGCCATTTTGCACATGCGAAAAACGCACAAAAAGGAGTCCAATCGAGAATTCTGATCGATCAAAATTACATTCAAAATTTCACCAGCCCTTCCATTTTCGCAGAACTGTTCCAAGAAAACGGAAGGAACCGTTTCAACCCGGACCTAGGGCATTCCCTTCCACTCGCACCACTGCTAGCAGGGCTGATCTGCTGTCCTCTGATTGGCTGCTGGGTGGGAATAAAACAGCTGAGAATTACCACAGATGCCAGTTTGCTGCCTGTCACCAGGAGGCGCTAACCCAGCCCCCTTTGTTGGAGCATGGAACTTCACTGTTTGGGAAAAGACATTCACCCCAACAGGACGATATCAGGCCCAAGGAATTCCAGATTGGGGTTGCTAAGCGGCAGCAGGCCTTCCAACCAGAGATGTGAGACAGTGGAGCTGTCAGGGTGGGGACAGCCCCACCCTGCCAAGGAGGACTGTGGGTGGGTTAGGCTGTTTTGGTTTCTCTAGGGAACAAGTGCTTGTTCCTATTCTGTACAACAAGGTCCAGTTCCAGATGGGAGGAGGCTAGGGTTTTCAGTGTAGGCTGAAAGGGAGAAATCCTGCACTTGATCCCTGTTTCTTCCCACCTGGAATTTAAAGGTGGGATACAGACAGGAGATGGGAAACAACTAAAATATAAAATGTGGTGGCATACTGGGGCAGGTGGGAAAAACCCATCACTCAGGTAGGGACCGAACTTGGCTCTCATGATGCTTTCAAGAATTTTGACTCATTATTTTTTGTTCTTCATATGGACTAAAAGTGCAGTGCCCCAGCTGTTTTGTTCCAGTGCTAGTAGGGTGGGTGTAACAGGGCAGCTTCCGGTGAGCCTATTGGAGCCCTGTTCCAGAGCTGCCAGCAGCTAGATACTGTCATGCTCAGTAGAGCTTTGGAGGGCTGTCCATAGACATGCTCAGTAGGCACAGGGAGACCTGAGCATGCTCGGGGCCTATAAAGGGCCAGGGCTCTAGGGGTGTGCGCTCCTGGAGAGTAGATGAACCTTGGGGAGAACTGAAAGGAATTTTAGGTTCAAGCCCTGGATGTACTGGGTGCACATATGGTGGCCTAGGCCTCGGCTGTGAGGGGCGGTAGGAGGCCAAGAATGGGACCCCCAAAGGGGAACCCCACAGAGTGCACCCACCGTACTTGGGGAAATTCAGCTGACTGAGAGCTGAATAGGCATGGCAGGAGGTTTTGCTAATTCCCCTTTCGACACGCCAGACCAATGACCGATTGACTTCAGTGGGACTCGTGCCTGCGCTAAATGCTAGTGTTGTTGCTAAAATATCAGAGGGCCGTGCTGATGGGCTGAAAAGGCCTGTGGATATTTTATTTCTAAACACTTGGCCAAAAAGTAAGTGGAGCAATTAAAGCACATTAAAATTAATCAGTTCTGTGGGGATGTTGTAGCTGGAGATGAAACAAGTTGCTCATTTGCTAACCGCGGATAAAGCTTGCAATTTCGAGTGCCATATCATTTACCTGATGAACTCCCCGAGTACCAACCAGGAGCCCAATTAACTGAAAATGCCAGGTGTTGTTATTAGTCTTACCAATTTAACGATGAGTAAATCAGTACAGAAATCAGGAGGAAAAGTTGAAAAATTGGTACTGGATGTCAAGTCATTGGGATGGAAAAAAAAAAGGTACCCACCAGCTACTGGTATCAGGGCTGGAACCAGAATGTCACGCGTTCTCACAGCCCCCAGTGAGATCTCACGGGATCTCACTGAGATTTTTGAGAATCTCACGAGATTCTCGAAAATCTTAGAAACGTTTTGTGAATGAGCAAAACTATTTATTATTATTATTTTATTATTTATTCAGCTTTTATGCCGCCCCCTCCTGCCACAGGCAGCTCAGGGCAGCGTACAATAATAAAACACATAAAATATCTAAAAACAATTTAAAACAATAATACATAAAACCAGGAATAATACCCCATCTAACAACCCACCCACCCGCCCCTTCCCCCTGCCCAAAGGCCAGGCAGAACAGCCAGGTCTTACATTGTCTACAAAAAGAGCGGAGGTCTGCAGACAGATGAACCTCCGATGGGAGGGCATTCCACAGCCGTGGTGCGCCCACTGAGAACGCCCTCCGCATGGTCGACACCCGAGACACTCGAGGGACCCGCAGGAGGGCACTCCCCGATGACCGCAGGGGCCGATCCAGAACCTGGGGGTTGAGGCAGTCTTTGAGGTATGTCAGGCCGAGGCCGTTTAGGGCTTTAAAGGTAAGCACCAACATCATGAATTGGGCCCGGTACATCACTGGCAGCCAGTGCAGAGAATGGAGCAAAGGTGTTAATGTGCTCGTGCCGTCCCGCCCCAGTCAGGAGACGGGCCACCGCATTCTGCACTAGCTGCAACCTCCGGGCCGTCACCAAGGCCTAGCCCCACGTAGAGCGCGTTGCCGTAATCTAGACTCAAGGCATAAAAGCATGGATGATTGTGGCAAGATCCGCATCTGAGACATACGGCTTTAAAGAAATAAAATCATTAGTAGAGTTTCTTCTGTTCCCCAGAGAGATGTCTTTGACATGGAAGGCAGTCTGGAAGTATTGTCTTTCTGGTCACCAGTAGGCGTGAATTTCAAGCTCCTGACCTGTTGGTATTCATTTTGAATACGCTTGATTTACCACAGCGTTGGCCGTGGTGATCTTAGCCTCCTATAGAACTAAGACGGAGGGGGAAATCTCAGTAGTTCAAGGTACTGTGAGGAGGTCAGATGTAATCTGCCAAAGAGCAGTAAAGTGAGAAGTTAGAGCAATTCAGAAAAAAATGCTGTAGGGGGTACTTACAGTGAAGAACGACAATCTTGTAAATCACATAACATTCCACTCTCATTTTAAGACAGAGGGGACAGTACAAATTATTCAGGAAAAATAAACAGCACCTTGTCTCCTCAGCTGTTAATAAAAAGTTAGAAAAGAAACTGCAGAACTGTTCGTTCTTACCAGTGCTGACAACAGGGTGGGTTCTGAACAGGCTCAGGGAGACGGCGTGAAACTGCATCTCGAGTGAAGATATATTGGCGATCTACTTAGTATTCCTAACAGGACTCAACTAAAGAGAAAAAGAATATTGTCTTTTCTTTGTAGACCGCATTCGGCTTGTTCCAAAATATTCATGAAAAGTTTCAGAAACCTGCATGCCCTTTGTACTGGGGGGTAGTTTAAGAAACATGTATTTGATGCTATTATTCCGGGAAAACATTGCCTTTCAATTTTATTACTAGTTTTGCAATATTTCAGTCTGTCACCTTTTTTTATTGTATTACTAGTCTTGCAATATTTCAGGCTCTTCTTGACCTCCTCCTGGATTTATGCAATTAGTTGACTTTAGGGCAGAGCTGCAGCCAGGCACCTAAAGTTTTGGGCACCCCCAATGAATCAGGGGTGACCTGATTGATTCGACCCTGATTGGGCACCCTGATTGCCCCAATGGGACTTGACTGGCTGCTCAAATGCGCCAGCTGGTCTTTGAAAGTGATACGCCCCAGCTGGGACTGCTGCAGAGCCCAGCTCCACGGCAAACCCAGCCAGGGCTTGTCACTTTCAAAGGCCACTTCCCCTCCTCTCCCCCCACCCCCCAGCATCTATCAGAGCACTGTCGTGGAGGGAGCCCCAGCCCCCTTTTGAAACTGACAAGCCCCAGTTGGGAATGCCACGGAGCCGAACTCTGGGTAATTCTCTGAGCAATTTCAGGCATCGGGCGCCCGCTTGGTCCTCGGGTAGCCCATCGCGTGCCCTCTGTGATGCTCTAATGGGGTATTAAAATAAATAAATAAATAAATAAAAACTTAAAAGTACAAAACCAAATGATCCATGCTCTCCCGAGTAGCGTTCACTACTTCGTTCATTTAGCTTGGATTGTCCTGATTCAATAGGTTTGCTCGATTTCGAAGGTGCACGTTTCAGTGCTACCGAAAAGGAACCCTTGGGTGTTTTCAGACATTACGAGATCACAGTCAACCACAGTCAATTCCCTGTGGTGGCTGTGATCACGGCATGTCTGTTGGGGGGAATGGATGTTCCCCCCCAGATGTTACCACGGCAGGGAATCACTTTCGCCACGCGAGCGGCGGGACTGGAGGCCGCCATGTGGCAAAGGCGATTCCCCGCCATGATGAACCCCGCCGTCACTTCTGGATGGAGGCCATGGCCCAGAATCCCCACAGGGATTCCGGCCCGCGGCCAAAGCAGACGAGTGCTGCGGCTGCATTGGCCGCAACAACCGCCCGTCTCCCCAGAGGGCGGCCGGCGGGGAGCATGGAGGGGGCATGGCCGCGCAGCCGCACGTTGCGCCGCGCGACCTCGCCCCCTCCCCGATTCCCTGCCAGGATCTCCTGGCACGTCTGTTAGGTCGTGACGGGGTCATCCCGGCGGGGGATGAATATATTGTTTTCGTGACGGGGCCAGTTGGACCTGAAAACACCCCTTGTTTCTCTGCCAAGAAGTGTTTGGGAATTCTAGTCGATCACAAACTGAACTTAAGTAAACAGTATGACACTAATGTAAAAAAAAAAGGCCAATGCCATTTTGGGCTGGAGCAAGAGAAGCTTTGCATCCAAGACTCGGGCTGTTATAGAACCCTTGTCTCGGCACTCCCTTGGAGTACTGTGTTCAGTTTGGGGCCCTTACATTTCAAAGAGGACGTTGATAAAACGGAATAGAATCCAGAGGAGAGTAACAGAGAGGTCAAGGGTCTAGAATACAAATCGTAAGAGGTAAGCCTGACGGAGCTGAACATGTTTAGAGAAAGGAGGATTATGGGGGACACGATGGCAGGATTGCTCCAGCTGCTGGGAAGCGAGGTTGCGCGGAAAAAATAAATAAATAAATGCCCATGCAAAAAATGGCCACTAGGGCATCGCCATTTTGGAAAAGAGCTGGGCATACGCAGAATGGTCATTTTGCACATGTGCAGTGATTTATTTTATTAATTCTTTGTGGGATATCTCACAAGAATCCAATTGGTGGATTGTCGTTTCAGCCCCAGAATAATCATGACCTCCCTCACAGGGTTGTTGTAAAGGTGAACTAGATAAGGATTGTAAAGCACTTTGAACACTGGAAGCGCTATCAAATGATAAATACTACTGAACCACTACAGCAAAATATGGATGTAGCAGTAAGCAAGTTGTAAGGGAAAGCTTCCAGCAACTTGCTTCAGATTTCAGACTCAGGCACATGCCTCCAATCCGAGCATATTATTGGGAGTTTCAGAGGGAACTTCCTCCAGAGCCAGTAGAAGAAAATGAGCAGATGGCAGGAGCATCTTGCAGACAATAAGACCCCTGAGAGCCAGGTTTTGTTTTGTTTTTAAAGCAGCCCATTAGCAGACAGACACAGTGATCAACAATGAAGTAATCAATAATCTCAGTCCTGGTTGTCTCTAGTTACTCTGAACTGTAGTTACTAAAAGAATTGGATACAGCCCTGGAGCTTTAAATCTCCAATTTGACTGCAAAAAATTACCACCCCTGTTACAGGGACTCTGTGGTCTACAATGAAATCCACCCCACCGGACAGGAGACAGTTGGCTGTGAAAGGTGCTGAATATTGTCTCTTGATTGAGATATCCTAGCTGTAGCTCTAGTAGGGGACAGCTAAAGGTTAATCCTAGATGTTACGCTGTAGCCTTATGTTCAATAATTACGTGGCTGTCGTTTCACATGCCCATGGCTGCCCATTAGCTGGTTTCCAGATAGGCTAATGATTTCTAAGACCAACTGGATGTGGTGGCGGATATTGTTGCTTGTGTTTCCAAACATTGGTTAATAAAAACCAAAAGAAAAGTAGGCTCTCAATGTTAAATGTATACAAACATATGCAAGCACATCACCTTTATTATTTTAAAAAATATACGCATGACAAAACGTGTGGTGCAAAAATAAATCCAGAAATATCAATATCAATGGAAAGAAGCCAAAAAATAACTAAACCTAGGTAGTACGAAAGCCATGTTGAGAAATAGACATCTTTATGCTTGCCAACATATTCCAAGCCACTGCACTTCCTCTGGGTTTTAATCTTTAGGTAAAGCTCCTTACCAGACATGACCAAAGAGGTGTGAATGACAGGAGTCTATGCAAACTCCAAAAAACGGATAGTATGTAAAGCTTACTCAAAGCTTGGTATCCAGTCCTTTATCTCTCCATCAGATGCAGTTCAGGGATAAAAAACAAAAGAAAAGTAGACTCAATGTTAAATTTAGGGATAAAATTTAACGATGCTCCTGTCATCTTTTGGTTTGCAAATCTCCGAAAAGCAACACCTAAAGAACATGTAACATCTGTAGTCTGGTTGTTGTTGTTTGTGGTGGTGTTAACTTCCAGCTGGGACAGTAGATTACTCGGATCTGTCACGGGCCAGGGTATCAGGGGGGCCAGGATGGGGAAGGACCACGCTCCCAAAGGAAGGAAGGGAGAGAGACCCCGTGAAGGGGAGCCTATGGAAGTCTGTAGGGGGAAAGGACCTCTCAGAGCGTCTCGGTGTCTCCAGAGCCTGTTCTCATCTTGAGGCCTAGAAGCCTACATCAGAGAGGGTCTGATTCATCATCGAGGTCAAGGAGCAGACTTAAGACCCACACACCAAGATCCTCCCAAAGGGAGAGAGAAACATAATAGGTAGCGATGAGGAACAGGGGGAGCCCCACCGATTGGGTGATTGGGGACGAGGGCTGGGGAAGCAACTGGGAACCGGAGGAGCCACGGGGAACAAGGGAACAACAAGGGACAAGAGCCAAGGGGCTAGGGAACTAGAGCAGGGGGAACAACTGGGACGAAGGGAACAACAAAGGACTAGAGTCGATGGGCTAGGGAAACAGAGCTGGGGGAGCACCAGAGACAAGGGGAACAACAGGGGACAAAAGTCGGGGGGCTAGGGAACTGGAGCGGGGGAGCAACAGGGATGAGGGGAACAACAGGGGACAAGAGACGGGGGGTTAGGGAACCGGAGTGGGGGAGCAACAGGGAACAAGAGACAAGGGGCTAGGGAATGGGAGCGGGGGAGCAACAGGGATGAGGGGAACAATAGGGAACAAGAGACAAGGGGCTAGGGAACCAGAGCGGGGGAGCAACAGGGATGAGGGGAACAATAGGGAACAAGAGACAAGGGGCTAGGGAACCGGAGCGGGGGAGCAACAGGGATGAGGGGAACAATAGGGGACAAGGGGCTAGGGAACCGGAGCGGGGGAGCAACAGGGATGAGGGGAGCAACAGGGAACGAGACAAGGGGCTAGGGAACCGGAGCGGGGGAGCAACAGGGAACAAGAGACAAGGGGCTAGGGAACTGGAGCGGGGGAGCAACAGGGAACAAGGGGCTTGGGAGCCAAAGCTGGGGAAACACATGTAGACTATAGGGGAGACAGGGATACAGGGCAAACCACACAGCAGGAGAAGAGGCACTTGCTACATGACCGCACATACACATCAAACCTTAGGGCGGGTGTGAGACATTACTCCACCTGTTTCCTGAGACCACAGCAGTGTTTAAATACCAGCTGTGGCCAATCAGGAAGCTGGGAGGCCGGGATGGAGAAAGCAGGCCCCAGCTGGGGAAGGCATGGCCATACAAGGGACAAGGAGACAGGGAAAACCGTATAGGGGAGAAATGCGGGAGTTTAGCAAATCCACTAGGTGGCGTAGGCCCCAGAGGCGCCCATCTGGTATCCCAAGCACATGGATTCGCACCCAGGGCCCGACAAGCTCCCTCTATCACTTGGTTGTCCGAACGTTGTGTAACATAGGGTGTTTATAAATGAGATGACAGCTCACAGCTGGAGGGTGTACAGCGTGTTTATGCTTCCCGTTTATTAGGTGGCCACGAGATGTGCGCTCCTGGGCGTCATGAAGCCTCCCCTCACAGTGGAGTCCTGGGGCATCGTGGGCCCACCATGTGGGACAGTCTGGACCAGTGTTATCCCATGTGTCTGCCTCTGTCAGTTAGGGTGCACACGGCCTCCATGCAGGCAAAGCAATGCTTGCTGCTTTTGCTCTCCCTGGGGCTTCTACTGTTTAGTTTCATTTTGGAGTGCTCCAAAAGGTGGGGAGCTAACAGTGACTGGAGCGTCCTAGACCCATAATTCCCCACGGCTGTTATTCCTGAGAGGAGGGAGGGGTGGAGCTTGGCACCAGCCCGTGCATTGGGTTTGCCACGCACCACCCCCTCAGGGTGTCTTTAGACATAACGTTGTTCAGTGTTCTGTAACACACCGTCCTACCATTACAGTGTTTAGATAGAGCATCAACACTGTGTACACCCCAAACACTGCTTAAACTGGCAAAACCTGGCAGTTGTTCACGTCCAGTGTTTGGGGTGAACACTGTGTTGACAGTCTGTCTAAACACTGTAACAGTAGGACAGTGTGTTACAGAACACTGACCAGCATTATGGCTAAAGACACCCTGAGTGGACACTGCCCGGACCAAACACGGGATTCCTGTGGGCTATCCTCCATTTATTTTCACTCATAGCAGTGCAGAAACTCATACGATCTCTACAGTGGACTTGCAGACTGGCAGATTTTAGGCTAAAATCTGCTTAACGTTTTGCTAAAAACTGCTAAAATGAAAGGCTAAAAACTGCCAGTGTGGAAACGCACCGTAGCAATTAGTAGATGACTAAGCTCGGAGACTCATGCAAATGCATCTGTCTTTGTCTTTGTATTTGTTTCATCCAATTTCAATAAAAGTTTACAAGGATGCACAAAGTCTGTTCCAAGTGCTGTCTCTAGAGCTGAAACAAGTGCCTGCAAAAATGGGTATAACCTGTCAAATTTCCGATACGCAAATCGACTTGAAAATATTGGGCACCTGTGACCCAATTCAGGCACCCCAGAATGCCCATTTCCATTCCCAGAATATCCACTTCCATTATTGATTTTTTCAGTTTTATGTCCCGATTTTTTTGTTTCCCATCCCAATCTAACGATTGATAACCAGAAAGCTGAAAAATTGGTACCAGAAATTATTGATTTTGGGTTATCCGGGTATCCCATCCCTCGTTATCCCATGTGAGCCCAAGCAAGACTTCAACCCGCAGCCTTCTCGGATATATTTGAGTGCCGTAGCCACACAGACACCATACCACAAAGTTGGGTGTATCTGTATATTTTGTGTACATGTTAGGGATGTGCGAACAGAATGCGGTTCAGTCGTTCGGTTCAAAACCTGAGTTCGGGTTCGGTTCGGCGGAGTTCGGTTTGGCCAAACTTGGCCGAACATTCAAAAATTGCGCTATCGGTACCGATACCAAATTCAAAGATATATTTTTTTGGGTATTGGTATCATTTGGCCCTGAAGCAACCCCTGGTCTCCACCCCTGGTGCCAGAAAGTCTGTTCCTCGCCTGCCTCCCCCTTCCAGTCACATTTTTCCCGCCCAAAGTCACGCTTTTCCCACCCCCGAACTCATCCGAACTCACCCGAACATGACCGAACTGTCTGGCCGTTTTTGAGTTCGGTTCAGACGTTCGGTTAGGACATCCGAACAGACCAAGTTCAGTCCAAACTCCAAACATGAGAACCACGTTCGCACATCCCTAGTACATGTGTGTGTGCGTGTGTATATATGTATATGGAGGTTTTTAAACAGACCGTGGTGGGTGGGTGGGTGGCCGCAGTGGGTGGAGGTGGGTATGCTCCCATTCCTATGGGTGCGCACCCGGCTCCAACCATCCCAGCATCGAGCATTGGAGCCCATTACTCCATGTGTGGGTGATGGGTGTAGCGCGAGAGCGTGCACACACCTCCACGCATCCCCTGTGGCTTTCACACGGGCGCCTCCACTCAAGATGGGCGGGGGCGACTCATGTGAAAAGGGTGTGTGTGTGTGTGTGTGTGTGTGTGTGTGTGTGTGTGTGTGGAGAGAGAGAAAGTGGAAGATATAGAGATACAAACACAATAAAATTATAAATAAAAACCTATGTATTACAGAATAAATCATTAATATGCATACTATAAACTTAATAGAAGCTGGGAGAAGGCAGGCGCTTGTCATTATATACAACCAACTAACAAATATATGTGTGTGTGTATGTAGATAGATAGATAGATAGATAGATACGCACATTTATAGGGTACCAAACTACATTCAAAACCACTTATAAACTTAGCAAAGGATCCATATTACACTATATTTCATTATATTGATTCCCAATTATGTGCGTCCATGTAAGCTTTTCTATTAAAGCAACATCTATAAGTTCTTTTAACCGTTCCAAGAATGAAGGGACAGTGGCAGGTTTTTTTCCCCATTTCTGTAAAATTAACTGTTTAGCAACCAAAATTTTTATTGCTAGCCATTTTCTTGTGGGCATAACCAGTAGTAAAAAGTCCATAATCCCCAATATGCATAATCGAGGTGATGGTACCATGTTAATTTTCTTAGAAAGCGCTACACATATCTTAATCCAAAAATTAGTAAATCTAGGGCAAGACAATAAAATACGACTAAGACCGCTTTTCGACAAGCGGCTGTACTTACCGGCTTGAAGGAGGCGCTTCCTGAAAAGCCGTACAGGGTGCGTTTAGACGCACCAGAAGTAGCTGACCCCATAGGAATTGCAGCTCGCGCGGTCTCTTTGAAGCCGTATTTGGGAAGCCGTGATGTTGAGGCTTTCCAAATACGGCTTCAAAGAGACTGCACAAGTTGCGATTCCTTAGGGAGCTGGCTATTTCCGGTGCATCTAAATGCACCCAGCGTGGCTTTTCAGGAAGCGCTTTCTTTAAGCTGGTAAGTACGGCCGCTGGTTTAAAAGCGGTCAGAGGAGACACCCAAACTGTTTCCACATCTTCAGCAATAGTCATCCAAGGCTAGCCCTGCTTTCAATAATCTATCTGGGGTCCAGTATAACCTTATTTACGACTTTGTTCTGAAAAAAAATCTTAAAAGCAATGAATTAGATGTTCTACAAAGTGATTTCCAGATACTTTTCCATTTCTCATCTGTTAACAGTATCTGTAAATCCTTTCCCCATTTACCTTTAATGATAATGTAACCCTTACAGCCTAGGAAGGGTGGTCAGGGTGAGGATTTGAACTGGGGACCTCAACTCCATCTGGGGTGGGGCCATGGCTCAAGTGGCAGAGCACATGCTTTGCATGTATAAGGTCCCAAGTTTAATCCACGGCATCTCCAATTCAGGATCTCTGGTAGCACGCCTGGGTGAGGCCTCTGCCGGGGATCCTGGAGGGTCTCAGGTAGCACGCCTGAGTGAGGCCNCGGCATCTCCAATTCAGGATCTCTGGTAGCACGCCTGGGTGAGGCCTCTGCCGGGGATCCTGGAGGGTCTCAGGTAGCACGCCTGAGTGAGGCCTCTGCCGGGGATCCTGGAGAGCTGGATTTGAAATCCTGCTGCTGTGTCAGTGTGTGACGATACTGGCCTAAGATGGGCCACTGATCTGACTCAGGCAGCTCCTTATATCCGATATCCTTCTATCTGCATGAACCTCTACCCTCTAACCTAAAACAATCTGGGTCTGTTAGCTCTGAAAGTAGTAGGCTCATGAAGCTGTCGGTTGTTAGTCACCATCACACCACTACAGGGGGCCTCTGTGCCAACCTTCCGGGGCTACAATAACATCCTCTAGTAATATCTTATTGAACCATGTGTATGTATTACGAACAAAGTGAGATTTTTCCTTACATTACAACACACTTTTTTTTTTTTTCCAAATAAATTATTGCATTTCTTAATTTCTGAATCTGAGCTAAACCCCTCTCAGTTGATCTCCGCTTATCATGGTAAATATATAATGAGCGTGTGGCAGATTCGTGATCATGTGCCCCCCATGCATTGTGGCGGTTGCAAGGAGCAAAATGAAGAGCCTAGTCCTATTAGGAACAGGGTGTGCAGCTGCAGTGGGGCTCAAAAGCCTGGGGGGCCCACACTTCCTGGTGTAGCTACAAGCCTTGCCACCGGGAAGAGGATTAGGTTGGGAGGAGGGAGAGGAGGGCCTTCCATCTTAAGCAGTAGGTTCCATTCCAACCTAGACACGGCTATGATCAAAGTCTCAATATTTCATGAAACATCTGGATCTGTGGTTTTGCTTTGGTTCAAACTACCTCGGTCTGTCTTCCTTCTGATCCTCCGATCAGTAGTTAATTACCCCACAGCAACCGTGTGATGGAAATATTCTCCTCATTTTACAAATGGAGAACGTTGCAGTCCCTCCCTTAAAGGCTGCTATGCAGAGGGTGAAACGCGGCGGTTCTCCCATGTTACTGAGGCTAGAACAAGAGGCAGTGGGTTTGGGCAAAAGAAAGGCAGATTTAGATGAAACTTCAGGAAAAACTTACCGATTTTTTTAAAAAGTCTGTAGCCCCTTGAACAAGCTGCCTAGGGTGGCCTTGAATTCTCCTTCCAGGGGAGTAGTTTCTAAATGCCCTGCGTGCCAATTCACCTCATCAGGTGCATGTAAAAATGTCCATCGTTCTTAATCACTAATTAGCCTCTACACCTTGTGCTGGATGCTGGAATGGACAAAGAAGCACTGACAGCCTCAATTTTATTTATCTGCGCAACATTTTATCTGTGTACGTTTTCAGAATCGCCACTCTCCGAATTTTTCTTAGAGATTGATGAAATTTCCGACGAACTCAGTTACTGAAGAAGAAATACAATTTGCATAAAAATGGAGAAATATTCATCCCATTAATGGCTCTTCTCTCTGTACACAGTTTGCCCTTACAAGCTCTGGCGGTGTTACTGACGCTGGAGGTTTTCCTCGTTCGTTTTTCAAAAATAACAGAGCTGGAGATGATATCCCTGACGTTCAAGATTATTCCTTGTTTCTCTCGTAGGGTGTTGTGGTACCAGTGCCACCGGAGATCCAGAGGATAGGCAGCCCTGCCTGGGCATCCTGTCTGGGGCTGAAACAGTTGATTTATGATTCCCCAATATTATTCACATTTTCATGTAGTTCTCCGAATATCCAAGTAATAGCCACCCCCAAAATGAGTATTATTTGACTGTCTGGTTATTTAAATATTTTTGTTTTAGCTATTTCATTTATTTTGGTGTTTTGGTTATTCGGGTCAGACATTTCAGTATTTCAGTTACTTTGTTTTGGCTATTGTTGCGCGCCCAAGGGCAGTAATAGTGCTGAAACAAAGTAGCCAAAAGACAACACCGAAAAAGAAGCGAATAGCAGTCATGACCTGTTTTATCGCTGCCGAAGCAGTGTGAATCTGACAGAAACATCTTCCTTTTAGCTCTAATCCTAGTACAGGGGTTCCCAAAAGAGGGATAATCCCACCAAGTGGACCCACCGTATTGCGAAATGGAGTCCTGATGTGATTGGATCTGCATAACTAAATAGGCAAATTTCCAATGTTTGAACTTCCAGTGATTTCATTTGTGTCTCAGTGGGGTTGCTGCCTGAAATAGTTTGCCCACTGCTGTCCTAGTGCCATCTAGAAGTGTGTGAAGTGGCATGCTGTGATAGAGCATTGTGCATGGCCATCTCTTCACAACCTCGCTCCCCCCTACCTCTCTGCACTTATCGCCCTCCATACTCCAGCCCGTGCACTGCGCTCCTCCTCTGTCCCTTCTCTCACCCTTCCACGCCTTCCTCTTATACACATCTAGATGTGTATAAGAGACAGGAGTGGCTGTCGGTGTGGGTGGGGGAATCAGTCCAGAGGCGGAGATCAAAGGAGGAGGTTAGGGAGAGAAAGTGGAAGATATAGAGATACAAACACAATAAAATTATAAATAAAAACCTATGTATTACAGAATAAATCATTAATATGCATACTATAAACTTAATAGAAGCTGGGAGAAGGCAGGCGCTTGTCATTATATACAACCAACTAACAAATATATGTGTGTGTGTATGTAGATAGATAGATAGATAGATAGATACGCACATTTATAGGGTACCAAACTACATTCAAAACCACTTATAAACTTAGCAAAGGATCCATATTACACTATATTTCATTATATTGATTCCCAATTATGTGCGTCCATGTAAGCTTTTCTATTAAAGCAACATCTATAAGTTCTTTTAACCGTTCCAAGAATGAAGGGACAGTGGCAGGTTTTTTTCCCCATTTCTGTAAAATTAACTGTTTAGCAACCAAAATTTTTATTGCTAGCCATTTTCTTGTGGGCATAACCAGTAGTAAAAAGTCCATAATCCCCAATATGCATAATCGAGGTGATGGTACCATGTTAATTTTCTTAGAAAGCGCTACACATATCTTAATCCAAAAATTAGTAAATCTAGGGCAAGACAATAAAATACGACTAAGACCGCTTTTCGACAAGCGGCTGTACTTACCGGCTTGAAGGAGGCGCTTCCTGAAAAGCCGTACAGGGTGCGTTTAGACGCACCAGAAGTAGCTGACCCCATAGGAATTGCAGCTCGCGCGGTCTCTTTGAAGCCGTATTTGGGAAGCCGTGATGTTGAGGCTTTCCAAATACGGCTTCAAAGAGACTGCACAAGTTGCGATTCCTTAGGGAGCTGGCTATTTCCGGTGCATCTAAATGCACCCAGCGTGGCTTTTCAGGAAGCGCTTTCTTTAAGCTGGTAAGTACGGCCGCTGGTTTAAAAGCGGTCAGAGGAGACACCCAAACTGTTTCCACATCTTCAGCAATAGTCATCCAAGGCTAGCCCTGCTTTCAATAATCTATCTGGGGTCCAGTATAACCTTATTTACGACTTTGTTCTGAAAAAAAATCTTAAAAGCAATGAATTAGATGTTCTACAAAGTGATTTCCAGATACTTTTCCATTTCTCATCTGTTAACAGTATCTGTAAATCCTTTCCCCATTTACCTTTAATGATAATGTAACCCTTACAGCCTAGGAAGGGTGGTCAGGGTGAGGATTTGAACTGGGGACCTCAACTCCATCTGGGGTGGGGCCATGGCTCAAGTGGCAGAGCACATGCTTTGCATGTATAAGGTCCCAAGTTTAATCCACGGCATCTCCAATTCAGGATCTCTGGTAGCACGCCTGGGTGAGGCCTCTGCCGGGGATCCTGGAGGGTCTCAGGTAGCACGCCTGAGTGAGGCCNGCTCCTGTCTCTCAGATTGTAAGCCCTAGGGGCAGGGACCGTGTCTATTTTATTACTTTGTAAAGTTCCAGGTACACTGCTGGCGCTATATAAAGGTTTGTTAATAATAATAATAATCTCAAGATCTGACCTCCTTCTGCTAAGGGCTCAGCTGATTTCCGCGGAGCTCGACAGCATATCTGTAGGTTATACAAGTGGCAGAATCTGGAACCTAACTGCTGCCATATTGGGCTGGCCCTTTTCCCTGTTTCTGACAGTCACCAACACCTTATGATCCAGAGCATGAGTGGAGAACCGTTTTTTCCATCCGTATGCCATTTCCAAAATGATTTCAAGCTCTGCAGGCCACGGTGGGGGGGTCTCGTAAGGGGCATGCGCATGATGAGGAAAGGAAGGGGACGATCCAGACCAAAGTTGGGCAAAGTTACAAAGCCCAGCATTTTTGTGTTTCTGAGAGCCCAGAGATGCATTTCATTGATTGCGGGTTTCCCCCAATTCCAGGGGCAGAACAGCATGGCTTCCCCCAGTTCCCTCCTTCCCCACACTAACACATCAAAACTGGTGGGTTTAAGAAGCAGCAGCAGCAGCAATGGCACAGGGCATGCTCCCCCTGCTCCGACAGCCCCCAAGAAACTCAGGTGGTGAAAATGTCAGTTTGGCTTTTCTTGGTGCCGCAGCAGCTGCTTGGACACCCCCCCATGCAGCTGCTTCCAATCAGAGCCGCAGCGCAGGTGCCTTTCAGCCATAAGCGGCTCCTAAGCCGCCATTTTCCCACCTCTGGTCCAGACTGTAGATCCATCCCCTGTCCTTGAGTGCATGCCTTCATCTTGTCCCCCTTCCCCTGCATTCACCCTTTCTGTTTTGAGGATGGGGACTTGGTTAATAGGTCACATCCAGGAACTGGGAAAAGGCCAAATAAAAAACAGGCATAGGCCAAGTTTAGTTCTCAAACCCTCCCTTGTGGACGTGTACAAAAAGGGGACTTGTCTAGAGCGATCCATTTACCATCATTCATTCTCACCTTCCAACAGTCATTTAGGTCATATCTCCTAGCCACCTTGGTTAATAGCCATTGGCGGACCTATCTGCCGTAAACTCAAAGAGCATTGAGGTAGGAGGGAAATCAGCCACTAAGAAATGTCAGGCGAAGACTGAATGAATACCTGCATGTGAAATTATTAATAAACGTTGGCACTCTTGCTTCCCAGGGACTTCCAGGGGCATGCCCTTACGGTTATTCCATGTGGCTGCATGTATAAGAAGTCAAGGGAGAGGAGAAAATTCCATCGTCCTCATCTTTCAAGATGCATTTCTTTATCAAAAGCTCCCTATGTATTTAAGATTTTCTGGGCAATCACTATGCCGTGTGTTTTTAGATAAATACTTAATGGTTACCTAGTTACATAATTCTCCTTTCAGTTACTGGATTCGTGAAATGCGAGCCGGCACAAGGCACATTGTTAAAAAATGCATTCAGTTTCTTCAAATGGAGTGCTGCCTTTGCAGAGGGGACGTTGTGGGGTGAATGAATTATCCAAGAAAGAGCCTCTCTCACAAAGAAAATCATTCTGTGTTTCAGAATCCTCCAATGCTACCTTATTGACCAATGCTGAAAAAATTGCTACAATTACAACCACACATACTCCTCAACAAATGCCGCAGGAGACCAGGTCAGCTGACTTTTTTTTTTCCTGAGAGCATGTTGACATGCTGTCTCTTCCGTTACTCTTCAGTCATCTTCATTTAGCATAATTTGTTGTGGTTTTTTTGTTTTTATTTTTTTTGTCCTTCCCCAGGAATAATACGAAACCAAAGCAGGAATCCCAGTTTGATTTCAAACCACCCCCAGCAGCGCAGGTGAGAGGAAGCTTTTCCAATTTGCTTTGCTTTTTTTTTTTTCCCCCTGCATGCTTTCCTCCTAGTTTGCTCAAGCTTGTACTTTGAAAGTATTGTCTTTAGAAAAATCCCTCTTGTGAGGCTCGGTTCCCTCACCCAGTCTGTCTGAGGAACTGGGATCACAGATTAGCTTCTTCGTATTGTTTCACATGAAAGACACTTTGTAATGCACAGAGCTACATCAGGATTTAAAAACAAAGGAGGTAATATATTGCAACGTCAATAATTAATGGATTTGTTTAGTAGAGAATGTTATTTTTCAGGGACGTAGCATGAAAACATTGTCTGCTCCAAACTCTACATTGAGAACAGTGCTTCTCAACCTCTTAGGCCCATACCTCACTCTTCCTCTTGTCTGTAGTACTTGAAACCCTCCCTTACAAAGATGTACATATACCTTGTCCCATCTCCTCCAACACTCCTCCCTCTAACTCCTGAAACTCCCCCTCCTGAAACAGTCGCTCCGAGCTGTTTCAGGAGGGGTGAGGTAAAAATATGATTAAATAAATAAATAACTCCCTTATTTCCTGGCACCTCTGTGCTTGCTGCTCCTCCTACCCACTCCCACAGGAGCCGAGGCCATTTCCAAAATGGCGTTGGCTTGCCCATTTCAAGAACATAAATTGGTTGCCCACTCCTGCTACAGAAGTGAATGGGGCCACCACCATTTTGGAAATTTCCCCTAACTTAGGCCACTTTCAGACCTTCTGATTTCTGCTCTGTATCTCCGCGGGTGTTTGCTGGCAAAACCGCACTGGGGGCGGGGGGGCTTTCAGACCGGCCGCACCCCACACGTAATATCCTAACTGCATAGGAGGAGTGCAGCCAGAATATGTACGGGAGGGGGAGGGGGGAGGTCTGAAAGTGGCCTTAGTCAAAGCCAGGCTAGGGATTTTTAACCTTTCCATGCCCCTCCCCAGTTGGGGAACCACTGAATTAAAAGAAACAGTGTATAATTAGAGACCTGTAGTAGAGATTCCCCATCGTTTTGCTAGGGTAGGTTGCATCATAACAGTGTGTGTCTTACGAATGCCTTCGATCTTGTTACCCATTGTCAGGTGACCTCTCCTACAGGCAATTGCTGTGGTAACTACAACTGCTTACATTTTATGGATAAATAGTAAAAAAAATCCTGTTAACTAGGTACAACTTTATAAAAATCTTGGTTATCCAGGCCTCAGTGGGATGTTTCAAGAGGTTTTGGAAACTCTTCCTCACTGACAGAGCAGTGAGCCACTCTGTGTTGCCTCTCCTGCTGCTCTCCAAAATAGAGGATGGGATTCCAGAGAGGCTTGAGAGGGAAACAGAGGAGCCGTGTGTTCAGGTGACAGTAGTTGCCCAGATGCTTTGTACTCGAGATCCTGAGACCTCAATTGAAGACCTGCCGTTCCATGTGGAGCCTTCCCTGGAGAGAGAGTAGGCCTTAGGTAGTAGTTTGGCTTCACTTGGAGACTTTTCCAACAGCTGCTACTTCCTCTCGCCTTGCTTGGTGACTTCTTTTAACTTCAGGCTGGTTACTTGACAGGATTTTATGTTCCCCAGGCCTCTTGGTTAACAAGGTTTATACCGTATTGGGGAAATGTGGCTTGTAACTATCTTTCAAGCAGTTTTTTTATAAGAAAGATAACTACAGGCCATTCGTTATCAGTTTGGGAGCTACTGGTCTTTAAGAATAAAAGAAATTCTTTGTGTGAAACTAAAACTCCTTTGTTTGGTTGGGGGGATTGTGCGTGTGTTGATTAAGTGGTTTCAATCGGATGTCCGTAGCTCAATCCTCTCCAGACAAAGGAGAAGGAGGGAAATTCCCCTTGTTCAGTTTTGTGCGAATTATCTCAATTGTTTCCCCTCCAGCAAGACCAAGATTTCTACACAGTTGAGCTGGAAAGAGGAGCCAAGGGCTTTGGCTTTAGCTTGCGAGGGGGCCGAGAGTACAACATGGATCTGTACGTGTTGCGGTTAGCTGAGGATGGTCCTGCTGAGAGATGCGGGAAGATGAGGGTATGTACAAAAATAAATTTTATTATTGGGATTATCAGGTTTATATTTTTTTTCTTTCATTCCACCAAAAGGCATATTTTCTGAAATGTATCTACTTTCTTTTTAATCAGTTCTATTATAAAATGCTGGGTGTATATTTTGGATCTGTTTCTACCCGCAGATTCTTGACATAAGAACATACGTAGTGCCATACTGGGTCAGACGAATGGTCCATCCAGCCCAGGATCCTGTCTCCGACAGTGACCAATCTCTATCTCTTGGGAGAAGTCCCCGACAGGTCACAGTGGGCAGATCCATTCCATTCCCTGTTGTTCCAGTCCCCAACAGGAAGAGGTTACATCTCCAAAACCTACTTAGCTAATAGCCATGAATGGACCTATCCTCCAAGAACTTATTCAATCCATTTTTAACACTCCGTCTTCATCGTGGGTCTCTATGACCGTCAAGGCTGCTAAAAAAAAATCATAAAACTGTTTTGACAAGCCTGAACCACTCCTCCCCGCATGTATTCCTCAAGAAGTGTGAGGTCAACTGACCTGTGTTGTTTCATGTTCCTCCCCACTCCCCATTTTTTAAAAATTGAAGTTTTTATCATTTCGTCATCCGGGGTACTTTCTACCCCCAATGTAAGTCAACGGGAAAATGAAATCACTATACACCCTTTGCACTCGGGGTCTTTTTGACCCCTTGCACATATATTCTTAAAATGCATGTGTCTTTTAAAGAAATTAAACTTAACCCAGCACCTGCTCTCCAATTAGGAGAAATTAAAACCCTCAAGGAGGGTGAAGGGAAAAATGTAGCACTTAGTTTGAGTTCACAAAGGTCATTGGTGGTGTGTTTAGGAAAATATAACCATAAACTGCTTTGAGGGATTACATTGACCCCCGGTGAAAATTCAACTTGCCAACTTCTATTGTTCCTTATCTTTACACGGCAGTTAAGACCAATTTAGAGTGACCTCCTGACGCTGTTTCTTTTAATCACAGCAATTAGCAGCTTTGTGTTGGAACAATACCTATTCATTCTGCATCGGGGGTGTTGATGACCCCTGCATTTACTGTGAGTTTTGGAGCTCACTTGAAAACAATGAAGCCCTGCAACTCTTTACACAGCAGTTAAGACCTATTTAGAGTAAACTCTTGACACTGTTTTTTTAATCTCTTCCATTAGCAGCTTTAATCACAGCCATTAGCAGCCTTGTGTTGGAACAATACCTATTCATTCTGCATCAGGGGTGTTGATGACCCCTGCATTTACTGTGAGGTTTGGAGCTCACTTGAAAACAATGAAGCCCTGTATTTTTTCATAAATGTCCTCTGGCATATCTGGTCATCCTACTGTGAACTCAAAACTTTTGAGCTGGCTCTTCCTCTCCTTTTCTGGATTGAAGGGGGGTCAACAATACCCCCTGTACCGTTTTTGTTAGTTGTGCTGCTTTACATGAGGGGTCATGGTGACCCCCAAAACCATGGGGGGTTGTTGTTTATTTCTGTTTTTCCGTTGTTATACTAATAAACTGTCAATTTTTTAAAAATCTGGAGTCCATTTCAAATCAATCACATTCATTATTTTTCAGCTATTTATTAATGGGGGGGGGTCAATTTCACCCCAAAACAGTTATTAGGCACTCAGTTACTCAGGCGCAGGAGGGTTAAAACTAGCGATGCTACCAACCGTGACCGCTTCCTCTGGCAGCCAATTCTACAAGTTAATTGTGCACACCATGAAAAAGAAATACTTTTTCTTATTTGTTTTAAATCTGCTGCCAGTTAATTTCATTTATTTTTATTTTTTATTTATTCATAATTTATAACCCGCCCCTTCCTACCCAATGGCAGCTTGGGGTAGTGTACAGTGAACAATAAAAACATAATATAAAAATACAAAAACACAATATTAAAACCATAAAAAAATTATAGACAAATGAGACAGACCCAAATCGCCCCACCCCCCAAAAAGAAATACCCACCCGCTACCTATCTCCCTCACCGAATGCCTGGTGAAACAACCAGGTCTTACATGTCTGCGGAAGGAGGGGAGATCCGGAGAGAGGCGAACCTCCATCGGGAGAAAGGTCTACAGCCGATGTACGGTCACAGAGAACGCCTTCTTGAACGTCGCCACCTGGGATACCCGGGGGACCTCCAAGAGGGCGCCCCTGGCTGACCACAGAGATCGATCCACAACACGAGGGGTGAGGTGGTACCACAGGTATACAGGGCCGAGGCTGTATAGTGCTTTGAAGATAATAACCATAACCAACACCTTGAATCAGGCCCAGAAGACTATAGGCAGCCAGTGCAGTGAACGGAGCACCGGTGTCATGTGCTCACTGTGGCCCGTCCCCACCAGGATGCGGGTCGCCGCATTCTGCACTAGATGCGGTCTCCAGGGTCTTCACCAGGGGTAGCCCCATGTAGAGTGCATTGCAGTAGTCCAATCTCAAAGCGATGGATGATGGTGGCCAGATTGGAGCCTGAGATATAAGGCCAAAGATGATGAACCAAATGTAACTTACAAAATGCACTCCTCGCCACAGCCGCAGCCAGACACCAGGTAAAAACCAAGACTGCAAGGCCTGGGTCAGATGAAGACAAGAGGTAAAGCTGGGTGTCATCAGTATACTGATGGCACCCAGCTTCAAAACCTCTCACGATCTCGCCCAAAGGCTGCATGTACACATTGAGCAGGAGATGGGGGGGAATGGATCCATGCAGAACTCCACATATGAGATCCCAGGGGGATGATGTACAATCCCCCAGTACCACACACTGAGTTCTTCCCGCCAGTGTCAGTGGCTCGGGGGGCAGGTTGCGTGGCACACGGGGTGATCGGAGCCGGAGGCCCCTAAGGCAATCCCCACGGACCTTGGACCCACCTGGTAGCCCGCACGGGCGGGAAGCTTGCGGGGATTCCCCTCCGGGTGTTCCGGAGGGGACCCCGTCAGTGGGAGAGCCCCCGACGGCGCCGGAAGCCGTAGTACGCCCCCCGCACACAGAGACAGAGAGGCGGGGACCTAGAGGCACGCCTCCAGCACTAGAGAGCCAGGAAGGATGTGTCCCGGAAGTACAGGGAACGCCCTTAGGTAGCGTGCAGGAACGTCGGGTAGAGGCACCGCCCCCTCTAAACACCCCAGCTGTAACTAATCCCCGGCTCCCGCAGCGCCGATCAGAGCGGCTGCGGGCGCGTGCAGGGGCGGGGCCTGGGGCATAAAAACCAGCGCCGCCTGGGAAACGGCGCTGGTGATTGTTTGAAACTGGCCCCCTTGCGTGAACCGAGAGAGAGAAGAGACTGTGTGCCTGAAAGAGTTGCCCGTGTGTTTGGACCCCCGCCTGATCCCTGAAGCCCGTGAACGTGTGGAGTGAGAGTGNATAGAGTGAGTGCCCCGCCTGTCCCTGTCTTGGTGTCCTGTATTTCGGAGGTGAGTGCCCGTGTCCTACGTTCCCTTCCCCGGGCCTGGGCCCCTGCACCCCCAGGGGTGACATCCCTACACCCCCATCCTTGGACGTACGTGGAGTGTGGGAAGGTGTGTGGGGCAACCGTGGGTCCGTGGTCAGCAGCGCCCTATGATGATAGGGGCCTGAACTTCCAATTGTGCTTGCACAAGGAAGGGCCCACACACTATCCTGACGGGCAATCGTCCCCAAGCGTTCCTTGCTCTGACCACGCGCCTCGTAAGGGAGTGGAAGTGTGGTTGCCTGAAGCCCGTACCCCGGTAACAGCCAGGAAAGAGCGGAACCATTCAAGAACAGTTCCGCCCACCCCAGCACGGTTCTGCAGGTGTGTCGCCAACATCTCATGGTCAACCATGTCAAAAGCTGCTGACAGATCTAACAATATCAGAAGAGTGGACCAACTTCGGTCCAATTCCCGGCGCAGATCGTTGACCAAGGCCACAAGCTCAGTACCATACCTCGGACAAAAGCCAGACTGCGAGGGATCAAGGAAGCCGATGCGGTTCAGATGCCCCTGGAGCTGCTGGGCCACCACCCGTTCAACAACTTTCCCTAAAAAGGGAAGATTAGAGACTGGCCGATAACTGGCAAGGGAGTCAATGTCAAGAGATGGCTGCTTGATCAAAGGTCGCACCACAGCCTCCTTTAAGCACCCCACGACCTTGTCCTCCACAAGGGAGACACTGACAACCCCCTCCAGCAACAGCCCCCAACGTCTCCCAGCTGGCTTTCCCCACAGTGACTCCCAAGATCCTTTTCCTGAGTGATAACACCTAATTTAGGGCCCAGGATTGTATACCTATAGTTTCGGTTATTTTTCCCCTATGTGCATCACTTTGCACTTGTCCACATTAAATTCATTGAGTGTCCCTATGTTCTAGTACTGCTAGGGGGTAAATAACAGCTCCCTATTTATGTGTTTCACACCACTCATGTTTTTATGAACTTCTGTCATATTTCCTCTCAGTCATCTCCTCCAAGCTGAAGAGCCCCAGCCTATGAAGCCTCTCCTCATATGGAAGCCGTTCCATAGCCTTGATCATTTTTTGCCCTTCTCTGTATCTTTTCTATGTCTTTTTTCGAGATGGGGTGACCAGAATTGCACACAATACTCCAGGTACGGTCATACTCCAGGTCCTCTATGGCCGTACCATAGAGGAATATTTTTGGTTTTATTCTCTATCCTTTTCCGTTTGCTTTTTTGGCCACCGGCAAACACTGAGCTGAGGATTTCAATGTATTATCCACAGTGACTCCCAAGATCCTTTTCCTGAGTGGCAACCCCTAATATAGAAAGCAACATTGTATACATATAGTTTGGGTTATTTTTCCCTTTGCACTTGTCCACATTAAACTTCATCTGCCATTTAGATGCCCAGTCACCCAGTCTTGCAAGACCCTCCTGCGATTATTTGCAGTTGGCTCGTGTTTTAACTACTCTGAATAGCTTCGTTTCATCCGCAAATTTGATCACCTCACTCTTGAATCCCTTCTCCAGATTTTTAATGAATATATTGACACCGGTCTGTGGGCACTCCACTAGTTACTCTGCTCCACCTGGAAAACTGACCATTTCATCCTACTCTTTGCTTCCTATCTTTTAACTAGGACTGCAGTCTGCCTAGAAATTTCAGTTGATTAATCGATTAAGCCTTTTTGTCAATTAATCGATGAATCTATTGCAATTTACATAAATATACATAAATGTGCATGGATTTGCCTAATTTCCGTGCGTTGTGTAAGCTTGCCTCCTTGAGCTACGGGCTCAGAACTATAGACAGTTAGAAGGTCCTGGCAGCTAACATTAATCGGGGGACAAATTTTAATCGGTTTTAGACCTATTAATCGATTAATCTGTTCGCTTAGTCGATTAACGGTTGCAACCCTTAACCAGTTGCCGATCCACAATAGGACACTGCCTCTTATCCCAGAACTCTTTCATTTTCTCAAGTCTCTCATGAAGGACCATATCAAACGCCATCTAACAGTACAGATACATTATATCAACTGGCTCACCCTTACGCACAGGCTTATTTACACCCTCAAACAATTCCAATAGATTAGTGAGGCATGACTTCCCTTTCCTAAATCCATGTTGACTCTTCCCCATTAAAGCCATGTTTATCAATATGCCCAGTAATTCTGTTCTTAACCGTTTCCATCAATTTTCCCGGCACCAATGTCAGGCTCACTGGTCTGTAGTTTCCAGGATCACCTCTGGAATCCTTCTTGAATATTTGTGTTACATTTGCTACCCTCCAATCTTCTGTTACAGTGGAAGATTTTAGCGATAGCTTACAAATTACCAATAGCTGATCTGCAGCTTCATATTTGAGTTCCTTCAGAACTCTGGGATGAATACCATCTGGTCCCGGAGATTTGTTACTATTTAGCGTGATAATTTGCTCTAGAACCTTCTCCAGAATCAAACTTATTTGTGACAGTTCTTCCAATTCTTCAACTACAAAGACTCCGTCCAGTGTGGGTATCTCCCCAACATCCTCAGTGAAGAAGACTGAAGCAAAGAATTCATTCAGCTTCTCTGCAATGTCCTTATCCTCCCTGAGTGCCCCTTTCACCCCTGGTCATCTAATGGCCCAACCTACACTCTAGCAGGCTTCTTGCATCTGATGTACTTGAAAAAGTTTTTATTATTATTTTTTGCGTCTTTAGCAAGTCACTCCTCAAATTCCCTCTTGGCCTGTCTTATTAGCATTTTAGATCTAATTTTGCAATGCTTATGCTCTTTCCTATTATCTTAATTAGGAGTTGTTTTCCCTTTTTTATAGGACACCCTTTTGGCTCCAATAGCCTCCTTCACTTCCCCATTAGCCACACTGGCAGACGTTTGGTCGTTTTACTAATTTTTTTATTTGTAGAATACATTTAATCTGCGCTTCCAACATGGTGTTTTTGAATAATCTCCATGCCTCATGCACATATTTCACCCTCACCACTGCTCCTTTTGGTTTTCCTCTAACTAGTTTCCTCATTTTTGCTTAGTTTCCCTTTTTAAAGTTAAACGTTACTGAGGTAAGGTTTTTTTAATCAATCTCCCTCCTATAGGTATGTCAAATTTTATTCTATTGTGATCCCTATTGCCAAGCGGCTCCACCACTGTTACCCCTTGCACCAGGTTCTGTGCTTCACTTAAGATTTCAAAGTAGCTCCTCCTCCTCATAGGTCCAGGACCAGCTTTGCTAAGAAGCAGTTATTTATGGCATCTAGAAATTTTACCTCCACATCACACCCTGAGGAGATATTCACCCAGTCAGTTGTTTTTGACAGTTACCCCCTCCTCCACTTTCAGTGAGTTCAGTGACAGGAAGAATGGTTCAGCAGTTAGGGGGTTAACCTTTGACTTGGACAACACTGGTTCAAATCCTGGTTCTGTTACAGGATTTCCAAATTAATTTGGCAAAGTCACTAGTATTTCTTTGCCTCAATTCCCTGTCTCTGTAACAACAAATTTATTATTATTATTATTATTATTATTATTATTAGTGCTTCCCCTTTACAAAATGGCTTTCGGTGCGCTTCACAACATAATAAAACAGTATAAAATCCATACAAACCTAGAGTGCAGTGATGACAGTAGAACCCTGTAGAATAAAATGTAATTCAGTATTTAGTAGGAGTGGGACCCAGGGCAATTACCGGATACCGGATTTACCGGTTTTCCGGTTCTCAAAAGAACCGGATTCTCGGATTAAATCCGGTATCCGGTACCGGTTTTATTTCATTGATTTCAATGGGGCACTGTGTCCCCATTGAAATCAATGGAATA
>QEPC01006549.1:5811424-5839629 GCA_003113815.1 Sphenodon punctatus | reverse complement strand
GGGTCTATACTTACCGGCGGCTGCGGGGACGCCGCGGCCGCTGATGCTGGGGGGGGCTCTTTTTTTAACAAAAATCCAGGCTGGGCAGGGTGGGTGGGGGGTGTCCCCCCTTCCACCCGCGCAGCCTGGACTCGGGGAGGGGTTTTTTAAAAACTTTTTTGGTGGGACTTACATTGCAGCCATTCATTTAAATGGCTGCAATGTAAAAAAATCCGGTATCCGGTAACGGGACCGGATTTACCGGGTTGAATCCAATAATGCCGGTACGACCAGTACCGGCATTATCGGATACCGGATTTACCGGCACGCCCACCCCTAGTATTTAGGATTGCAGTGTGCGAGGTGCTCAGCTGCTAGGACAACAGAAGCCTTATAAATACCTGGAAAAACAGGTTGTTTGTAAGGTTCTCAGAGAGTACGCTTCATTTTTGTGCATTTGCCCATGCTATGAATACCCATTTTATTAACTTTGCAATATGTGTATCCCCTGTGCTCAGTATTTTCCAGAAATCTCATTAAGGTTAGATTCATAGGACCCCATCTGGTTTCACCCTTGCTCCACTGGGGTCCGTCATTGGAAGATTTGGACTTGCCATCTTTGTTTTAGCTTTGAAGTTCCTGAACTTGTGAAATAAGCTTACTCCTTTGTGTTATGCGACTGTATTCAAGTGAAGAAAATGCCTCCTTCATCCCAATTAGAGCTATTGGCTCAATAACAATAATATTATTATATATAGTGAGCATTTAGTGTTCAAGGTTCTCTGCAATCCTTATCTAGCTGTCTCTCACCACAACCCTGCGAGACAGGCCATTATTATTCCCATTTTACAGATGGGAAACTGAGGCTGCGAGAGAGGGTGTTGATAGATGAAAGATTAACCCGCTGGGGTCCAAAGTTGCTCCATGGAGCCCGTGTGCAGCTGCCACATGCAAGTTGCAGGCAATGAACAGCACAGATGGGCAGGTGCTATGCTATGCCCCCCAACTCCCCCCTCTCCTGACTGCAGCCATGGCAACCCCTGGGTATAGGTTGCCTCCTCCGCTGTGGTCTTTGTCCATGGTGTTGGTTATTTTTTGTTTTTTGGAGCTCCTTTTTAGAGCTACCCCAAAAGTGAAAGTAAACAGGCACAGTGCCTCCAAGAGCAAGAGCAGAGAAGAGCATTCACTCTCCGGACTGCTCTAGGCGCTCCACCCGGGACTCTCAGACCTGGACACCCACAGACGCTGCGCACAGCCTAACAGGCAGGAGGCAGCCACATGGGCATGCCTTTGTCCGCCGTACCCAGCATTCTCCCGCACGGTGCGCTCCAAATTCACTGGGATGGCACCGTGAGTGGGTGCCGCGGGGCAAGGGGGTGGTGGATGTGGGGAAACATCTAGCAGCCACCTCGCAGACTGGCATGTGGCCACCCATCTGATGTGGGCAATTGTGGGCTACTGTCTCGTCTGTTAATGCCCATAGTCACTTGCTCAAGGCCGATGAGTTCATGGCTAATATGAGATTTGAACCCTGGTCTCCCAAGGGTTATCCAGCCGGTTACGCTAACTCTCATGAGAGATTGTCAACTGTTTTTTGTTACGGTTTTGAACGGAAATTTCAATGGGGAAAAGAATGGCCAATTCTCGAATCAATGCAAAGGATGTTGTACCGCATTTGCTGTTGTTCTAATTCTCCCAAGGCTTTGATTTTAATCCTCTGCTCGTCTCTTTTACCCTCTTGGCAGATTGGCGATGAAATTTTGGAGATCAATGGAGAAACCACAAAGAACATGAAGCACGCTCGGGCCATAGAACTGATTAAAAATGGTGGCCGCAGAGTCCGCCTGTTTCTCAAACGTGGAGATGGCTCTGTACCAGAATATGGTGGGTCAAACTCTGAAAACATTCCTTTCTTCCCTGGCATCACTCCATGAATGATTTGTCTCAAGATCTGAAGCAGGGATTCTTTTTATTTTCCTTTCCCAACAGTGTCTTCCCAACTTTTGCAACATATGGTTAATTGCTTCGCTTGTGCTGAATTTCTCTACACATTTCATCCTTTGCTTGTTTCTATGGACTTGGGGCGCAGTGTAAAAAGCACGAACATCCTAAAAGCAGTATTTTTGGTGGTCACGGGGAATGAAAAACAAATACATACAAAACCTCCTCATTGTCTTGTCCAGCCAAACAAGGAATGTTTATTGAACTGTGCCAAGTTGTCTTTCAGCAGATGATTTGTTATCTCAAAATGGTTCTCTTCTTCTGATCAATGCAAACAAAAAACAAAAAAAAGAATGGAAATCCTTCATTACCATTCTGAAGCAGTAGTATTTGTAAGTTTTCTTCCTTGACTTTTTGTCTGTGTTCGTAGGCGTGAATTCCAAGATGAGTTCTGGGCTTTTCTGTTCCCATAATAATGATGTAAATATTTATACATTTATATTTTTTTTAAAAAACTTAGCACAAAAATTATAAATTTCAACCCTTCTACCACCCTTGTTCCCCGAGCCCATAAAATGTCTGTTGATATTTATTCATGGATTTTTAAATTATGGAAAGATTATGATCTCCAGTTCCAGTGTCTGTTTTGAAGAAATTCTGCAAACGTTCGCTTTCCTGCTAGGGGAGCTAAGATTTACCTTGTCTCCCCCTATATATTTGAGTTAACTAGGTAGAGATTTGGGTGACTTAGGATGCCATTTTTTATAACTATATCTTATTTATTTGAGATAATTGTTTAAAACTATGCCTAGATTTAGGGCTTTTCCCAACCAAAGTTTATTGAAGTTTCTATAGAAACTTGTGATGGAAGGGATGTTGTTTATATTTTTCAACCCGTATTTGGGATAATTCTGTGCCATAAGCTCTGTTTCATTTCAACTGATCATCTTTAAAATACTCCATGGAATTCATGAACCTTTTTATTTTTTTTTAATTCACTCTCCTGTGTTCAAGATTTTCCACTCAACTTTTCCTAAAACGGAACTGATAATAAATATCTGTACAAACCAGAATATAGATTCAAATCTGTTTATAAATATTGAAAATGAAACGGGGAGGGAAAATAACACTGGTTTTACGCTTCTGTAACATCATAAACCACTTGCCAGATGGTTTAATAATGCCACTGTGTAATTTTCTTTCTATACCTTTTTTGTCTTTTCCTATACTCCTTTGCCTGTACAGTATTGTATCATATGCTCAACATCGTAAATATATCTTGTATAAATAAGTGCTTCACATCTCAAAAAATATGTCTGTTGCACTGAGGATGAAAATCCAACACCAATTTTCTTTTGGCTAAAGACAAATTTAATCACGTAACACATTCTGTTTCCGAGCAAGAGGCTGTGCTGCTGTATAATATACTTGTAATATTTGGGGCTTAAGCTGTTTCCGCACTCGTCATTGCAGTCAAAAATGGTTGCTTCAAATAATGTTAAGTTCCAATATTTTTCTGACTTGATTGGAACGTGCTTCTCTATGAGGCTGTATATTTTTGTAATGAGTTTTGTACTTATTTTTAATGTTGTGGTCTTCAGTGGACTTTTTTTTTGGGGGGGGGGGGAGTCGTTGTCCTTCATTGTTAACGTTTTTTTCTATGACATTCTGTGTCGGCTGTTCCAGTTGTCTTTCAAAATGGATGCTTGCGTTGTCTGGGGTATTGAATGACCTTCTTAGATGTCTAATTATGTCGCTTTAACAACTGCTGTCTCCACAGCCTTATATTTCGGTGAAGCCTAGACAATCTTGACTGGAAAAAAAATAAACTTTCTTTATTCTAAGATGAAAATATGAAGATTTTTTTTTCTTTCATCTTTGTTATAGGGAATCTAAATATTCTACTTTTCTCTTTCTCTTTCTTCTACTTTTCTTGGTGCCGGGGTCTTCCTTCCTCAGCGATGATACCTCCTAATATCGCTGCATGTATGAGAAATGACAAGCTCGGGGATTCTTGCTTCTACCTTATGGGCCATAATCAAACTACGGTTTGTAGCTAAAATCAATACTAGGTGTTTCTGTGCTGTGGCCTAATTCCCTCACATTGCTTTCTGCTTTGCTCTACTTTTCTATGTACAGCAATTCATTCTCAGCACCCCGCAGTTCTGGGAATTGTAAGTACTCGACTCAACAAAGGGTTAGTTTGGGGAATTTAAAAAAAAAATTTTTTTAAGCCTTGCAAGAGTCAGAAGCCAGAATGAACATGCATTTATGGACAAGCAGCACGGTTTTTTGTCCCCTCCATTTTTTCAGTGTTTTTTTAAAAAAAACAGAAACAAACAAAATTAATCACCTAATCAATAAGATAAACTCCCATGAGTTGCAAATGTGGTTTTCATCAAAATAATGACCAGCACAAAAAACAAAAAGAACCAGAGAAGCTTTAAGTAAAAGAGCTTGCAAACCATGGAAAACCAAAAAACTTGAGAGTATTTAACATGGGCGAGAGGAGAGAGAATTCTATACTTCAAAGTGGTTTCTTTGGCCTCTAAGACGTTGGCATCAATACGTCCTATTTTTACCTAAAAGTAGGTGACAATCCAAATTGGATTCCAGGAGTGCGCTGAGTGCTTATTTTAACATCTGCATAGTTGCTTTCTGGAAGGCATTTTTCCGTGAAAGAAATACCATCTGCATCTCAAAGAGGCTACCCAAATGCTTGGCCATCGTTCATAAGCATCCATGATAAATGGCGTTTGTAATTTTAACAGAGCACCAGCACAGATAGCATGGATTCTGATACTCTATCGATTAAAATTAAGTGATAGATTTCAGTGTAATTCAGATCCATCTTACATGTCAAAATCCCTTTCCATTGCTTTACTAAAAGCAAGTCATAATTTCTAGCATTGTTTGTGTAAGCTGAATCATTGTGGCAAAACCAAACTGTGTGTCACTTACTCTTCCATAATATAGCCCAAAACAAATGTCCATTAAATAACATGCCTAACATCCTTGAGAACAGGAATTCTACCATTAATGTCTAAATACCACACTTGTAAAGCATTGTGTCATGGGTCCAAAACACAATGCTCAGTTCTGGCATTCCCTACTTCTGCAGCTGTTTAAAACAAAAAATAATCTGATCTTGAATGTTACTCTATGACGACAATTCACTGGGAGGTTACAAGTGCTAATTTTTATTGGGAGTTAAATTAATTTGAAAACATTATTCCTCAGGTCAGTTTTCATTCCAAAGAACATGCATTTGACTTGGAAAGGAAAATGTAAAATAACCCACTGAAGACACAGTGAACTGAACAAAGTCCTGTAACCAAGAGAAGCAGCAGTACTAATCTATAACTTCCAACATTTGCAGTTGCTCTTAAATTAACCAAAGCTTCAGTTAGTCTCCTACCGACTGCTTTAACGGTTATTTGTTTTTGTCACTAATGAGGAATGATAAATGGTGTCACAACCCTAAAAAAGCCATACATGCCCAAACAATGTGCTGTTGTTTTGTTTTTTTCCAGACCCCAGCGGTGACAGGAACAGTTCCACCACAGGTCCACAAAATGTATCGGAAATGAAAACTGTGCCATCAGACCGACGACAGCACCTATCATTGGAGCCCAGTTATCCACCAGATCTTCACAAATCATCACAACATGGGGACAAGCGGACTTATGTAACGGACCCAAAAAGCAGCAGAGAGTTTAGCAGACAATCCAATGAACACCACACTTGGAATGGAACTTCTAAAAACAATGATAGTGTCACAGGCAGAAAAAAGGACAGGACACCCGAAGGGAGGCGAGGCAAGCAACCCGAGAGAATGGTGGTCAACGGACAAAAACGGAAATCTCCCGAAAAGAGGAGGGAAGGGACAAGGAGCGCTGACAATACTTTAGAGAGAAGGGAGAGGCATGAGAGGAGGCGAGACCTTTCTCCTGAGAGAAGAAGAGAGAGGTCACCAACTCGCAGAAGAGATGGGTCACCAACCAGGCGAAGGAGGTCCCTTGAAAGGCTAATGGATCAAAGGCGATCACCAGAGAGGAGAAGAGAAAGCTCACTTGATAGGAGGGCAAAGTCAACTGACAGGAGGAGAGAAAGGTCGCCTGACAAAAGAATCAAGGACGAACGAGTCGGTCCCAGAGAAAGGGAAGAACGTAATCTGAAGTCTGACACCAACAAAAACTACAGGCAGCCCCCTGAGCAGAGAAGGCGACCCTACAAGGAGTGCAGCACTGATCTGAGCATCTGACATACTTGTCCGATGCGCCAAGTCCCATTGCGGCCTTTACGGTGTTGAAAGGTTCGAAGAAGAGAGAGTAGCAAACCTGAAATACATTTAAATTTCTTACATCCGATGCCTCCAAGAGCAGCGATTATTGTCTGCTGATGAAATCTTAGAAAGAGAATACGTACAAAGTGTTGTGCCTGATGTATAATATTAAAGAGAGTATTTTTCAGTGTACTCTTTTTTTTTTTTTTTTTTTGAAGTTACTTGCCAAATGTCAGTCCTAAAGGATTATCAAATTCTGTTTCTACATGAGCCGTATATTTCTTTAGAATAATTCCTTTATCGGGCAACTATTTTTTCTTTCTTTTTATTCTCCTAGTTAAATGTGGGCAGCCAATAATATAGTCTGGGTAAATGATATTATGACCAATCTGGATTAAGTGATTTACTGTCATAAACTATGTAGGATTTGGGGGGTGGGGGGGGGCAGGTTGAAGGGGTGATCATGTGCATATCAGTAGGAACACAGAACTTCTATGGAAGGAGGGTTTTTTAAAGAAAGAAACAAACAAAAATATTCCTAAAATTAAGAGAACTGTTTGAAGAGACTACTGTTGCAATGAAGGATATTTATACAAAGCCACACAGCACAAGATGATTCATGCTAAGGAATTTTATAGTTTGTTCTGTGAACACTTTATACTTCTGAGGCTCCTTTAAAAGGAGGCATGGAGGCAAGAACTGGCAGCAAGCGGAGACTGCCCAGCTCCTTAATCTTGACAACCCTTATAATATTTCACTAAGGCGAAACCCCCCTACAGGGTCTGCTCAGCTGTACGGACAGAGAACTCAAAGCTGTGTGGTGGTGTTTTTTTGCTATGAAGAAGGGTAGTAGATTGGGGTTTCTGGGATCAGTCTGGGGAAAATGTATCCCTTCTGCTCGGTCTCAGCCGTTTTTTATTTTGCCAAATTGGAAAGCACTCTCTCTACATGCTTTGATTTTAATTTACTGGTTTGTCCTTATGAAAGAAGCAAGGATGGCACTTGCTAAAAATGAAAGGCATGTCAAGGACACGTCCAAAAAAAAAAAAAAAGAAGACTCAATGGTTGGAATGGTCTGGTTGTCAAAGCCTAGGTGATGTCTACGCTGTAATTGTTGACTTAACGAACAACGGCAGCAGGAAACTGGGGTGGGGAATGCAAGGTTCTAAGCTGTATTTTTCTAACGTTGCAAGTTGTGTGGTAAGTCTGCTGTAGTGTTGGTATAAGATTTTAATGGATTACTGCCTAGCTGAGCCAAAATGTTTGCCGTTACTGTTGGACCACTAAAGTTAAACTGCTGCTTTTTACAGTGCATCCCTGTGTACATGTATACTGTTTCACATTTTTCCATACAAACACACACACACACACACAAAAGCATTGCAAGTCTATCACTGTTGTTGCCATGGTACTGTAAAGAAACAAAAAGATGGCCAATCATTGTGTGTACAGAGTTTAAACTGTAATTAATAGAGCCTGTTGGAAAAAAAAAAACTGTTGCCTTTTCCTTGTACAAAAGAGAATTTATGACAAAAATTTAGCTGTGAGGAATGTGCTAAGTGTTTATATTTCTGAGAAAAAAAATGGAACAAATTGATTCATGGGGATATATTTTAATGTAAACTGAATCAGGTATGTAAAGCTGTTTTAAAACGGGAGACTCTATAAGTAATTCTGAAGCTTTTGTTGGTTTGAATTTTATGTCTTATTCCATGGTGGGCCTGCCTGTGTAATTCTTATGCACTTGCGTGTTCTCTATGTTCTCCAAACATCCATTTCTTGTGACGAACTAGAATCATAATGCTCTTTTCTGTGTTGCTGAAGAAGCAGTATGTTGGCCAATCTTTTTTATAAAACACTATGCATATATAAATACTACATTGTTCATAGCTTTTTTCTGTCTTTATTGGGTTTATACATAATGTTAGTATGAGTAGATGTGGACTTACCCAGAATAAGATTCTTTCCTTGAGACAGACACAATGTATATGATGTAGCTACAAAGAAGGAGAAAGTCTGTGAATGCTATTTTTATTATCAAATAAAGTTTTCCATACAAAGCATCCATATGAGTATAGTGGTAAGATTAAGGAAGAGCACACTTTTAACCATCAATCTTTGCCTAGTCTAAATTAACATTTCCGTTGTGGCAGGAACAACTAATAAGAGTTTGTTAATACGTTTGGGGGTGGTGGAATTAAATGCCTCCAATTCCAGTTCTGTAAGATGTTGTCGGTTCCCCCCACATGTTCTGCCCCTCCCAAAAATTTTGTTTTAGATTGAACAGTGCTTTGATAATTTTGTTTGTTTGCTATCATCATTGGGCCTATGTAAAACTGCAAAAATGAAAAAGATGCTATTCTGAAAGGTTTTTATATTATCATAACTGCCTACATTAAGAATATAATTCTCTTAGTTTTTAACCTAAGTTTGGATTATTATTTTTTTAAATGTCTGTTAAGTAAGGGCTTGCAAAGCCAAATTTTTATTGCATCCTGTACCATTAAACTGGACTGTGGTTCTACACTTCATTCTCTCTTCAGCTAAACCCCTGGCAGTAGAAGTGCTTTTATGGGAAGAGTATTTCTAATGAATATTTTGTACTTTTAATTATCCCCATAGTCATGAAGGCATTTCCGATACAAATATGATGCTTGAAAGAATGTTACGGTACAAACAATATGCCAAAAGTTGTGTTGGTTTTTGTTTTTTTATTTCAGAACTTTCATGATATCTGTGCCTTTTTACTGTAGAATTCTCTTGTAAATGTATCCATTCCATAATCATTGCTTCTGAATTTGTATTTTCCGTTGTTTCTTCTGTATGTCTATTACATTTTAATGTAAGGTAGCTTCCACAACCTACACATAGCTGGTGAATAAGACAGAATTGGCGCTAACTAAATAAAACACTGCATAGTAGAGAAGTGTTGGTAAGTCCCCAAATAATTCCTCAGTCGGTCATCGACCTCAGTATTTGCTGTAATTGATTAGACAAAAGGGTTCTTGCTGTGTTCTTACTGTAGCTAGTAACTTTCATCTTCCCTATTTTCCACAAATATTTAACCAGACTCTTAGCTGCTATCCATTGGGGCAGTTCATTTGGGGTCAATGGAGGTGAGTCATTTCTATACCTGCTGAGTATCTGACCATGAAATAAATCACGTTTTTCCTGACACCAGTTTAGGGGCGAATGTCCATTTCTAACCAGATTCCACTTTTGACAGAACTGGTCAGTTCACTTCAGTTGGTCTGAATGAAAGATTTCGGGGGGGGGGGGGGGGGGATGTTTTGTGCATGCACAAAATGGCAGAGACCCATATCCAAAAATGTGGTGTAGAGGTTTGAAATTTATTACAGCTCATTTTTTAATCTGATTGAACTGGGGATCCCAATGGAAGAGTCTCAAAAAAGGGTTTCACGGCAGTTAATGAGTCAAGACTCTTCTTTCTACTTTTCCTGCTGCCTTGGGTTTATTAAAGGAAAGAGCATTTCTAGCACTTAGGGTCCAGAGAGAACCTTGAACATGTGAGCAGGACCTGCCAAAATCTGCAGGTGATCTAAATCAGTAGCTCCAAGGGCCTTTTTACACAGGCCACAGCACAGGGGGGGTCGGTGTCACCGCAGTCTGTGTGCGGTGGGTGACGGGAGAGTGTAGACGAGTGCACACCCATCTACATCCACACCCACCCATCAACACGCACGGAGCAAGCACCATTTTCGCCACTTGCTCCATGCGTGGGGGATGGGTGGAGGTGGGTGTGCATGCATGTGCACAAGAGCACATACACGCAAACACCCACTCACCATGGAATTTCCCCAGATTTCTGGGTGTTCATGCGTGGGTGCCGCTTGTGTAAAAAGGGCCTATGAGGCAAGAACATTAATCTCACTCTAAGGGCCTTTTCAAATGGGCCCGGGAGGAGCTACAGTATGGTGAGGATGGGTGGAGGCCACGGCACATGGGCGACCCATTACATGGATGCCCACCCACCTCCACACATGGAGGCACCTCTGTTTTCTCCATGCATGGGGGATCGGTGGAGCGTGGGAGCACCACCCACCCACCCATTCCCTCCAGCAATCACACGGACGCCCCCCCCGCCCATCTAGTCGCCCATGTGGGCGACGGTGGGGCGGGGACGGGGAATCTCTTATGAAAAGGACCTAAGACCAGGGTTCTCATGCCATGGATTTCCATGATGACTTGACATGATTGGAGAGTTTTGTCTCTTGGAGAAGGTGGCCAACAGATGTCAGTTGCAAAGGAGACCTCAAGGTCATTGCCAAAAAGCTTATTGACTTTGCCATCAGTCTTCACTTCAGAGAACGTGAGAAGAGGTACCTGCAGCTAAGGTGCTCTTTTTAATGTAATAAATATGGTATGAATTGATATGTCAGCAGAATAGATTTTAGGGTATTTTGATAAACTAAGTAGCAGCAGTTCTCCAAAACTGGGTGGCATTCATCTAAGACTTGTAAAGTAATTTAATGTGAGGCTGCAGTGGTAATAGCTGTTCCATTATTGTTATTATTATAAACATTTATATAGCGCCAGTCGTGTGGCCTGGTGCTGTACAGAACATAGAATTAGACGCGGTCCCTGCCTGTGGCTTACAATCTAAAANGCCAGTCGTGTGGCCTGGTGCTGTACAGAACATAGAATTAGACGCGGTCCCTGCCTGTGGCTTACAATCTAAAAGACAAAAGGGGGGGGGGGGAGGGGGTTCCATGTAACCTGCCATTAAAATTGCCCACAACACTTGTGTAAATTGATGACAGCTAATGTGTCAATTCTGAAACACTCCAGGTCCTAATTATAGGCCACTGTGCCTCAGTCCCAGAAAACTATTATGTGTGTGCTAGAAATCCCAACAATTATGCACAGGAAAGAACAGGAATAAGTCAACATGGCTTTCATAAAGGGAAATTATGTCGCATCAGCTTTGTTTTTACTTAAATTGCAACGTGAACTTGGAATTCAGTGAATACATCATATTTGATCCAATTGTTGGCCAGATTCAAAAAGTTTATTTTTCCAAGTTTGCAGATTTATACTTGAATAGTTTCTTTGGATGCTGTTTCGTGACACTTCTGAAATTTGTACCTCATTCATTGGCAACCCATGACCGCGTGACAAGTGAAACATCCAACGAATCAACTACCAAATAATGCAGAAACAAAATGCCAAAGTAATAAATCTGTAGAGATGGAATTATTCATTTTTATAAACTAATATTCAAATTCATGCCACAAATATAAATTTACAAACTCATTTCAGTTCTATTAGTTTCAGCTAAATGTTTTAAAAGCCAAAACCCAATTTTCATCAGAGAAAGGTTTCTCTTCAAAATCTTTTTCCTACCAAATATTTTTGTTGGAAAGCAGCAGAGTCTGACTTCTGACTGAAATTTTTGCCTAGTGCATGCTGGGAAATGTAATTTGGCGAGAAGCATGACCTTGATTCAGGATGAAGATAAAATTGAAGGCCACTTTCATACATGCCCCCAGCCCCAGCATATTTGGGCTGCATGGGGGAATGCGCAGCCCAAATATGTGCAGGGATCAGCCGGTGCTAAAGCCGGCCCTCCTGCGCGGCTTTGCTGGCAAAGCTGCGCAGGATGCAGAGTAGAAAATTGGGCGGGATGCAGAGCTCAATTTTCTACTTTGCATACCACTTGGCTTTGCCAGCAAAGCCGCGTGGTGAGGTCTTTCACACGGTCTTTCCCGCAGCCAAAATATGTGCTGGGGGGCCATGTATGAGAGTTGCCAAAGATAGACATGTTTCACAGGCTAGATAGCCCATATTCCAACCCTCCCTATTATTTTATTTCCTTTTATGTGGGCTGCCTTCTGAGTTCATTCTCCATTTCTAGATATTTAAAATGTGCTTCATTTATGCTTTTCCTCATTTTATCCATCCGTTCTGCTTTGCTTTTTCACTAAAACTGTTGTGTTTACTGTTTTTCTCTCTGGGATCCCCTTTGTAAAGGCAGGCAGAGAATATCACCTTCTGGTGGCCTGGGCTTTTGAAGAAAATTATATATGGCTTAGAATTTGTGCCATGTGTTTGGCTTTTATCAATGGAACCAGGAAGAAGTTAGCCAGTATCACCATTCGAAAGACTCTAAAAAAAAATTAACAAATTATATAGGGGCCAATCCTAACCCTCCATGCTTTCTTCAAATGTACTTGTGTCCTTTGAAGGGATCCTGAAATTTCTGGAATCCTGGAATTCCATAGATGTATGACATGAACAAAGCTCTCTACAAAGTGGTTGCAAGTGTCAGTGGGGCCAGTCCTAAAGCCTACACACCGCATGCCCAACATGCACACAGTACATAAATTCCCGCTATGGGGACTGCAGCACATGCCCAAACTGCATGTAAACAGTGCATACGCATGGAGGGTTAGGATCAGCCCCTCTATAAATATTTTGACCCATCCATTTTGATCTGTAATCTCAACAGCAGAGTTTATTCAAGTTCTGTTAACAGGGTGCTAATTCCATTGTCCCCTCCCCAGCAGACTTCAAAATGCCTTATTGAACTATTCCACAGACAAAAAATATCGAAGACCTCTTCCAGGGTGGCAACCACGTATGGTGTATTTCATTGTGACAGCCTTTCTTTAGAAGTGTATGAAAAATCAATAGCTTTCTTTACCACAGTCACCTCTTGCAACACAAAATACACCAAATCCAATAGGTGTGTGGGTGTCATGTAGCCCAGCAGTGAAAATCACAGGATCAAGTTGCTGTGTGTAATTTTCTCCCAGCACTTAAGTATTGTCTCTTTGCGACAGATTGGAAGAGATTTCCCTGACTCATTATCGGACTAAGGCAGGAGTTGTATTCTCTATGTCTGCAGGTTTCTAATTAGCAGGTGATCTGTTGGGAGCATAAGTTCACATTCTCTGTGTACTGGCCATGAGCCCGATGCTGTGTTTTAAAGAATGTTATTTAGGCAGTCTCTCTCGCAACAAATGGCATCAAATCTAACTAATGTTTACATGCCTGCAGAAGGGCTTTGTGTGGCTCAAAAGTTTGCATATGCTCGCCCACAGAAGTTGGTCCAATAAAAGAATATCGTCTGAACTATCTTGTCTGTCTCTTGCATTTGTGTCCAACACGGCAACCACACTCTGTAGATGGAAAATTAAAGTTCTTTTTTCCACAACATGATATTACTATGAGCCCTGGCAGCAAGAACATCCACATGCATTGTCCTTCTAAAGCATCTCAAACTTGATCTTGAGGGAGTCCTCTCTGGAGGAGATAGAATAGGTCAATCTTCATTCCCATTCAGACTTAACTTCCTGAACTGAAATGGCAGAATCAGTGATGGGGATGCCTGTTCATTCTGAATTAGTTTCAAATCAATCCAGTGTTTAACAGGACTTTATTTGTAGGTTAAGCTACATAAAATCTAACAGGTTTCCTGGAGCAGGAACCCAGGTGAAGTTATATCATCTGTGAACTTAGTCATGATCTCAACTGGTAGTTGAGACCTTGAGTGTCTTTGATATTCCTCGGGTCATGAGATTATATTTAAGTCTCAAAATGGGGTCATCCAGGGAAAATATTTGGGAGCCACCAATCTAGAGTGTGGTTCCAGCATTTGTCCCAAGTATAAGACACAAGAAACAAATAAGATGATACCTCTTATTATGCCAGCTTCTGTTGGTAAGTCCAATGCAGAGCTTTCCTTCAAGCCAGAATGAGCCAAGTCAAAACTGAAACCGAGTTAACTGCAGGTTGGGTTTGATTGATTATGATATGCTAATTAGTAGATACGTCAATTTAAAAGTGTGCTAAAGACAGAACTGGGAGGTGGCTGGATGGGGGGAAGATCTTTTTGTTTAAACCATTTAAATACTGTAAACATAAACAGGTATAATGGCATAGCAGAAAACGTTAAAGACTTGTAGTGAGTTATGAAGCCAAAATCTTGACTTAGTCCGCTGTCTTTAGTAGGAATGGGACTTTTTGAAAAATCTTGGTTTTATCAATATCGGATCTCTGTCTACCAGTTCTCCTATCAGTTCTATGTTTTCTCGGTATCAGATATTTAACATTGCAGTTTTCCCCAATGACTTCAGTGTGGAAAACAGTAATACTAAAAATTCGATTAAAAAACCAATGCACAAGTTCTGATACACCAATACCAAAAAATAATAGAGATATCGGATTAATCCGATAGACCCATTGTTGGGTACTTTCTGTTCTTGACAATACCGGAAAGTCCCATCCCTAGGATTTAGTATAAAGAAAGAGAGATATAGGGAACCATTTTCTTCCCACAGGACACTTGGAAAATTAGCATGAGCTCTGTGGACCACATAGGAGTTGGGGGTGTCTAAGGGGTGTTCTCAGGATGGGGAAAGGAAGGGGAGGGTCCAGCTCATGGATCCATCATGTGTTCTTGAGGGATTGCCTTCATCCTAATTTCCTTCTCCTGATTATTATTATTATAATTATTATTATTTTATTTTTATTTATTTATTTATTTATTTATTAAGTATTGATATAGCTCCAGCAATGTACCTGGCATTTTACAATTGTAAGAAAGAGACATGATCCCTGCCCTAGCAGGCTTACAATCTAAGACAGACAAGGGTGGTGGGAACAGAGGAAGACACAATGATACATACACAAACTCATGAGGTCTCAGGTGCACGTGCTTGGCTTAGTTACAAAGGTGTAGTTGTTCATTTAATGTTACACAACATGCAATGATTTAGGACAAGTCAACAAGGGGGTGAGTGGAACGAGGAGCCAGGGAAAGTTTGACGGAAGAGTTGGGTTTTGCAAAGGGAGGAAGCTGAGCGAATGTGTTCAGGGAGGGAGTTCTAGGCATGGGGGGCTGCCAGGTAAAAGGGGTGGATGTGTTTTGAGGAGCAGGCAAGGGTGGTGGCAGAAGAGGAGTGAAGCACCCAGGCAGGAGTGTAGCAGGAAATGAGTGCTAAGAGAGAGGGGGGAGCAAGGCCATGAAGAGACTCGTAGGTAAAAACCAGGAGTTTGTGCAGAATGCGTTCAGGAAGAGGGAGCCAGTGGAGAGAGGAGAGGAGGGACTGTACGTAGTCAAAGTGGCGAGCAAGGTGAATGGCCTTGGCAGCAAAGTTGTGAACAGAAATGAGAGGAGGAAGGCCAGTGAGAAGGAGGTTGCAATAGTTGAGGCAAGAGATGACCAGGGCATGGACAAGGGTTTAAGCAGAGGAAACAGTGAGGAAAGGACGGATCTTAGCAATGTTGCGCAGAGAAAAACAACAGGATTTGGCAACAGAATCAATCTGAGGTCTAAAAGAGGGAGGAGTCAAAGATGAACCCTAGGCTACATGCCTGAGGGATGGGACAGATGTTGACCCCATCAATGAAGACAGAGAAGGAAGAGAGAGGAAGGATTAGGGGGGAAGATGAGGAGTTTTGTTTTAGCCATGTTAAGTTTGAGCTAATGATGAGACATCCAGGCAGAAATGTCGGAGAGGCAGTTAGTGAGGTGAGACTGGATAGAAGGAGAGAGAGGGGGGTTGGAGAGAGAGAGCTGAGTATCATCAGCATACAGATGGTACTGGAAGCCATGAAATTCAATGAGTTTGCCTAGAAACAGAGTGTATAAAAAGAAGAGAGCTAAGGATGGAGCCTTGGGGAACTCCAACCAAGAGGGGAAGAGAAGTAGAGGAGGCACCAGCAAGTGACACACGGAAGGATTGATCAGAGAGGTAGGAAGAGAACCAGTTGATGACTGAGCCACGGAAACTAGGGGTGGGAATTCCGGATCTTCTGGTATCTGATACTGCCCAGTATTTGGTGTACCGGCAGTATGGGATTAAACCCAGTAATCCAGCCCGTTTACTGGATTCCCCCGTACCGGATTTTTTACATTGCGGCCATTCAAATGAATGGCCGCAATGTAAAAAAACACCAAAAAACCCTCCACTTTACTTTCCCTCCCCAGTCCAGGCTGCGCAGGTGGAAGGGGGGACACACACCCCCACCCACCCTGCCCAGCCTGGTTTAAAAATATTTTTTTTTCCCGAAGTCCCTGCTAGTGCGGGCTCCGGGCCACCGCCGGCGACCCGGAGCCCGCACCAGCAGGTACTAGGGTGATCCCTGGGGTGTGGGGTGGTTTAACACACACCCCACCCCAGGGATCACCCTACCTCCCCACCCAGGGATCGCTAGTACCTTGCGCTCCGGGCGGTGGCGATCCGACTCCGGCGGCTTCAGTGCTGGCTGTGGCTGCCGGCTTCAGTGCTACTAGGCCTTCCGGTGAACTTCCAGGTTTCCCCGGAAGGCCTAGTAGCTCCGAAGCTGGCAGCCACAGCCAGCGCTGAAGCCACCGGTGTCGGACCACCGCCGCCCGGAGCGCAAAGTAGGCGATCCCTGGGTGGGGAGGTAGGATGATCCCTGGGGTGCGGTGTGTGTTAAACCACCCCCCACCCCAGGGATCACCCTAGTACCTGCTGGTGCGGGCTCCGGGTCGCCGACGGCAGCCCGGAGCCCGCACTAGTAGAGACTTAGGGTTAAAAAAAAAAATTTTTTAATCCAGGTTGGGTGGGTGGGTGGAGTCTGGGAGGGGGAGGGTTTTTTGTGTTTTTTCCCATTGATTTCAATGGGGACAGTTCCCCTTTGAAATCAATGGAACAAATCTGGTACCGGTAAACCGGTACACAAATCTGGCAATCCGGTTTTTTTAAATCCGGTAACCGGTAAATCCGGTAGCCGGTATTTGACCCGATGTCCCACCCCTAACGGAAACCGAGGGAGTCAAGAGAGAGTGGTCGATAGTGTCAAAAGCAGCAGAGAGATCAAGGAGGACACGGATGGAGTAGAGATGATTGGATTTTGCTAAGAGAAGGTCGTTAGTTATTTTTGCAAGAGCGGTCTCGGTAGAGTGGAGGGAGCAGAAGTCAGATTGGAGAGGGTCAAGGGAGGAGTTGGCGGAGAGGAAGTCAAGGCAATGGGTGTACACAGCATGTTCCAGGAGCTTAGAGACAAAAGGAAGGAGAGAGATGGGATGGTAATTAGAGGGATCGGAAGGATCAAGGGGAGGCTTCTTGAGGATAGGAGAAACAGTGGCATGTTTGAAGGCAGAGGGAAAGGAGCCAGTAGAGAAGGAGAAATTGACTATGTGCAGGAGAGATTGGGAGACAGTGGGTGCGATAGAGGTGAGGAGGCGAGAACAGATAGGGTCAAGCGGACAAATGGAAGGGTTAGAAGTGGAGAGCAGGAAGGTGATTTCCTCAAGGGGGCTAGTAGGAAGGAGGACAGGAAGTGGGGAAGCAAATGGGATGGAGAGCAGTGGGAAGCGATATCAAGATGAAGTTTATCTATCTTGTTAGTGAAAAATGAAGCGAGATCCTGAGCAGTGTGGGAAGAGGGGGGTGGAGGACGGGGGCTTGAGAAGGGAATTGAAAGTTGAGAAGAGGCAACGGGAGTCAGGAGAACGGGATTCAATGCAGGTGGCATGGTAGTTTGCCCTGATCACTCCCTTTCAGTGCTTGACGGTAAAGATGTCCACAGGCCAGATCCAGGAACTGGAAAGTGGTCAAACGGGGGGGTGGGAGAGGCATGGACTGGATTTGGCGCATAGATGGAAGGTTCCCCACCCCTGAAGTAGAATTATGAATTTTTGTTCCCAGGCCTGTCTCTGTTAAAGACACTGAAGTGGTTCTTTCTCAGTGTAAGGAAAGAAGCCTACACAGTGTATGGTTGTGTAGGCTTGGTTTAATTATTTTGATTATTTTGGTCCAGGTATTTAAGTCATCTTGGTATTTCGGTTACTTTATTTCTATACTCTTCTGAAACCAAAATGCCCAGTGTCACTGAAATACTGAGCTGAAATAACCAAAATAGTGAAATAACCAAGGTATCCAAACCAAAATTGGCAGATACATGAATATCATTTCTGGAATCAATAATCATTGGAATATTTGGTGAGTTACCGGAAAATGGAAAAAATATATTAGTGGATATGAAAACATCTGTTCCTTTCATCGCTAAGGTTGGATGTTGCTTTGGGATGAGGCTTCCTTGATCATCGCTGATAATTTGAGGAAATCATTTTCTTAACCTAGTTATTTGAACCATTGGAATTAACTCCTCTTTCATTGCGTAAAAACAGATGTGATGGTGGCCCGTTGTGTCCTCGGAAAATCTCTGAGGTCACGGTCTGGTCTAAGGGCCACCCATGTTGGCCAACGTGGGCTAGCAGGTTTCTTCTGCCCTGCCATACCCAACCCGGGCCATGGCTGTCAATCATGATGGGGTGCTGGGGGCGGGGGCTGCTGCCCACACATTCATCTAGCTCCCTGCCCTACCTGGGCTGCGCAGGTGGGATAGTTCTCTGGCCGCGGAGATTCTCTCTTTGGGTGAGAGTCTGCCAATTCATTTCAAATGGGCAATTGAGCATCCATCCATTGGGAACTGTGTTGACAGTCCAGAGACTGAAAAGTTACGCATCCTATTAACAGCACCCCGTGCCATCCTGTCCTCTTATGAATTTCATCTTCAGCGTATGCCATGCACACATTCCGTCGGTCACATCATAATGTGATCTCTCAGCAATGGAAATTCTGGCACAGAGGTCACAATAATTTACATTTTAACTTTTAATGATTGTTGTAAGTATTAAATGATTGTCGAAGCTTATAAAATACAATGATTGCAGTATTCATGGAGGATTTTTAAACATCTAAAGTCCCATTACCGTGGAATCCAAACAAGCGGAACTTGGTTAACTAATTTCCTTTTAAGTCCAACTGATCTTTTACTACTGCCCAAAGTCAATTAAATATGCTCCATTTTGCAAGGAATAACTCCTATCTTTCCTACTCGCATTTCCCGATACAACCACACTGCTGTCCTGAAAACCCTATTAAGTGTTTCAAAGTCTGTTAAGTGACAGTAAGCACATTTGCTTTTCATCCAGTTTACCCACCGCTTCATGGTTCAGTTCCAGCCTTAGGCTATAGCATGCTGGATGAAAAGCAAATGTGTTTACTGCCCCTTAAACTCTAAAAGGGGAGCTTGAAGAGCCAGGCTGGAGAGAAGATCCTGCTTTCAAGCTGTTCGTCAGGAAAGCTCTCCCACATCTCACTCCCAAGCTTTCTGCAAGTTCCACAGTTCCTCTCCTTGTCAAATGTAGTCTTCTCTAGTTGAACGTCAAGAATTAAAATTGTCTGATTTTCTATTTCTGCTGGACCGACTATTGTTTATAGTTTCAATACAGATTCAGAGTAGCATTTTTAACACAGTTTGTTTAACACTGGACAACATATAGTGCCAAAGACAGATCCATTTTTTTAAGGTCTGTTTAAGCTGAAGTTCTGATAAATCAACCATTTTCAATGGCCCACTAAAATCAACGTGCATAGCTGTATTTCAGGATGCTGGTTGCTGTAGAGCTGGTTGTGTATTGCATAGTAAGATGCCTGACCTGTATATTTATTATCTTAATTGAACTACTGAAGAAACATTTAAGTCAGTAAGATTATAATCATCTCTTGAAGTGCCTTGTTGAAACAGAAGTGGTTTGTGAAAGTAGGGCATGGAAGGATGTATGATGACGAAATGATATTTAATGGTGATAATTGGCACTTGCTAAAGCTGGGTCAATATAGAATTCATACAAATATTCAGATCCATTCATGATTTTGATTGATTTTTTTTTAATAAACACTAAACCCAAAACCATTTTAAAAATCATAAAATAGGCTAGCCTCATTTGAACATAGTCGTAATTCCAGATAGCATTCACTCGGTAGGACAGCAGATATTTCCGTTGATCCCATAACGTTCCATTGAAACTGTAAAGACGCACAACGATCCTAAATGAACTCAAATATGCTAAAATAAGGGGTTCAATAATTACATTTAAAAATCTGTCAAGAGAAAAAATGTGCAAGGTGGGAAGGGGCCATGAGGAGGAGATGACTGAGTGGAATTAGAGGTCTGGCATTTTCTGGGCAATCTCATTGGTAGTGTGTTCAGGAATAGGTTCCAAATCTATCTACTAAAAGCCTATTCTATTGATGGTTAGAGACTTAGCTTTCATAGTTTTACTCTGAAAAGTGTGGCATATATGGTACCGAATGAAAGCTGATGACCTGTAGTTTTGCAGAGAAATCACAGAATGTCAAAACGTTGATTAGTTTAATTACAATCATGGAAAGAAAGCACCATAGAAGGCAGGTATTCTCTCTCTTTCCCTGGTTGAATGAGGGGGGCCCTCTGCTGGTGAGTCAGGGTAATGATCCTGTTCACCCTACAGCCCTGAACCTGAGCCTTTTTGGTGCCTTTTGTCTGATAGGTGGTACACCTACCAGTCTCTTCAAATTCATCAGTCCATTCTCTACTTCAGTAAGCTATTCTTTCTTAGATTGCCAAATTCAATATGCCGGCAAAATACCATTGTTCTAGATAGAATCCTATTCTTCCATTTTGAGAGATCATGCACTTTGTGATTACTGCAGCCCTTGTGGAGGATTGAAGTTCAGTTTGGTAGGTAAAATATCCTACGATATTATTTTTCAGCACCGGTTTGGCTGCTGAAGTTGGACACCATTTTAACATCCGCATCCATTTCTCTCCGCAGGCTGTTGGAGACAGCCAACAGTTGGTCAGCATATATGGTGGGGTCTATTTTCTTTATTACAGCACCAGCAGGCATCAAGGAAAAGGCCTTTATTTTATTTTGGACCATGCATGTGGTGTTCAATGTATTTTGAGCAGAAGCTTTTATTGGTCGCTTTTATACAGGCATTGCTGGAGGGCGGGTAGCACGCACACATGTCCGGTGCGTTGTGGGGGGGAATCGAATGGGCCAGGGATTGGTGTGTACATATTAAGAACATAGCACGTGCCATACTGGGTCAGACTAATGGTCCATCCAGCCCAGCACCTGTCTCCGACACTGACCAATCTCAGTCTCCTGGAGAAGTACCCAACAGGTCACAATTGGGCAATCCATTCCCTATTGTTCACTCCCAGCTCCCGAGAGTGAGAAGTTATATTCCCCAAACCTACCCGGCTAATAGCTGCTAATGCACCGTTCCTCCAGAAACTTGTCCAACCCTTTCTTAAACCCAGTTATGCTACTAGCCTTGGCCACATCTTCTGACAACACATTGTGATGGGTGCGCAGCCCCTACCCGCGCACAGTTTGGCCACAGAGCATCCCGGATTTTCCTGATGCTTTGTGTGTGGCCATGAGTGGGCAGTGTGTGTGTCACAAGAACGCCTTGCTGCCCCCCACCCCCAAGCCACCTTCAGACGGATGCTCGGGTGGGTGCGACTTTTCTAAAAACGGCCATTGAATCAAATGTAGCCTAAGACTGACAGAGCTGTTTCTAACGTTGTGCAGTATATTTTGCCATGAGGTTTCTCCAAAAAGTGGTGGTAGATCTTCCTGTGTTTTTACAATAAAACCTTCTGAACTAATGGAGTCCCTCTGGAGTTCCCAGTGCGTACATGCATACGCTAATAGAGTCCCCAGTGCATACATGCCGGATGTAGGTCCGGGGAGTTTATGTAGCGACTCCAGCATTGACAGGAGTTTCAGGGCCTGTGGTGGGCCAAAATGATGCGTTAATGAGTGGCTTAATTGTAAATATGGCCACTCTCCTGAGGTTGGCAGACAATAGCTTTGCTTTAACATTATGAAAGGGATTGAGGCTCTGATCTTTAATTGGGAAATCCAAATAATTCCTCTTTTTTAGCCAGTTCTTCCCAATGATAGGATTGTTCCAACCTTGGAAGTGTGGAGTGCCCCATGTGGGTCCATTCTCATGAAGATAAAGGAGGAACTGGTATCTTTTAGTGGAAGTCAGCTTTCCCATTACCCCCTAAATTTTGATGTTGCTTTTATAAAGGGGTTGGTGGTGTCATTTTCTGTGGCCTTCTGGTTTTGAGTCATTAGTCTGGGTCACTTTTTCAAGTTGTTTCTGGTTTTGAGTCCGTCTGGGCCACTTTTTCAAATTATTGGATGTTTTCAGATGTGACGATAGCCTGTAATTCCTCGCTTTGATCTGCATGGAATTACGGGCCACCGTTACTTCTGAAACCGATAGCCTGGGATATTTTCTGGGCGGTGCTGGCATGTGACCCAGGCTTTATCTATGGGAAATCCCCGAGTCACAGCCCGGGCTAAGTATCAACACCGCCCGGGGAAAGACTGCTAAACTGGGTGTAAAGTTTACATACCCTGGTTGGGATCCCCTTCGCTTCTGGACCCCCATTGACTGCCATGACTGCCCAGCTTCCTGTCTGCTGGGCCACACCACTCAGTGCCAGGGCAGGGGTGGGCAGAGACCCATCCATGCGTCTCCCTGCCCCCTCCTTGGCTGACCAGCCACCATCACATTTCTTCAGCATCCGGGCCAAATCCCTGACAGATTGATGGCTCCTGACACCTCCTGGGTAAGTTCCTAGCAGCAGCAGGAGCCTTCACTCCTGAAAACACCCATGGTGTGCAACCATAAGGACTTAAAAGCTACTCTTTCAAAACTATGATTCTCACACATTCTTTGAATTCAGCAGCTTAGAGCTTCAGGAAAAACACTATCTTCTTATCAGAAAATTTGCAATTAAGCCACTAAAGCAATCATTGAATGGTCCGTCCTAATACAACATTGTCTTTTTATGCGCAGCATGAATTTCCTTTGCTGTAAATACTTATGAATAAAGTAAAATATAGCTGCACTGGGAAGAGCTCTTGTGTGGGTATAAACATCTTCATGGGTGTCATCCTAGGCTTTTAATTGAGACCGAGCTAGGATCTGACACAAAGGGGGCTATGACAACCCATTGAAGAGCTAGGTTGAAGGCAAAAGGCAAAGTCCGAGTTCATGGGTTTTGCTTTTTGAGTAACCAAAAAAGTCAAACTGTAGAAAAAGGGTCCTTGGCAGCCATCTTGCTCTAAGGTTAACCCTGATTGAAAGGACTTGATCCATCCTTGGCCATTAAGACCCCAAGGGGGGGCAAAAAGCATCTCTCCTTTATTATATATTTTAATTTCTATACTGCCATTTCCCCAAAAGACTCAAGGTGGTGTGCAATACATTAAAAATCCCCCTTCCCCAAATGATCACAAAGTAAAAATTAAAACTGCCATAATTTTTTTAAAAAGACTTAGAAGACCCCACCCCAACCTCTATCCCCACCTGCCATTTCTCTTTTTAACACAACTAATACAATCAGTGGCAAATTACCACCCTGTCCTACAAATAATTATCCCCCTGCCCCAACCCTCGCAACCCATATTCCACACTCCCACCCTTCTCCCCCAAACCTGCTTGTCCCATATCTACACACACACAAAAACCATTACAAATACAAAGTAACCCGTCCAAAACCTAGCCTAGCCTCCCCACACCTCCAGCACACAAATGGATGAAAAGTGGCCTATAGCTGCAGGAGATTGTTATGGAAGACAGAGGGATGCGGAGGTGATGTAGCCCCAGATGGAAAAGGCTTTTTCTCACTGGGTATTTTCAGACGTCAATTCCCGTGGTGACTGCGATCACAGCACGTCTGTTGGGGGGAACGGATGTTCCCCCCCAGATGTTACCACGGTGGGGAATCACATTCACCACGCGAGCGGCCGAAGCGGCGGGGCCAGCGGCGGTTGCGTGGTGAAGGAGATTCCCCGCCGTGGTGAACCCTGCCGTCACTTCTGGACGGTGGCCACAGCCCGGAATCCCCGCAGGGATTCCAGTCCATGGCCAAATCGGGCGATCGCTGCGGCCGCATTGGCCGCGGCGGCCGCCCGTCTCCCCAGAGGGCGGGTGGCGGGGAGCGTGGAAGAGACAGGGTCGTGCGGCCGCACGTTGCACCGCGCGGCCCCGCCCCTCCCCGATTACCCGCCGGGATCCCCCGGCACGTCTGTTAGGGTGTGACGGGGTCATCCCGTCGGGGGATGAATTTATTGTTTTCATGATGGGGCCAGTTGACCCCGTCATGTCTGAAAACACACACTGTTGTTGCAGCTAATTTTCTCAACTCATTAGGCACAATCACCCCGCTCGGATATTGCTAGTGTCACTGCACCTCTCGATTTGACCCACAATCAATGGGTTTTAAGCCAGGATCTCTGGGTTCCGAGTGAAACCCTCTATTTTCACCAGCTAATCCAGGGGTGCCTGGATATCCTGAAGAAAGTAGGGCTGGAATGTACTGGCTGACCGCGACCCAATACCTCACCCGCTTACACATAGTGTTGGCAGCTTACAACACTAACCGAGAAGAGTTCCCGTACAATCTGTACCCATGTGTGTCCGAGGGTGGCCAGGTCTACTGGAGCACGCAGGCTGGCTCAGGAAGACTGAGGGGTACCTTTGCTGGTCTGGTCTCTCCCTCCCTCTTGGGTCAAGATGGTGAAGAGGCAAGAAGATATTGTGCTCATGTTCACTGTCCTTTTTATGGTTCTTGCCAGGGGCTGGGGTCCATGGAGCTTGCTGGTGTGACTTCTTGCCATTGGTGGAGTTAGGGTCCTAAGACCATTGCTGATGTGGCCTTTTGCCATTGGTTGAAGTGGCGTGTCATGAGTTTGTGCTGATGCTGCTCTTTTTAGGACAATGGGATCCAGGTGTTTGAACAAGACCCCTACTCTGCAGTTTCTCTAGCTCCTATCTCAAAGGACGAATGTCCATAGAGGGTAATTTCAGACGTACCGGGCCACCAGGCCCACCACACTGAATCACGGACCAGGATCTGTTTCGGATCCTGGTCAGGAATCGGGCCGTCCGTCCTTTAGATGTGCCAGCCTGATTCTCACCGGGGATCGGGGAGGGGGAGGGGGTCCCAGAGATCATGGCTTAAAATCCCACATGTGGCAAGGGCAGTGAATCTGGACTTTGGATGGAAGTTTCATAAACCTGGATATTTGACCCTAAAATCTGGACTAAAATTAATCAAGGACTTCCAATTTGTGCATAAACTTCCATTACTGAGTTTTAGGATTTGATTTTAAGAAATTCAAATATATTGAACTTTAATTTTATGCTCTGTCAGTTTGATTCCTTACAAAGTCGAAGTTCAATTAGTGTGATATTAGACATTTTAAAAATACTTTAACTCATTCAAATTCTCTCATCCAGCCAAACATTCCCAATGTTACCACAGCCAACTAAGCTTAAGTTATTGGCTTTCCCGAACTAATGATTGTTGAATTTAGTATCAATTTTTTTTAAAAAAAAAATCTGCAGTCTATGAATTTCACAAGAGGAATGCAAATTTTGAATTTGAAAGTGATATTTTTGATTATTCACACCATTTAGAATATATTTTTTCACTCCGATCTCAAGCCCTGTATATGCTGTCTGTCAACCTTTATTCTGTGTCTGCGGTTTTAAGTGTCCCAAAGTCCTTGCAGTGGTGTTGACTCCAAGAGTGCTTTGGGGCCCCAGTATCCACCAGGATAAAATGGAATGGTTGCTTGGCAAACCCTGAAGACTTTGCTGAGTGCCTAGGACTGCAGCTTTAGCAAACAGTGAGCTCATTGGTCAACTTTGATTTAATTTGAAAGACGAAAAGGTTTCGGATGACGGGAGGCTCATCTCTGGGACTTCAGGAAGGAGGGGTGGGGATATACCCTCTGGGTTAGATACATTCCTCCAGGATTTTGCCTGATTGACTGACTGATAAACACATGCAGCAGAAGGGTTTATGGTCCACATACTCAAGGGCAGTCTGAAGGCAATTAGAGCAAGACTAGAGCTGTTTTTAAATGAGCACGGCTGGGGGATGGTTCATGTCCGCTGAGTGGAACAGCCACGAAGTGTCCATTCAGGTGGAGTGCATGGGGTGGGATTCTAACGGGCAGCTCCCTGGGCTGGGTACCACAGTAGACTTCATGCATTCCCCATGCCATGGGGGAGGGGGAGCGGGCAGGACTGGCCTTCGAAATAAACGTGTCCCAGACAAACGCTCGGGAACCCAGACTCCCAGCCAGTTTCTGTGCCTTGAAAAGGCTGTTTCCCTGCCCACAGCGTCTCTGATTGATGGACCAATCAGCTGATATGGCTGGCTGCTGCCATTCATACAGGTTGAGGATGCATTGGCATCAACTCCCGTGCACTTTTTTGGCTGCCCCTGTATGGCACACTCCGGCTTTTTCATCAATGCTCTGTGAATGGTCAAGAGTGGGTGCTTTGTAGGTCAAGGGAGCATGCACCTTCCCACCCCATTTTCACATGGACATTCAGGGGAGTGGTTGAGGGGTAGACATGGGTGGTTGCGTCTCGCTTAAAAACAGCCTGTCTTTCTATCTGACTGTCATTCTGGAGTCTAGGAGCTGAAGGGTGTGCTGGGAGGAGCACTATATCCACTGGAAAGAACAAAAGTCAGCACCTCCGTGGAGAAGTTGCGTCAGCCTGCGGACGGAGGAGGGTTTCCGTTCACCAAATTAGTCTGTGATCAAATCACCATCTCTCAGTGTCTGCCCTTCTCCTCATCCTAAATATTCATTATATTGTTTGTTGCTGAAATCAAGATTATAGGATTAAACACCCCACCCCCAAGGTCACTCTTTTATGCTTCTCCCGGATGGAACTAAGCACGTATGCGTGTGACTTCACTGCTTCATGAATGTAGCCCCACTTTCCCTTCAAAAAGCACCTCAAAACCTATGGATTCTCCAGGTGCTTTTAGGATCCCCTCCTGTTTCCCTCTCTGGACTGTGTATTCTGTTCTTCCTTTCCACCTTTCCCCATTACATTTTTCTAAATAGACAATATTGTTTTATATTATTGTATTGTATGATTTTGAAGAGCTGTAAATGCCATTTGGTGGAAGGGTGCTATAAAAATGAAACATCATCATCATCATCATCAGTCCTCCTCCTCCTCCGCCCTGTGCCTCCCCTCCCCATTTTAGGTTTTAAGCCTCTTTGGGAAGGGATCTGTCTCAAATCACAACTGTTCTGCTCTAGGCACATTGTCGACACTATGTTTATTATTATTATTATTATTAATAATAATAATAATAATTTGCTGTTCCAAAAATAGACCAATACTGATAAATATTTATTTTATTTATTTATTTAGTAGATTTGTACCCCGCCCCTCCTGCAAGCAGCCCGGGGCGGCTTCCAACAATAAAACACAATAAAAACAATTTAAAACATTTCATACAATGATATTAAAATATTAAAACAGGGCTAAATATTATAAATAATATAATAAATAACAAGTCAAGTGGGGGAGCTAAAACCCCTCACCCTACCCTCTCACCCTCCCCAAAGGCCTGGGCGAACAGCCAGGTTTTGCAACTTTGCCAGAATGTCAACAGGCTTGGGGCCAGACGAGCTTCCTCCGGAAGGGAGTTCCAAAGGCGCGGCCACCGAGAATGCCCTCTCCATTGTGGCCCCCTGCTTAACATGGGGGACCTCCAAGAAGGCACCCCCGGCAGACCAAAGAATCCATCCTGGGGCGCGGAGGGTGAGGCGGTCCCTGAGGTATAAGGGGCCCAGACCGTATAGGGCTTTATAGATCAACACCAAAACCTTGAACCTGGCTCGGCACGCTATCGGCAACCAGTGCACAGCCCAGAGCACTGGTGTTATATGCTCCTGACGGCCCGTCCCCATAAGGAGATGAGCCGCTGCATTCTGCACTAGCTGCAGCCTCCAGACCAGGAACAAGGGAAGTCCCACGTAGAGCACATTACAGTAGTCTAGCTTCGAGGTGATGAAGGCATGCATGAGGGAGGCCAGGTCCGGGCCGGAGATGAACGGACGCAGCCTACGCACCAGATACAGCTGGTGAAAGGCAGCCTTAGTGACTGCCTCCACCTGCCGCTTCAGGAGGAGGTCTGCATCCAGTATCACCCCCAAGCGCCAAACCTGCTGAGCTATAGGAGGGTGGACCCCCCCAACCAGGGGGGCCACTACTTCCTTCGCTCTCCCCACCAACATCACCTCCGTCTTATCGGGGTTGAGTTTCAGTCTGCTCAGCCACATCCATTCCGCCACAGCCTCCAAACATTGGGATAACAACGAGAT
>QEPC01006549.1:5772687-5792205 GCA_003113815.1 Sphenodon punctatus | reverse complement strand
GAGGGTTCTCCCCTGGTGGCAGCAGGGTGGGAAAAGGAAGGATAAATGATGAATATTATTTATTAATTGTTGAATTTATCTGTATTATTACAATTACATATTTTGTGAAAGGGATTGTGGCTTTTGTAATTCATGAGGTTGGAGGGTTCTCCCCTGGTGGCAGCAGGGTGGGAAAAGGAAGGATAAATGATGAATATTATTTATTAATTGTTGAATTTATCTGTATTATTACAATTACATATTTTGTGAAAGGGATTGTGGCTTTTGTAATTCATGAGGTTGGAGGGTTCTCCCCTGGTGGCAGCAGGGCGGGAAAAGGAAGGATAAATGATGAAGATTAATTTGTTGAATTTATTTTGTATTATTATAATTATATATTTGTGATAATCTGTGATGGGGATATTGTAGTTTATGTTTTCTTGTTATATATTGTGATGTGTTGGAAGCTGCCGCGAGCTGCCTGTGGTAGGAGAGTGCGGGGTATAAATATGAAATGAAAAGAACAGTTCCCCTCACCCCGGCCCTATCCCACAGCCTTGCCACCAACAACCCATGATCAATGGTATCGTATGTCGCCGACAGATCCAGTAAGATCAAAATTGTGGATGATCTAATTTACGGCGCAGGCCATCAACCAAGGCCACAAGTTCAGTTTCTGTGCTAAACATGTATGGGGTTTGGCCATGCTATGTCAATCATGGGCCCTTTTTAAACGGGCCGCAGTTGGAGTGGTGGTCTGTGAGTGCACCACTGCGGAGGAGGCAGACGCACAATGGCACACACCCATCCCCGATTCATCCCCATCTGCGTGGAGCAACCTGTGTTTTCACCAGCTGCTGTGTGTTAGGGGGTGGGTGGGGATGTGGGGGGATGTGTGGGTCATGGGAGTGTGTACCCATGCACCTCCACATTTACCCGGGATGCTTCCCCGTATGAATGATGTGTGTCCATGCGTGGGAGCATCTCATGTAAAAAGGGCCATGGTGGCAGCATTGTAATGTTGCGTGTCTTCACACTAGAAACCCAACTGAAATAATTTGAAATAACCCAGTAAGGAAACATGAACTAACTAGAATGAATGTCCCGTCACTGTGAATAAAGTGTGAGGTCAATACCGCTTCATAACTCTCTTCTCGTAACTGTTAATCTGTGCTAGGCACGTTGCCGGCACTATGTAAAAAATAAGAATGCACTAAATTTGTTGAATTCACTACATGCACCAAATATTTGCTTCAACCCTATGATTCACCAAATAATGAGTGAATGTCTTCAAAACAGAATTTCTTGCTGCAAGCGTTACGACGACGGCCTGAAATTCAAATATGCCTTTTCAAATTCTCAAAATTGACTAAATTCAAACTTGGTGCCAAATACTAGTTTCATACATTTAAGGAGGTGGGGAACCCTCGTACTCCTTCCATCGGTTTTATGCGATGCATGGAGATTCTCTGCATCCCCTTCTGCAAAGGGAAAGGGGATTGTCTCAGTATCATCAGGGTCAAATTGGTAAATTTCTGTAAGTGTATTTTCAATGGGTATTTTCAGACATTACGATCCCACACTCAACCATGGTGAATTCCCACATGGTGAGCAAGGGACCGTAATGTCTGTTGGCCCGACAAGAGATTCCCACCAGATGTTCACCCCTGTGAATCACGGGCGGGAATCTCTTTGACCACCGCAAATGGCTGTCCTGCCCGGACCATCGCCGTTTGCGTGGTCGAAGAGATTCACGGGGGTGAACACCCGGCGGGAATCTCGCATTCAGGCCAACAGACGTGATGTTCCCACGCTCAATCACGGGGAATTCACCGTGGTTGAGCTTGGGAATGTCACGTCTGTCCCCTGACCAAAGCCCGGAATCAGCAGCCATGTCTGCCACTGATTCCGGGCCATGGTCAGTGCCCCGGGGGGCGGGTGGGGGGCCTAGGGAGACTGGGGGGTGCCTCGGGGGGCTGTGCGGCCGCATGTTGAGCCACGCAGCCCCGACCCCTCCCCCGAATCCCCCCCGGGATCAGCCGGCATGTCTGTTGACCATGTCGTTTTGATCCCAGTGGGGGATCAATAGGTGATTCCAATACTGGCCCCGTCACATCTGAAAATACCCAATGGCAACTGCCTAATCAGCAAAGAAAAAGAAAAAAAAGATAGCAACCATTTAAGAGATTGAATATTTTGTGGCTGAGTAGAGTAGTGGAATAAAGACGGTCTATCAGTCAATGTTGCTGCAAAAAAGATGCAACGATGCCTCTGCCACGGTTCACGGACTGCAAAGGCTATTATTTCTTATGATAGGGGAAATATTTCACTTAGGAGAAACACTTGGAACTTCCATGATCTGCTGTATGCTGTTGAAATAAACTCACACTCACTCTCTTTCCAATCAATCTATTTTTGCTCTCCTGAATCTTCTGATGAGCCTGCCAGTGCAGTGGGGAATGATCTCATGCTGCATAATCTCTCTGCATAATACATGTTTGATGTATCCACTAGATTTCTTAGATTGTAAGGCCCTTGGGGTAGCAACCTGTCAATAGCATTGATTGTACAGCACCAGGTGCATTGTTTGCACTATACATTGTTATATATAACATTGTTATATGTATATAAACATACATACAATGTTGTTATATATATATATATATATATATATATATATATATATATATATATATATATATATATATAAAATAACGTTGCCCTTGTTATTGTTGTTCATGTGTTTTAGCATGTGTGGTGGGTACAGTGACTGAGGCAGTGTGAAAGACCCTAGAAGGGGTCATGGACTTAACACCAAGGCTGGTGCCAAAGGTTCTAGAAGGGTATCCCATGAGGTTATCTAGTCTGTCCCACATGCATAATTAATTATCTCTGACAGTTGTCCATTGAACCTGTTTTAAAATATTTCCAGTAATGAACGAGGACTCCACAATTTCCCTTGTTCCTCTGCCCAAATTCTCTCTGTTTTGCAAAAATATTTAATGCCAAGCTTTGTAACGTAAGGATTCCTTCCATGACCACGGAGAATGATGAGTGCCAGTCTCCTTAAGGCAAGCGGTTACATATTTTATTTTTAAAAGGTTGCTGCCTAGTATTGTGGGAACGAGATTAACCACTGTAGGAAAGGCTGCTGAGAACTCTCCGACCAACTACAGTTTCAGGAACTTTGGCCAGTGAGAGGCTGTGAAATATTTGACCCTGTTCATGACTTATGGTAGCACATGGCTCATATTATGGTCCTTGCTTTATGTTCTAGTTGAGTGAAGGTTGCTGCTTATAAGCGCCATACTGGGTCAGACCAACAGTCTGATGTAAGAAGCGCCATACTGGGTCAGACCAACAGTCCATCCAGTTCATCATCCTGTCTCTGACAGGGTGTTTTCAAGTGAGCAAGCCGTGGGGTGGTTCTGTGGCCGCTGCGTCGTTCTGCCGCGGGACGCCCATGTAGGGGGAGTGTGTGAGAAGTGATTCATATGGGCAGCTTCCAGTGTGGCTATCCTGGCTACAGAGGCAGCTGCCACGTGCTCCCCCTGTCATGGACCCCTTCAATGGTGTCAGGATTTCAGTGTATCTTCCTGCAGACTCACAAGACATTCCTGTTGATTTTATGCTTGGAATATATATATATATATATTTAAAAATACTAAATATTAATGAAATTGTAAATTCTAGAGACTTCTGACTTACAAAGGCTGCCCCCCACCCCCAATGCCTATGAGTGGCGGGCTTATATCTACCAGTTTCATCTGTTGACATGGGTCAGCCTTATAAATAAATACCTATTTATACTGTTGGATAGTCCCTACTCCTTGACTCTCTTCATTCTCTGGGTTTCCAGGATCAATACCCAACTGATTTTCTTCCTACCTTTCTAATCACTCCTTCCATGTCTCTCTTGCTGGCACATCCTTTGCCTTCATTCCCTTTTTGGCGGGAGTTCATTGGGGCTTTGTTCCAGACCCTTTTCTCTTCTCCTTTTACACCCTGTCCCTCAGCAAACTCATTGCATTTCATGGCTTACAGGACCACCTGCAGGTTGATGACACCAAACACTATCCATACCGACCCTCTCCTCCTGCAGCGTCCAGGCTTTGTATCACTAACTGTCTCTCGGGCATCTCCACTTGGAAGTCTCTCTGGCAACTTAGCCAAGTAGGTTTTGGGAATGTAACCTCTTACTGTTGGGGGCTGGAACAACAGAGATTCAGATTGCCTATTATGACCTGTTGGGTACTTCTCCCAAGAGAAGGCGATTGACCACTGTCGGAGACAGGGTGCTGGGCTACTTGAACCATTGGTCTGTGACCCAGTATGGCACTTCTTATTTTCTTAACTCAAGCTTATGCCCAAGACTGAACTCTTCACCTAACCCCACTCCTAAAAGCACCATTCTCTCCCTCTTCACTCTCTATCTCTATTGATGGTTCCTTCCGGGCCGCTCCCCATAACATCGAGGGCAGCCACGGGGAGTGAGGGCGGCAGATGGTCGCGGACTCCAGAGGCGGCGCGGTGGCCATTCAAGGTGACAAGATCTTCCTCCCCCCTCCTGATTACTACAGACATTAACAACTGGTACTGGGGGTGGGGCATTGGCAGTTGGCCAGCAAGGGGCCATGGAGCAGCTCATCCTTCCTCCCCCTTGTGGGGGTGGGACTTGGGGAGGCTTAGTTCTGGGCCACTCCCCATAACATCGGGGGTGTCTGGAGGCCGTGCCGGGGGCACGTGTCAGGGGCACGGCTCAGAGCCAGGAGGTTGGGGAGGAGGGCTTGTCGATGGGAGTACCTGATGCAAATTCTTTGCTGTTATGGATTGTGAGAAGGCCTCCCGCTCTTCCTGGTGAGAGGGGTTGAGAGGGAGGATGTCCCCTGGTGGCAGCAGGGGACAGAAGGATGTATTGTAGAAGGTCCCTGATGTGAACAGGATGGGACTGTTAGGACTGATACTAGCAGAGGATAATTGGAGGGGGTAAGATGTAATTATTTATTATTATTATTATGGGGGGGTCGATTGTGTATTGTTTTTGAAACACTGGGTCCCCCGTGTGGGATATAGACCCTAGCATTGCTGTATTTGTGTGTTGCTTTGATTGTTGGGTTCCCCTGCGTGGGAAAAAAACCCAATTATTTTATTTATTTGCTGTTGTGAGCTGCCTCGAGCCCCCTTTGGGTGGGAGAGTGTGGGATACAAAATAAAAATGAAATGAAATGGTGTTGTGATCCATGTGTGCCTCAGGTTCATAGTTTGGGATTCATCTTTGGCTCCACCCTCTCCTCTTTGGCACCACACATGCAAACTGTGGCTAGGGTGTTTTTCTTTCTCCACACATAACATTGCTGAAATTAAATCCTTCTCTACTGCTTCCTCTACTAAAGCTCTAGTCCATGCTCTAGTCATCTCTTACCTTGATGACTGCAAACTCACTCCTCTGCCAACCCCATCACCCACCCCCAACTCTCCTGCTCCCTGAACTACCTTCACCCCTTGTCCCTTGCTCCCCCTAAGCTTGGATGTCCCTACCTAAACACATCCTTTCTGCCTCCCAACCTTCAGATCCCTCCCAAAAACCTACCTCTTTCTTCAGTCACATGATGGTCTCAAGCTCCTCTGGTATAAAAACACTCTCCCCCTTAGAATGACAGTTCCTTCCAACCCTTTCTAGGAATATAAAAAAATTCCAGCGGGGCTGGAAGAGTGCGTTTTGCAGGGACGGTGTGCATTGCAGGACACCTGGGGCATTGTCCCTCCTGACCTGTTCCCCCTCCACACACTCTTCATGCTTTTAAAAAGAAAGAAAAAAACAACAAAAAGAAAAAAACAACACTTCACCTAAGTCCCAAAGGGGAGGGGGGAAGCAAAAACCTGCTCTATACTTGCTCCGAGTCCTCCAGTTCAGCAATCAGCTGAGTGTTCAGTGTTGTTATTGTTGTGCCTCCCTGGACACATGTGCAGGAAGGAGCTGAGGAGGTGGGGGCCAGTGCCTCCTGCTGAGCTGGCTCTAAGCAGTCCCTTAAGGGACAAAACCTTAAAAAAGTGATTTTTGCAGCTAGGCTTAGAGCCCATGCTGCCTGAATGGGGAAAAGCATGTTGCTTTTCCCACGAGTGGGGGCAGTGTTCCACAGAGCCCTATGGGCTGCTTTGGATGACTCTGTCTGGACTGGAGACTCAAATGCCCAGACAGTGTTTGCCAGTGTGCACAGCTGCTTCTGTTGAGGGTGGGGTTAAAAGAGAGCTCTCCTCTTCTGGTGTGCTGGTGATCTGCGCCATTTTGGTGGTGAGGGAGTGCTGGCTGGCCTGGCTTGTTTGTGGGTTTGTTACTGCATGCTGCTGCTGGACACATTCCCATTGGTGAGTTGGTTATTTTTAGTTATTTTGCTGGGAAATGCTGGTGAAAAAGGGGGCTTCTGGGGGGCTGCTTGGTGGGGAGAGAATGGAGCTTTTTGGGGGGAGAGAGAATGGGACTGCATTTGGGGGGAGAGAAAATGGGGCTGATTTTGGGGGGAGAGAGAATGGGGCTTTGGGGGGCTGCTTGGGGGAGAGAATGGGGCTTCGGGGAGACTGATGAAAATGGGGCTGGGGTTAAGGGGACTGCTGGGGAAAATGGGGCTTCAACAGAGATGTAACAGTGAAGCATGTTTTGGGGGACAAGTGGAATTCCTTGCTGCTGCTTTTGTGGTGTGCTAAGACTTCACATAATATGGTTCAGTTGGTTTAAGATCTGGAATTTCTTGCTGCTGCTTTTGTGGTGTGCTAAGACTTCACATAATATGGTTCAGTTGGTTTAAGTTCTGGTTTGCTTTTGCTTGTTCTGTGTTCATGTTTGCATGTGCACTGCTAGTTTCCCCTGCTCCTCTCCCAAACCCATCAAGCATGTGCAAAGACTGTGGCCATATTCTGGTGCCCCCACTGGCCATGGCTACTTTTAGTTAAAATTGGTCTCTTTCTTGACTGTTTTTGACGTAAACTGTCTGCTTTCTGTTTTACAGGTGGGGGACCTAGGGGCTTGGATGGAAGGGTTTCCAATCTTTGCTGAAATGTTCCTTGCATTTTAAAATGGCCCCCCCTTTGAAGTTTGGTGGGATGTTATGGCAGGCTTTTTCACTAATGACTAGTCCTTACATAAATCCTCTGTGTTTAGCAGAAGCTACCTCTTACATTGGCACAGAGCTGTGTAGCATGTTTTGGGGGACAAGTGGAAATCTCTGCTGCTGCTTTTATGGTGTGCTAAGAACTGCACATAACATTGTTGCCTTAAGATGGTTTGCTTTGCTTGCTCTTTGTTTGTATGATGCATTGCTGCTTTCCTCCTCCCTTCCCAAGCATGAGTAGAGAGGCCATTTCATAAATTCATGGGTCTACTGGTCATGGCTACTCTTTTTTAGAAAAATGGTCCCTTCACTGTTTCACTGCTGCTCCTTACTGGAAAGTAGCTTCTGACCTCTCTCCTTGTGACTGTGTGATTTTGAGTATCTTGCCTGGGGTTTATCTTGAGAAACAGAAATGCATTGTTTAAATTTTGATGGGGCTGGTTTGGTGGCAACAGAGGCCTGTAACTGGCCAAACTTTTAAAAAAGGCCTGTGTGCTTGGAGAGACTTTTGACTGCCAGGGATACAGTGTATGTACTGGGGATGCTGGTCCCGATGGGCCTGGTTTGGTGGCAATGTAGCCCTGAAACAGGCATTTTGGCTGTTGGGGACAGGGTGTAGTTACTAGGCATGCTGGTATGGATGGGCATGGTTTGGTGTGAATGCAGTCCTGAAACCGGCCAAACTTCTTTAAAAAGGCCTGTTTGCTTGGACAGGTATTTGGCTGCCAGGGATACAGTGTCAGTACTGGGGATGCTGGTTTGGATGGGGGAGTGTTTGGTTGCTATACAGCCCTGCAGCTGCTCTCCTTGTGAACAGAGGAGAAAGTAGGTAGGTGTATGGCAGAAAATAAGGCTGCAGAAACTTGGAGACGCCTGTCCCTCACTGAATCCATCTCTTCACCTTACACTTCTCGTGCACCAAAATCAAACCCTTTCCCTCCTAATCTCCTCTGTTGTCCTTCTCTTCCCTTTCATTCTCTTTTGAGAGGAGAATGAAAAGGATGCCATGAAAATTGAGAATTCGAGGTTTCAGGATAAAGCTTCAACCTTCAAGCTATTGATCCCCTGGACTTTGCCTCCTCTCTCTCTCCCCTTCTTCCTACAGTCTTCTCTTCCTCCTCCCCTGACTCCGCTGTCTCTGCTCTCAACGCCTCTCTCTCCTCCACACTTGACTCCCATGCCCCTCTCTCTTCCCGCCCTGCCTTCTCCCACAACCCCCGTCCTTGGCTCACCCCTAGTATCCGCCACCTCCGTTCTTGCACTCGTGCTGCTGAACGACTCTGGCGCAAATCCCATTCTCACGCTGACTTCCTTCACTTCAAATTCTGTCTCTCCACCCTTACTTCTGCTATCTCCCTTGCTAGACAACACTACTATGCCTCCCGCATTGAGTCCTGTTCTCGGGACCCTCGCCGCCTGTTCTCTACCTTTGACTCCCTCCTCAAGCCTCCCTGTCCTCCCCCTCCTTCTTCCCTTTCTGCTCAGGATCTTGCCTCCTTCTTCACCTCCAAGATAGACAAGATCCGCCTCGACATCGCTTCCCACTCCTCTCTTCCCACTCCCACCCCTCTCCCTCCTCCCCCTCCTTCTCTCATGTCCTCCTTCTCCCCTGCCTCCCTTAAGGAAATCTCCTCTCTGCTCTCCTCCTCCAACCCTTCCACTTGCCCCCTTGATCCCATTCCTTCCCGCCTCCTCACCTCCATTACTCCCACTGTCGCCCCTTCCTTCCTGCACATCATCAACCTCTCCCTCTCTACTGGCTCTTTCCCTTCTGCCTTCAAACATGCCACAGTCTCTCCTATTCTCAAAAAGTCCACTCTTGACCCCTCTGACCCTTCTAGCTATCGTCCTGTCTCACTCCTTCCTTTTGCTTCCAAGCTGCTTGAACGTGTTGTCTACTCCCGCTGCCTTGACTTCCTATCCTCCAACTCCTCCCTTGACCCCCTCCAATCTGGCTTCCGCCCCCTTCATTCTACTGAAACTGCTCTCGCTAAGATCACCAACGATCTTCTGGTGGCTAAATCTAAACGTCTCTATTCCATTCTTGTCCTCCTTGATCTCTCTGCTGCCTTCGATACTGTTGACCACTCACTCTTGCTGGATTCCCTTCACTCCCTTGGCTTTTGTGGCTCTGTCCATAACTGGTTCTCCTCCTACCTCTCTGACCGCTCCTTTAATGTGTCTCTCTCCAACTCCACCTCCTCCTCCTTCCCCCTCTCAGTTGGTGTTCCTCAAGGCTCTGTTCTTGGCCCTCTCCTCTTCTCGATCTATACCTCATCCTTAGGCAAACTCATTGCCTCCCATGGCTTCCAATACCACCTCTATGCTGATGACACTCAACTCTATCTCTCTACTCCCTCTCTCTCTCCCTCTGTTCAAGCTCGTCTCATCAACTGTCTCTCTGACATCTCTACCTGGATGTCTCAACGTCAACTCAAACTCAACATGGCTAAAACTGAACTCCTTATCTTCCCCCCTCATCCTTCCTCTCCTTCCTCACTGTCAATAACTATTGATGGAGTCACCATCCTGCCTGTCCCCCAAGCCCGTAGCCTAGGCTTCATCTTTGACTCAGCCCTTTCTTTTAAACCCTACATTGACTCTGTTGCTAAATCCTGTCGCTTCTCCCTCCATAACATTGCTAAGATTCGCCCTTTTCTCTCTGTCTCGTCTGCCAAAACTCTTGTTCATGCTCTGGTCATCTCTCGCCTCGATTACTGTAACCTCCTTCTCACTGGCCTTCCCCGGTCTCACCTTTCTCCCCTCATCTCTGTCCAAAACTCTGCTGCCAGGGTCATCTACCTCGCCAGTCGCTTCGACCATGTGCAGCCCCTCCTCTCTTCGCTTCACTGGCTTCCCCTTCCTGAACGAATCCTGCACAAGCTCCTAGTCTTCACCTATAAAGCTCTTCACAACCTTGCTCCCCCCTACCTCTCTGCACTTATCGCCCTCCATACTCCAGCCCGTGCACTTCGCTCCTCCTCTGTCCCTTCTCTCACCCTTCCACGCCTTCCCTGCTCCCCTAAGCGCCTTCGTCCCTTCTCACTTGCTGCCCCCCATGCCTGGAACTCCCTCCCTGTCCACATCCGCCTTGCCCCCTCCCTTCATACCTTCAAATCTCTCCTTAAAACTCACCTCTTTCGCTCTGCTCTGTCTGACTCTTTATCCTGCTGAGCCACTATTCCTATACCTACGATCGGTTTACCCTTATCCTTGCAACATGGACCTGCCTGCTGTCATTCTCATCGTAACCAAGCCAAGTACGTGCACTTGAGACCTCGCATCTTCATGAATGTTAGACCCCTTGTCTCTCCCTCTGTTCCCCTTCCTAAGTCTCTCCCCCAGCTCCTGTCTCTCAGATTGTAAGCCCTAGGGGCAGGGACCGTGTCTGTTTTATTACTTTGTAAAGTGCCAGGTACACTGCTGGCGCTATATAAATGTTTGTTAATAATAATAATAATATTAATAAAGGTAGGTGATGGCAATGCAATCTATTTTTGTAACCTGCTATGGTTAATTTGGACCCGGTGGAAAAGAAAGAGTGGCTGGGACCCCAGTAAGAGGGCTCTCTATCCCCCAGTGGGAGTGCTTCACACAGCAGCAAGGAGTTCCCAGCGTTAACTATGGGAATGACAACCATGGGCCTGTCCCAAATCATCTGTGGCCCCACACATGAGGAGGGACATGCACTGGATTTGGTTTTCTGCACCCGGTCTTGAGGTGGGGGGTCAGTTAGTAGAAGTGAGGGGGGTGGAGCCCTTGTCATGGTCTGACCATTACCTCTTTATGGCATGTGTCCTGGCATATGTGAGCTCCCAACGGGGTGTAGGACCTATTAGATTGGTCCATCCCCAGAGACTTATGGCCCTAGTGGGGAATGGCCTGGTTGCACTACTGGTGGCGTAGGCTGGCTGTAGGGGGATGCTGGAGGCCACTGCCTGGTGCGCTGCCTTATGCTGTGTCTGTGTTTAACTCTGTATATCTTGCATATTTTGTGCACCTGCTTGTCTGTTTTGCATGGTAGAGGCAGGGCTTTGCTTAGGGGGTGGGGCTTTGCTTGGGTTGGGGCAGCAGCCTGAGAAAGGCCTTGGGGTGAAAAATTCCTAAATCCGCCCCTGACCATCTGTCAGGTCCATATGATGAGGGTATACATTCTCAGTTGCTGCCCCTGTATCGTGGAACTCCCTTCCCCTGATGGTTCATCAAAGGTCAAGTGTGAGCTTTTTCCAGAGGCAATGCAAGACTTTTCTGTTTGGTCAGCTGTTTGGCAGGTCAGGGTAGTGATTGGAGTAGAGCTTTGTAGGGAATTATTATGTTTTTATGTACATTTTTATAAAATGTCATGCTGTAATCTGCCTTGATCTGGAGGAGAAGGATGGGATATAAATGTTAATAAGTGTTGGGGACCAGGGGTTAAAGCCAAGGAAGGGGTGAAGGGCAGGGCAAGCAGGGAGAAGGTAAAGGCTAAGGAAAGAGTGAAAGGGTGCAGCAAAAGGTAAAGGAAACCTCTTTTTCAATTTCCAGAAGACTTAATGCTCAGCACAAAGTCGGGTTCACCAGCCTCCGAGAGCTCACCGGCTCATCATCCAAGTAAGAAAGGGAATACAAGAACAGAGCTGAGATCAAGGTACAGAGGTAAACAAGGGGTAACAGAACCAAGTGAGGACAAAACAAGGAAGGGGTGGGGAACCAGACAGATAGGGAATGCGGGCTTACCAAAGCAAGGAGAAACCAGACTCTGAGAAAACCAAGACTTGGCTAGGCAAGGAGGGAACAAAGCACTAGCAAAAGCCAAGAGCCTAGTCCCTATGAAGAGGGAACTCTATAGGGAGGCTAGGAAGCATTGGGCATTTTTACACACACCTTAAAGTTCTGGATTTTTCAATCTTCTGGGTTTTCAAGTCCACAAGTAAGTTCCGGATGCATTTGTCACATCTGGATGAGTGATTTAGACACAGAAAGTTCAGGATGTAACAGCAAACATGCAGGAGAAATGTGTGTGTAAAAACACCCAATACAGGGCAAGACACTCTTGAGGAAACATAAGGAAGCTAGGGAACAAGGTACTAAGCAAGGACCTGTAGGGCTAAAGAACTATAAAGGGAACTCCGATGTATAACAGAACTACTAAGAGAGCACCAGAAAAACTGAGTAGAAGCAGCCAAGCAGGAGGATAACTGGAGGGAGTCAGGACTAACAGGTGTGCTATATGGGAAGGGCAGGCAGTAGACACACAGAGCAAGAAATAGGAGATAACAAAGAACATACGCTATAAGAGTGGCAGCAAGTGAGGTGGCAGAACAAGAAAGAGAAGGGGCCGTAAAGGTAGGAAAGAAGGACGACTTAGCAAGGAAAGCGGCTAGAAACTAAACAAGTCAACAGTCAAAGCGACAGCCTGGACCCAGATGAAAAGCTAGCCAAGGAAGGGGGCTACAAGACAAGCAGCAGGGAGATAGCAACAGATGCTTTGCCAACTTCCTGTGCCTCCCAGCCCTCCTTATAAGCAGGCTGGGGCCAATCGGGGAGCTGGCAGGTGTGGCTACACACAGGAGGAGAGAGTGAGAGAGAAAAACAGAATACAAGGAAAAGTCCCAAACCCAAACAGACCACGTGGTGGCGCAGCATAAAGGAAAGCACCACCTGCCCCAAAGGTCAAGGGTTCAAGGTCGATACTTGACAAATAAAATAATAATAATAATAATAATAATTAAAGCTCAGCAACGATTCTGATTCCTTTTCCTGAGGTGGGCTTTGAATTAAAGCTGCGAGCAGGTAGCCAGCAAGTCAGGCACCCGGTTGAATCGGGTGCCCAACTCATTTTGGTTGCATTCAGGTACCGACTGGTTCCTGAATGCAGCCCGACGGGCTCCCTGACTCCCCAGGCTGAGGGCATTTTCAAATATGTGACAGCGCTAGGCACCGCCAAGTTTTGATCCTGCCCGGGGTGAGAGTCCTCACCCCAGGCAGGATCTGGCTCAGCTGGGGAGGGGATGGGCAGAGGGTGGGGAAAACATGTGGACGTGGTCCGCACGGCCCCACCCCCACGCTGCTGAGCATGATGCTGCCTCCTCCCTGATGGGTGGGACCGGTGCCGCACCCACCCGGCAAAGCTTCGGCCACCAGCCCGTTAGATAGAGCAGGCCATCGTATGTGACGGCTCACTCTATGCCGGTCTGGGTATGGCTTCCCTGGACAGTGACAGGGCAACTCTGGGTTGTGAGTCGGCAGGGAGCCCAGCTCACAACCCAGAGTTAATCCGGCGACGGTCCTGGGACTGGTTTGCTCCCACCCGTGGTTAACATCTGACGGTCAGGATCAAACGTGACACCGCCATAGGTGGTCATGCCGGGGTGAAGAATGGCCACCTCTGGTAGCGTCACTTCTGAAAATCCCCTGACTCGCTTCCCCACTGGGCGGCTGCCCCTCCAGTCCTGGTTGCTGTGCATGGGTAATGGGAGAACTACTAGGGGGGTGCACACAGGTGGGAAGAGGCTCACCCCCCCACAAAAGCCACGTGGGGAAGCTGAGCAGCATGTCAGCTGGGGAGGAGCAGGGAGAAGCAAGCCTTGAGCAGCAGCCCGGCAGTGAGGTGAGTCAGCCAAAGGAGCTGCGGCTGCTGGGTTCAGCATCCAGGGAGGTCTCGATGGAGGGATGGGTTCCCCATCAGGTGCCCCCAAAGCGTGGGTATTACCCACAGGGAGCAAGTTTGCTACCCGCTGCAGCTTTACTTTGAACCCACAATGCCGCTGAGTTTCAGGGCCTACTTTTCTAAGCCTCCTGGGAAGTTATATTGGAAATCCTCCGTCGCGCATCACTCTGTTTATTTTGGCGAGCTTGCAAGAGTTATGAATCTGCCAAGTGCATATTAGGGTGAGAAGCACAATCATCCGAGTTATGGCAGGTAATTTTTCCTGCTGGCTTGGCAACTTGAAAAGTGAACAGAGCTGGTCTCGGTGTTTACTTTAGTGAGGGGATAAGAGATTGTTTTGCTTGCTCAGGTGTTTGGCGCCTTTTAACTTTGCTTTGTCTTGCTGGGCTTGGGAATTCATTCTTGAAGTGTTTTGTGTGTTGTTCTTTAGTCCAACCACAGGGTATTTGCGTGTTTGTTCAGAACAAAACTGCCATGTGTTGGCTTTGAGTGATCTCCCTTTGCTCTGCATTGATTGCTTTGGTGCAATTGCAGATTGGAAGAGGAGCAGACGCAAAGGGAGCTGAAGCAGCATTTTTGTTTGAAGGATGCAAAGCACAAAGTGTTGTGTTTAGCTAAAGAGCCTTTGCCGCATTTATTAAAGGGGCTGTCGGGTTTGGAGCGAAATGCTTTCTTAACGTAATCATTGGGAACAGCACAGGGAATTTTTCCTCCCTAGGCAGTCCCGGCTCCCCCTGCCTCTCCTGCTGCCAATCTCCTGCTGCCTGGTAAGAACAGAGAATAAATGGAAGCCATTTCAAGATGCACAAAATGGTGGGGAGTGGAGAGCAGCAGGTGTTGATGTCCAAGAAGTTTCTCTGGGGACTGAATCTAGCCTAGTTTACAGGGACAAAAGTAGAACCCACCAAGTGGGGGAGGTTTGGCAAGTAGATGCGTGACAAATATTGGTAGGTGGAATCATGGGTTCCATGCAAGTTGTTTACAAGGAATCTTTCAGAGCAGAGCCAGGATTTCATTCTTATCCATTAATTAAGTAATTAATTAATTAATTAATTAATTGATTTATCATAATTTGATGTCCCGCCCCCTCCTGACATCGGCAGCGCGGGACGGCTAACAATTTAAGGCATATAAAAACAATAAATACATAAAATCAACACAGTATTATCCCCTGAAGTCCACTAAAAACCCCAACCCCTCCCCCCATTGTCCTCACCAAATGCCTCGTGGAACAGCCATGCCGTGCGATGCCATCGAAAAGACAGGAGGTCTGGGGACAAACGGACTCCTACTGGGAGGGAGTTCCACAGCTGTGGTGCCAACACCGAGAATGCCCTCTCCAACGTTGCCCCCTGGAAAACCCGGGGGACCTTGAGAAGAGTGTTCCTGGCTGACCACAGGGGCCGCTCAATGACGCAGTGGATGAGGTGATCCCACAAGTAGGCTGGGCCCAGACCGTGTAGGACTCTTAAGGTAAGAACCAACACCTTGAATTGGGCCTGGAAAGGCCTGTTGGACAATTCTCTGAAGCAACTGAGGCTGCTAGTGTCAGAGACTGGAACCCGAGCCCCCAAATCTCTTCATCCTTCACCTTGTCCTTTGCTTCCCAAACACGGGCAAGGATGGGGCTGTTCCACAGATACCAGGAGAGGAAATCAAAGAGAGCACATGCCTCCCAAGACATTGCCTGTCCCCAACTCTTCAGACACCATGACGTCCTCTGAGGAACTACTTGGGAGTAAGTGGTGTGTGGATCATGACCCAACGCTCCATGTGGATGTAACAGAAGCTACATTATTGGGTGACTTTCCCATGATCTTGCCTTCCCTCTACCGTGAAATTTCTAAAAATAATCAGGACGTAATCCAAACCTAACCTTTATTGTAAAAATAAAAGGGATTTTGGTAAAAAGCTGTAAGGACAAAAGAGATAATTTGCTACACTGTAAGAAATTATTTCTTTTATATGCGAGTCCACGCACACTCTGTCTCTCTCACATATTTGTATTCTGTTTAAGCAAGCGACCACTCTCATTATCCCCCCCCCCCTTCCCGTAGCCTGCTTTCAGCATTTGGTGCAGTTCTTTGGGACACCTCTCTTCCATATGCAAGAGACAGAAGATGCTCCTTTTCTCCTTTCTATTGGCCTGAACTCCCAAACTCAGGGAAATGGTTGGATGAAAGATTAATACAAGGGATAATACAAGGTGTACTGTTAGCAACCTGTTTTGACTTTAGAGTAGTGATGAAACTCGATATTCAAAACAACTCAGTTTTTATTGAGTATCTCAGTATTCAACTTGCTTTTACCAAGTACCCAGTAACCAAAGAATCAGCCCGGTACTCTGTACTCAGAAAATCCTTGAATGAGCAACATACGGTTCTTTTCCTGTTCCTATATAAGGGTATTCGGAACTCGGAAAATACTCAATACTGACTTTTATTTTACTGAATACTTTACCAAGTACTGATGCTGAACACTTGGAGCTTGTCCTTGGAAATTCAGAAATACTCGCAAATAAAATTTTTCACCATTTGGTGCAGCTCTAATTTAAACACACATTTGATTGTTCCATCTGTTTGTGAAAGCACTCATTTTGGGATCTGGAAAATCATGGAGGGGGGGTGGACAGTAACTGCTGCTAGCACGTAGCTGCTGTTAAGTCTAGAGATGCATGTTGCTGTTTTGGGGTCATCCAAGGAGCCATAGAGACATGGATTTCTGTGAAGGGCCAGGCTGGTTACCGCACATCTCCATGGGGGTTTTGAGAAGATGGGGGTGGAAGAAAGAACAAACAGGTAGGAGAAGGGGGTACTTGAGGGAAGAGACTGAGTGGGCGAGAGCGAGGGGAAGCACCTGGCTGGAAGGATGTTTTCACAGTTAGATTCTCTCTGGAATGAAACTTTGTCCCCATAGTCCCAGCTGTTTCTATTGTGCCACTGCCAGATCCTTGCCAGCCTGGAGCCAGGTTCTCACTCCCATAACCAGGTGCATCAAGAAATATAATCTGGGAAACAACTGGTGGGAGGAGACTCGAGGGCAGCTGCAAGCATATAGTATCATGTGAGCTGTTCATGATGCAGCTGCACATCCAGGACGATGTTGTCCAATTTCAACCTAGGATTAGAGCTGAAACAGGAACCCACCAAAATGGTCCTATATCCATCAAATTCGCGGTACCTGAGTCGACTAAAATATTTTGGGTACTCTTTTGCAACTAAAATGATGTCCAGTCACGTACCCGAAATACCTAAATATCATTTTGATTCTGATTTAGAATAGAATCTTAGAGTTGGAAATGCCGTCAGAGGGCATCTAGTTCAACCCGCTGCTCAATACAGAAACCAACCCCCCTGCTCAACGCAGGAAGATTTTTTTTACGTCTGGTACCAGGATCAATACCCAACTGATTTTCTTCCTACCTTTCTAACCACTCCTTCCATGTCTCTCTTGCTTGGCACATCCTTTGCCTTCTTTCCCTTGGAAAGTTTGGGAATATTTTTTGGTCATTTCTACTTAATTCTAGTTTTCTCATGATTCTCACCAGAATCATGGTTCTCAACTCATTTTTTTGCGAGAATCAATAATCGAGAAAATCCCTGGTTCTTGCCACTTTCTCGATTGAGATTTTTTTTTCTCGATATACCGTTACAGTTTACCGTGTACCATGTTCATTCTAGTAATGTGTATGCACAAAATGGCTGCCCTTTCCCAAAATGACTTGTGGGATATCCTCAATCTTGGACGAGGGTTGTGCAGAACAACCGCAGTGTCCATTTTGTGCATGTGCATTACTGGGAAGAACGGTATAGTAAACAGTAATGGCAATCGGCAAATGATATTTCGAGAAAAATTCTCGACCGAGATCTCAAACCATTATCGAGATCAGTAATGGTTCTCAATTCTCATGAGATTTTTGTAAGAAAGAAATCAATGCTTGTTTCATCCCTAAAGTTCAGGCACCCAAAACCCAGACAACCAAATTTTCATTTTTGGGGGTACTTGAACGATATTAGGGAACCACTTTGGAAACCTAAATGGTGCCCAGAAATTTGCGTATTAGTCACAGGTACCAAACCAGGTACCTGTTCCAGCTCTGTCCAGAATGTATTTGCACATGCTTATCATGACACCTGTTAATGCCCATTATTACACAACACGAGATGTGCTTCAGCTCACCCCGATGAAAAATCTTGGCTCTTCTGGGAGAACTTCATTCTAGGTGCAGCTCCATTAATGGATTGGCTCTTACAACTTTCCAATAGGAACCTCTTTATCTCTACACAACCTGGAGTTTAAATGAAGACTATTTTCCAGTTATTTTAATCTGAAGTAATTACGCTTTAAAAACCCTGTGACTCCTCAGCCCTCGCCTTGCTGCTCAAGCTGGATAATTGGAGGAGGAGATAGCATGGGTTTAATTCCATAGGTCTATGGATTCCATAGCTAGTATTTTGGATTTATAATGGGTTGAATTAATAAGACAATTTGGAAAATTCTGGGAGTGACTTCTCTGAAGACTTCCGTGGCTTTCCATGAGGTGCAGCATCGCTTGGAGGTCTCAGAAAAGCCAGAGAGGAGATCAGATTGAGAAGTCAAAGGCATCTGCCTAGTTCAGGGGTGGGGTATCTTTTCCCTCCCAAGGGCCACTTGGAAAATAAGTAAAAGCTCCGAGGGCTGCATAGAAATTGGAGCGCACTCAAGAAAAGGAGGGTGTAGACCAAAATAGGCATGACTTTGGCACACTGTGGCCTGCTTTGACCCTCAGTAGCCCTGGACTTCCACACGTGTGCCAGTGCCACCAGATATTGGCCCAGGGTTGCCCTGGGGGCTGTGACCTCAACAAAACTCTGAGGTCAGGGCCTGGGCTACAGCCTGCCCGGCTGGGCCACAGCGAGCTACCATATCGGTTCCCACGTGGCATGCCTGGTTGTGGCTGCCATGGCTGGCTGCCATTGCAGTGCCTCATTGGCTGCCATGACTGTCTTTCATGGTGTGTGTGGGGGGGAAGGGGGGGGACACTGTGAGCAGGGCACAGGTGGGGCCAGTTGTCCACATGTTTATTGTGTTCCCAGCCCTACCCGGGCCATGGGGGTGGCAGGATGGCTCCGCTCCCTGGCCGTGGGCACGTCAGTTCACGGCCCCGCCCTGCCCCTGCCCATGTCACCTGTGATTATCCACCCCGAGGCGGCCCAGTGAGTGGTTCCGCAGGCCACACGTCTCTTTTAACTCTTCAGATCTGTACCATAGATCTGTCCCCTCTCCTTGGGGGAAGGCCCTCATCTCTGCTCCATTACCCAGAGCTCAGTTTGTCAGTGCTTGGGGTGTAGGAACTGGATTCAGGGGGCAATTCCAGGAACTGGAAAAAGGGTCACAAAGAAAATTTCAGTTGGCTGCATTTAACGCTTGGGCCTGAGCTCCCCCACTCCTGGTCTAGTTTTTCTATTATTTTGCATCTTGCAAAGCTATATTTTCAGAGTAGGAAGAATGGTCTTGTGTATAAGGTTTGATACCAACTCAAGGTGTCAGAGATATTCCATAAGTAGCCCTGACAATGAACAGGGACTTGGAGTCACAATAGTATTATTATTATTATTATTAACAAACATTTATATAGCACCAGCAGTGTACCTGGCACTTTACAAAGTAATAAAATAGACAGGGTCCCTGCCCCTGGGGCTTACAATCTGAGAGACAGGAGCTGGGGGAGAGACTTAGGAAGGGGAACAGAGGGAGAGACAAGGGGTCTAACATTCATGAAGATGCGAGGTCTCAAGTGCACGT
>QEPC01006549.1:5744513-5758899 GCA_003113815.1 Sphenodon punctatus | reverse complement strand
GATGCATGTAATCTGGGCTTCCAAGATGGTGCTTTTCAACAGCCTCCATGCCTCTTGCAAACATGTAGTCCTTTCAACTGTGCCTTTTAGGTTCTTTCTAACTAGCTTCCTCATTTTGGCATAGTCTCCCTTTTTAAAGTTAAAAGCCAGTGCTGTGCTTTTAATTAACTTTCTCCCTCCAGCAACGATGTCAAATTTGACTATATTATGATCGCTATTGCCTAGTGGCTTGGCCACAGTTACTCCTTGTGCTAGTTCCTGTGTGCCACTTAGGACTAGAACTAAAGTAGCTCCTCCCCTCATTGGTTCTGGAACCAATTGCTCTAAAAACCAGTCATTCATGGCATCCCGAAATTTTGCCTCCACATCCCACCCCAAGGAGTCATTCACCCAGTCTTATTGGGGTAGTTGAAGTCACCCATTATTATTATGTTCCCAGTTTTAGTAGCCTGTTTAATCTCTGTTAGAATTACATAATCAGTCTCTCTATTCTGGTCAAGGGGGCGATAGTATAGCCCCACTGGCATACTCGTCTGCTTGATACCTGGAATTTCAATCCACAGGGATTCGAGGGAACAATTTGCATCCTGTAAAATTTTTATTCTACTTGCCTCAATGCTGTCCTTAACATACAGAGCCACCTCACCACCAACATGTTCTCCTCTGTCCTTTCGATATATCCTGTACCCTGGTATTACAGTGTCCCATTGGTTATCCTTATCCCACCAGGTCTCTGTGATGCCTATAATGTCTAGATCTTCATTTAACACTATAAACTCTAATTCTCCCATATTACTTTTTAGACTTCTAGCATTAGCATATAGACACCATCATAGTTTATTTGGTGTGACCGTAGGTCTTTGTCCAAAAGATACTGAGAAATAAGGCATATAGACACTTAAATGTATTCTTTTTATTCTTCTGCTTAATGGGCACATTATAGGTAACTGAAACAGGCACTCTGGAATCATCTGTCTGTTCTCCCCTGCATTCCACCTGAAATCCCTTGCCATTTATCTTATCCTCAGTCATAAGATACTCTATTTCCTCTAAAGTAACATCCTTTGGAGATGCCAGAGCCCAAACCGTGCACTCCGCAGTGCCTGTCGGCTTTCCTCCAGGTGCTAGTTTAAAGACTGTTCTATCCCATTTTTAATTTTTAGCGCCAGCAGCCGGGTTCCATTCTGGTTAAGGTGGAGCCCATCCCATTTGTATAGGCTCTCCTTTCCACAGAAAGCTCCCCAGTTCCTAATAAACCTAAAGCCTTCCTCCTTGCACCAATGTCTCATCCACGCATTGAGACTCTGGAGCTCAGCCTGCCTCTGGGGTCCTGCGTGTGGAATGGGGAGCACTTCCAAGAATGCTACCCTGGAGGTTCTGGACTTCAGTCTACTACCTAGAAGCCTAAATTTGGCCTCCAGAATCTCCCTCTTACATCTACCTATGTCATTGGTGCCCACATGGACCATGACAACACGCTCCTCCCCAGCACTCCCTAGGATTCTGTCTATGTGTCGCGTGAGGTCCACAACCTTTGCACCAGGCAGGCAAGTTACCATGCGGTCCTCATGGCCACCGGCAACCCAGCTGTCTACATTCCTAATAATCAAATCCCCAACTACCACAGCTGTCCTATTCCCACCCTTCTGGGCACACACTTCTGGAGAAATATCCTCAGTGTGAGAGGATAACGCATCACCTGGAACACAGGTCCCAGCTATCACTTCCCACCATTCCAGTCTGATGCTCTCCTTTCTGGAGACCTTGCTCCTCCAAAGCAGCACAGGGGTTGCCAGATTGTAGGAGGGTCTGTTCTACTATGTCCCTGAAGGACTCCTCAATTAACCTCTCTGTCTACCTCAGCTCCTCTAGCTCTTTGCACCAGGTGCATACATACAACCACTCTCCAACTGGAAGGTAGTCATACATGTGACAGTGCAAAAGACTGGATAACCCCCATCCCACTGCTGGATAGGCCTGATAGCAGCTGTTACCGTGCCGTGATTCCGTTCCACCATTTCGGAATTGCCCGCGCCACACTGCGACTTTTCTGCGGACATTCCGCTAATTCCGCCGGAATTCTGCAAATCGCGGAATTGCGGAAAAATTGCAGAAATTGCGGAAAACCGCTATTCCGCTATTTTGTGGCGCTGGCGGAATTGCGGAAGTAGCAAAAATGTCATGTTTCCACGATTCCACTAAGTTGCGGAATTAAATAAGCGGAACTGCGGAATGAAACCGCGGAATGAAAGCCTCTGCCATGCCATTCCACTAATTGCGGAAACACTGTTTCCGCCGGAAATAGCTACTGCTGCGATATTCCGCTACAGTCCTACTGCTGGACTGCTGTCTCCATCTTATTTAGGGGGATCGTTAGGTTTAGTACTAGTTATGTGATTATGTACGATGGGACGTGAGTTAACTGTTCTGCACAAGTGCACTCACCTCACCAGGGTGTCCCACCCATGACTCCTTCCCACAGCAAACTCTCTGGCAAACTCGCCTGGGCCGCTCCACTCACAGGTCGCTTGCTGTCTTCTCTCCTTGAAGCAGAACCAGGCCCACTGTCCATATGCAGCTGTTGGGGGGGTGGAGGAGAATGCGCGCTCCTCCCCCCCTCCTGACAGCTGATAGGGAAGGACATCCCAAGAAGAGCACACACCCTCTTCCCAGTCTCTCCCTCCTCCCATCAGCTGTCAGTTGGGTAGATCGTAGGCGAGGGGAGCTTGGGAAGAGTACAGGATCCCCTCCCGCCCCCATCCACCTGAATGACAGCTGATGGGGGGAGCCGAGATGAGCTGTGTGCGTTCCCCTCTCCCCCACCCCGAAAAACAGCTGATCGGGGAGGGGGGCCCAGAGGAGTGGGAGTTGGAGCTCCTCTAGGTCCCCCTCCCCCAATCAGTGTGTTTTTTAATGTGGGGAGAGGGGCATGCACACAGCTCCTCTCGGATCCCCTTTCTCCCCCCCCATCAGCCTGGGTAGAGCTGAGTCCCACCCCAGTTGTGACGTGGCTGTGAGCAACAAGCCCTAGCGGCTGTCGCTCACAGCTCACAGGGTTGCCCTGAGTGTGGCGGAACAGGCGTGCCCAGCCACACGGGCTTGCTTTGCTCTGGGCAGCCTTGCTCCAAATGGGGTAAGACTGCCCTGCGACACGTCCTCAGGATTTCTCCAAGGTTGCATCGTGGAGCAAACAGATGCTCACCCCAACGTGGGGTGAGGTCAACATCTGGTGGCCCCTGGACACACAAGCCATTGCATCCTGGGGTTCATTTGCCCAGGGAGGGGCAAACCTGCCTGGGTGTCTCATGTGACTACACCACCTGTCTTGTAACTCCTTCCCTTGATGGTCTTCCCCGTTTGAGCTTCAGCTCAGCTTTTCATGCCTGGTGTTCCTCAGTTGGATAGCAGTCGCACTTGGCTAGCAGCACTCATGCGGCATCAACTGACTCTTCCCTTAACCTTTGGGCTGCAACAAACAGTGGATTCACTATTTGCAAATATATTTCACATGTTCGAATAGTCCTCTGAATCGCATCTGCACCCAGACCGATTATTCACATGCTTGTTCATCCCAAAAAAGGTCTTGAGGAGGGGAGGGTCACCCTTCCTCTTTGGAGGGCCTCAAAGTATTCTGTGGAACTGAGCTCAACAACTTTGCCCCACCAAAATCACTGTCTCTTTGGTTTAAAGTTTGGTCCTGTTCCTCGGATAAGTACTTAGGCATATCGGGTGCCTTTAAATCTGACCAACTGTGGCCTCCAACCAGTCCTTTAGCCAACCTGATCCACCAATGATGTATCCAAGCAAGTCCTATCTGTGTCCCTACCCAGTCTGTGTCCCTGTATTATGATAATATTATTATAATTATACTTGTAGAGTATTCATATACTCTTCAAAAGCCCCTTTTGGGTAATATAAGGACAGTCCCCACCTACAAGTCCGAAGTGGTGGACTTCTCTCTAAGCAATGTTTGTCTCCTGGCTTGTCCTACAATGATTGGTTGTTTGTCTGGACTAGCAACCAACCAGTAGCCTGTGACAACTCTTCCTGAATCTGGCTTCTGTTCTCAGCCTCTCTGAGAAGCCCAGTCCTGGAGCTCCTCACTCTGTAGATTTCCCCTTCAGACTGAAAGCTCAGTTCTTAAGTACCCAAGATCCCTTGGGTTCCTAAATCTGATTGGTGCTAGTCATTATCCCTCCTTCTTGCTTGCACCTGCACATTTTAGCTCCGGCTTAGAGCATGAACCTCCTTTATTATGTGCACCTGCTCTTTTCCGGCTGTTGCTACTCTGGACTCTCTTACAGTTTCCTTTCAATTTTTTTGTCTATGTTTTAATTTGGTCATTTTGGCTACATTGTTTTGGCATTATCAGCACTCCTGTGCATACACAACAAGCGAAACAGCCAAGTAACTGATATTCCAAAATGACCAAAATAACTGAAACAAAATATTCAGAATGAACAGCCAACAAAACATGAACGAATTGCAGCCGTTCTCTGTTTCATCAGAACCAAAATGAATAAGTCAAATTCGATGGGGAACCTGGGAGCCGTGAGCCAAATGCAGTCCTTGGCTGTTGTTTATTTGCCCTCTTTCTGACGTTTGGATATGGCCTGTGGATCTAGTCCCTACCCTCAATGCACCAAGAAGAGTGAGCTGAGGGGAAAGGGAATGGAGGTGAGGTCATGCATTCAAGGACATGGGGACAGATCCATGCCATAGAGCCTCTCCTTTTTTCACTTATCCTCAGCACGTCCCTTCACAACCTTTGCTATCTGGGCCACAAAACCTGTTCTCATTCTCAAAGTGGCCCCTGGGAGAGAGAAGGGTCCCAGCCACCTTTAGTTTGTTTGGACTGTCATGTCCAAGAACAGATCCTGAGAGTCCCTACTAGTTGCTCAATTTTAGTTCTGACTTGCCTGTTGCCTGACCAAGAGTCCTGTGTGAGTCAAAGTTTCACCTATACTCTCAAACAGAAGGTGGTCCAATAAGAGAGACCCACTGACCTACTTTGTCTCCAACTACTACTTTTTGGGCCAACACGGCAACTGCCTCCTTTCTCTGGACAACACAAAGAGAACTTTGATCAGAGACTGAGGAGTCTGGACTCTCACTGCAATATGGAAAATGAAATAAGGACATGGAAGTGTGTGTGCGTTCCTCTTTTCCGGTTATAGCAACATCTCTCCTCATATTTCCTTTGGATGTTTTGACAAGGACTAATAGGAGTCCTGACTCAGGCTATTGTTAGAACCTTGGGAAAGAAAGGTCTCCTATTTTTATTTATGTTCTGGGCCTTAAGTGCATGATAACAAATTCCATCTGTCTGCGTAATTAATGCTCAGGCAGAATCAGAGTGCGAAGGCTAGCAGTGGCGAATACAGCATTTGACTCGGCAAATTGAAAAGTAATGATAAAAGGTGATTAATGCTATAAAAACGCAATTACTGCTCGACCTTAGGAAGGTTCGGGGCCTGGCCTGCGGTGCGGCGATGTGAACTGTGTGTATAAACCCACTTTGCATCGCTGGTACCGGATGAACCGTGAATGCTTTATGATGTCCCTCACCTCAAAAAATCTGAACCACAAGCCATTTACAGCAGCACACTCAGCTGCTCTTGGCTTCATTTGCATTGTTCTTGCTTGGATATACTGAGACGCCCTCTCAAGCCCCTTGACGTTAAGAGCCACTGCTGGGAGAGCGTGTTTTGATTAATTCTAGATCTGCTTGGACATCATGTGTTGGAAAGTTCAGTTCAGACATTGCTGGGTTCATGTTTAGAAAAAAAAAAATGGAGTGGAAAATCAAGAAAGAGAAGTAGAAGAATGCTCAGCCAGGCAGGGAAAAGAGAGAAAGGAGCAGAGAATGGGGGCAATATAAATTCCTGACCCCCATTAACATCAGTGGGGTGATGGAGAGAAGGTGGTTCAGATGATCACTTCTCTTGGTGAGAGTGTACACACAGGGCTGCTCCTCAGGCATGTTACAATGGTTGTGTCAGCCTATCAAGACTTGTGCACTGAGGCCTGTTAGTCTGCCCAACCGTTGTATAAATCAAATCCTGTAGAGGCATGGTAACAATTGATTTCTTAGCATGCTCTTAGCTTGTGCTGCAATATTGTCATTTATTATTATTAAGCATTTATATAGCATTATTTATTATTATTATTATTATTATTATTATTACTATTATTATTATTATTATTATTATTATTATTATTATCTTTTATATAGCACCAGCAATATACCTGGCACTTTACAGAGAATAAGACAGGGGGAGGGGAGACATGGAAGAGGGAACAGAGGGAGGGACAAGGGATGCAACATTCATGAGGATGCGAGAACTCAGGTACATGTGCTTGGCTTGGTTACGGTACATTGGGAGTTTGCAGATAACAGGTGGGGGATAATCCTGGGTGCGGATAATTAGCAGGAGTTAGGAAAGGTGGAGCGGAAGAGGTGGGTTTTGAGGAGGAACTTGAAGGCGTGCAGGGTGGGGGCAAGGTGGACGAGGGCAGGGAGGGAGTTCCAGGCATGCGGGGCAGTGAGGGAGAAGGGATGAAGATGGTTGGGGGATCAGGGGAGGCGTGGGAGGGTGAGGGAGGGGATGGAAGAGGAGCGGAGTGCTCGAACAGGGGTTCGGAGGGAGATCAGGGCAGAGAGGTAGGGGGGAGCGAGGTTGTGAAGGGCTTTGTAGGTGAAGACGAGGAGCTTGTGCAGAATATGCTCAGGAAGGGGGAGCCAGTGGAGGGAGGAGAGGAGAGGCTGCACATGGTCAAAGCGACAGGCTAGGTGGATGATCCTGGCGGCAGAGTTTTGAACAGAGATGAGGGAAGAAAGGGGAGAGCGGGGAAGGCCAGCGAGGAGGAGGTTACAATAGTTGAGGCGTGAGATGACTAGGGTGTGGATGAGAGTTTTGGCAGAGGAGACAGACAGAAAAGGGCGGATCTTAGCAATGTTGTGGAGGGAGAAGCGGCAATATTTGGCCATGGAGTCAATGTAGGGTTTGAAGGTAAGGTGTGAGTCAGAGATGAAGCCCAAGCTACGGGCGAGGGGGACAGGGAGGATGGAGACCCCGTCAATGGCAATTGACAGGGAAGAGGGAGAGGAAGGATTAGGAGGAGGGAAGATAAGGAGTTCAGTTTTCGTCATGTACCTGGTGTTTTACAATAATCATGTCTAGACAGGTCCCTGCCTCAATGGGCTTTCAATTCTAGGACAGATAAGGGAATGGAGAGGAAAGGGAGGGCAACAGAGGGAGAGACAAGAATACATTCAAGAAGTTGCAGGTGTATGTGCTTGGTTGCAAGGAAGAAGGGGACCCGGCCTGAATAAAGCAGGGTGGAGACTAAGGCCACTTTCAGACCTCCCCTCACCCCCGTGCATATTTTGGCCGCGGAAGGGAATGCGCAGCCAGGATACGCGTGGGGATCAGATGGTCTAAAAGCCCGCCCCCCACGCGACTTTGCCAGCAGACACGCACAAGGATGCTGGATTTCTGTCACTGCCCACCACCACCATGTGGTTCCACCAAGGTATTGCTCTTCAACTTGTAAAGATTTCAGTATAAAAAATATTTTCTAAAGCACCTAAAACATTAGAAAGGCTTTGGAGCTTCAGTTCTTTTGTCAGATGAGATCAGAAAGCAATGTGGTTTTGGATCATGGTTGCCATCCTCTGAGAGGACACCATTTGTACTGATATTTAGTGCAAACACAAATCTCCTTGAAGTGAATGATACTCATGTCCGCACTAAGGGATAGCACCAATCCTAGCCACTCAGAGGATCATGCTGTAAGGTCCATTTTGAATATACTTTTGAATATGCTATTTTGAATATCTGACAATGGTATATTAAAAGATGATCTCTCTCTCTCTGTGTGTGTGTGTGTGTGTGTGTGTGTGTGTGTGTGTGTGAGAGAGAGAGAGAGAGAGAGAGAGAGAGAGAGAGAGAGAGAGAGTCCAATCCTATGGGGCAAAATTTTCAAAAGTGATTTGTCCTATTTGAAAAAAATGATGAGAAACACACTGGTTCTGAAGTTTTAGATGATCCAACATGGTGTTTCCCTTTTCCTAGACACTTGCAATATTGGGGAACAATGGTCGGGGAACTTTGTACTGGCGAGAGAGTTAATATTCTGTCCGGCATGCCATGTTCCTTGCAGCAGCTCCTCCAACATAAAAAAGCCTTCTTTCATCGCCATTCAAAAGTATTAATACATGCTTAAGTCATTGGCTCACATCTGGATGGCTGACAACACATAATAGGGGTCAAGAAGGATTGTATTGCTTGGTCTTCATGGCGGTGTCCAAGGGCTGGCTGGCTATGGATGAGGCATACTTATAAGATTATAAAGGTAATTTGTAAGACTTTGCTTTAAGTATCACAATTGAATCTGTTGTACGAGTGAAGCTAGTGGCTGCTATCCAAGTCTTTGATAAATCACTTTATTGCTGACCTAATGAGTTCTTCATGACAGGAAGATTTCTGCAGTGGCTCATTCAACAAGCTATTTTCTATACTGGCGGTCATGACTGAAGAGTTGGTCCTGCACAGAACAATTGGAAGGCATGCTGCTTTGCGGAGATTAATTTGTGACTTGATTGGTCTAGCTGTTGAACACCAGATGTTCTTCCTTGTGTAAAAGATCAGTCAGGCTGCAGCTTAATTTATCTTCACCTCATTAGTGGCTGATGTCATCATGGAGCTGCTGTAGTTTTGAAATAATTGATACGATTAATTTATTTGCCTTCCTCGATGAAGATACTTTTGTTTTCAATTAATCACAAAGTCAGTCTTTCCTGTGGAAAACTTAAACCTCACATTTTGAAATTTGAGGGTTTCTTCCATGTAACTGAAACGTGTGTTCATTAAAATGGGGGTAATGTAAGCAGATGTGATCCCCAGAAATGACAATGGTGGCTCTTCATGACAATATGGCGGTAACTAGCAAATGACTCTATCTAGCAGCGTCATTTTTTGTCTATTGTAGTCCCGTAAGGTGAATAACAACGTTTTGTACTGGACAAATACAAGTCCTTGATCAAGCACAGAAGTCCCAATGAAAAAAAACCTCAGTAGAACTTGACTGTCCAGTGGTTCCACAGTGAGACTTGGTGCGTGTTCATGTGACATCTTCACCCATGTGACATCTTCACTGGGGTAGAACTAAAACAGGTAAGATTAGATACCCATTTCAGTACTTGAATCGACCCGCAACCTTCAGGTACTACTTGACACCCAATGTTCTGGAATGTCAATTTCTAATCCCGGAATGTCGACTTCTGTTACTGATTTTTCCGTTTTCTCTGCTGATTTACCAATCTGTAAACAGAAAATCATTAATCGGTATCAGAAATTACCAATTTTTTTCAGTACCCAGGTAGCCGTTAGAATACCAGTTGCACAGTACTTGAAAATGCGGGCTTTACCTGCGGGTATCAAAATTAGTACCCATTTCACCTCTACACTGGAGTGCATAAACAGTGGGCCGCATATCACTGTCAGGCTGGCCAGTTCTGGCATTAGCAGTTGGAGAAACAAAGGCCGAGGACACTTTCACACCTGCAGGAAAGAGTTGTTAGGAAGTTGGCAGAGTAGACGCGCATGCAAATTAGTGATGTCTTTGATGAGGTGTGAATACCGACAGCCTGGTGATTTCCTCTGATAATCCAGCTCGGTCAATCATCATTCTATAGACACATATCAGAGTAAATCATCCAACCGTTGGCATTTGCACCTCATCAGAGATGTGGCTAATTTGCAGGTGCGTTTGCTCTGCCGACTTCATAACGACCCTTCTCTGTGGGTGTGAATGTACCCTGAGAGAGACAATGACTTTCCCAAAGTTACCCAGTAAGGCATTTGCTGGCAATCTTTTGCTACTGCTGCTTTTGTGGTGGCACTGGCTGCTGGGGTATAGGGTTAACCACCAGGGATGGTGAAAATCATGCCATTTTAATTAGTTATGGAAATGAACAAAGCCCCATTTGTTTTCTTGAATGTTATGAAAACAGATGAATACGCACACAATTGTTGTTTGCTTTCATCCGGTTTTGTTTTATTTATTAAAAATGATAAACATTTTAAAAATATCACTGCACATTTGCAAAATGGCCACCAGGGCTGTTCTGTGCACTGCAGCCCTTTTCCAAAATAGCGCCAATGCTGCCAGCACCATTTTGGGAAAGGCTGCACATGTGCAGAATGGCCCTGGTGGCTTTTTACGCATACACAGGGATTTATTTTAATTTTTATTATTTTTAAAAAATAAAACAGAAAAACAAAAATTACCATTTTCTTTACTAACCCCACCCCTCCAACAAAGTTTTTTTTTTGGTAAGTTTAAATGTGAAAGCTAAGATGAAAACAAATGAGGTTCCTACTGCACATCCCTATTAATTACCACCCTTCCAAGTCTGACTTGGATCGTCTGCGTTTTGCTGCTTCATTTCCTCTTTTATCCAGGGCATCGCAAGAGGGAATAGGCTGTTCCACCTCTTTCAGAGGGCACCCCCAGCCTGGGGGGGGGGGGATCATGATCTTCCAACGGGTGTGTGACTAGATCAGGAAGAGGTGGGAGTGTCTCTTTCCATTACTCCTTCTTAGGGGTGAAATTGCCCCAGTGAAGGTTCCAGAAATCACACACACACACAACAACAACAAAGAAAAAGATCCAGCACACGTGAACTAATATTTTTACAAATATTGGAAGCTAGTTTTCATTTCATCCTTTAGATCTCAGAGAATGAAAGGAATGAAAGAATAATGAAACACCTGAGGGACTGTCGACTGTTAGCGATCCTAACTCTGTCGGCGCAAACAAGAACATAGGCACGGACAGGGGCGGTGCGCATTGTAGGGAATCAGGGGCATTGCCCCTCCCGGCCTGATCCTCCTCCGCATGCTCTTCATGCTTTTAAAAAGAAAGAAAAGAGAAGAAAACCTCAGCTGAGCCCTGAAAGGACCTGGGGAGGGAGGGAGAGCCGGCAACCTGCTCCAGACTTGCTCCAAGTCTTCCACGTCCAGCCGTCAGCTGATCGGCATCAGCTGAGTGCTCAGTGTTGTTGTTGTTGTGCCTCCCTGGGCACATGTGCAGGCAGGAACTGAGGGGGTGGGGGCCAGTGCCTCTTGCTGAGCTGGCTCTAAGTAGTTCCTTAAGGGATAAAAGCAATTTTGGCAGCTGAGTTTAGAGCCCATGCTTCCTGAATGGGGAAAAGTACTTTGCCTATGGGCTGCTGTGGAAGACATGGTCTGGACTGCAGACCCAAATGCCCAAGCAGTGTGTGCCTGTGCATATGTCATCTGCTGCTGCTTAGGGCTCAGGCTGCCTGCCTGTACCCCACCCCATAGGGTGGGGCTAAAAGAAAGCTCTCCTTTTTTGGCGTGCTGGTGATCTGCACCATTTTGGTGGAGAGAGAGTGCTGGCTGGCCTGGCTGCTGCTTTGCCTGGCTTGTTTGTGGTTTTGTTATCCCACGCTGCTGCTCGACCTGCATCAGACACATCCCCATTGGTGAGTTAGTTATTTTTAGTTATTTTTCTGGGAGACACTGGTAAAAATGGGGCCTGAGGGGGGGATTGGGCTGCTTGGCGGTAAGGGGGGGGAATGGGACTTCTGGGGGGAATTGGGCTTCTGGGAAACACTGGTGAAAATGGGGCTGGGGGTTAAGGGAGCTGCTCGGGAAAATGGGGCTTCAACAGAGCTGTAACAGTGAAGTATGTTTTGGGGAAAAGTGGAATTCCTCACTGATGCTTTTGTGGTGTGCTAAGACTTCACATAATATGATTCAGCTGGTTTAAGATCTGGTTTACTTTTGCTTGTTCTGTGTTCATGTTTGCATTTGCACTGCGTTTCTCCTTCTCATCTCCCAAATCCCTCAAGCATGTGCAAAGGCTGTGGCCATTTTCTGGTGCCTCACTGGCCATGGCTACTTTTGGTTAAAATTGGTCTCTTTCTTGGCTGTTTTTGATGTAAACTGTCTGCTTTCTGTTTTACAGGTGGGGGGACCTAGGGGCTTGGATTGAAGGGTTTCTAATCTTTGCTGAAATGTTCCTTGCATTTTAAAATGGTCTCACCCTTTGCAGTTTGGTGAGATGTTGTGGCAGGCTTTTTCACTAATGGCTAGTCTTTTCATGAATGCTCCATGTTTAGTTGCAGCAGAAACTACCTCTTACATTGGCACAGAGCTGTGTAGCATGTTTTGGGGGACAAGTGGAAATCCTTGCTGCTGCTTTTATGGTGTACTAAGGACTGCACATAACATTGTTGCCTTAAAATGGTTTGCTTTGCTTTCTCTGTGTTTGCATGACGTATTACTACTTTCCTTCTCCCCTCCCAAGCATGAGTAGAGAGGCCATTTTGTAAATTTGTGGGTCTACTAGTTGTGGCTACTCTTTTTAAAAAAATGGTCCCTTTGCTGTTTCATTGCTGCTCCCTGCTGGAAAGTAGTTTCTGACCTCTCTCCTTGTGACTGTGATTTTGAGCATCTTGCCTGGGGGTTTTGTTGAGAAACAGAAATGCATTGTTTAAATTTTGATGGGGCTGGTTTGGTGGCAATAGAGGCCTGCAACTGGCCAAACTTTTTTTAAAAGTTCTGTTTGCTTGGACAGGCATTTGACTGCTGGAGATATAGTGTTGGTACTGGGGATGCTGGTTTGGATGGGGAATGTTTGGTTGCTATACAGGCTTGCAACTGGCCAAACTTTTTTTAAAAGATCTGTACGTTTGGATGGGCATTTGGCTGTCGGGGATACAGTGTAGATACTAGGAATGCTGGTTTGGATGGGGTGTGTGTGGTTGCTATGCAGGTCTGCAATTGCTTTCCTTGTGAACAGAGGAGAAAGTAGGTAGGAGCACGGCAGAAGCTAAGGCTGCAGACAACAAGGAGACCCCTTTCCCCTGTTCCCCACTGAACCCATCTCTTCCCCTTCCCCTTCTTGTGCACAAAAACCAAACTATTTCCCTCCTACTTCTCCTCTGTCCTGCCTTTCCCTTCTGATTTGGCTTGTCACAGGACAGGGAGCTAAGCCTCCACCTTCAGAAGACTACAGGTGGCCAATGATGCCATGAAAAACGAAGATTCGAGGGTTCAGGATAAAGGTAGGCAATGACAACATGATCTATTTTTGTAACCTGCTATGGTTAATTTGGACCAGTGGGAAAGAGAGAGTGCATGGAACCCCAGTAAGGGGGCTCTTTATCCCCCAGTGGCAGTGCTTCACACAGCAGCAAGGAGTTCCCAGTGTTAATTAATGTAATGTCCATACAGTGTTAACCCTGGGAACTCTTGCTGCTGGGTTAAGCTATGCCATTGGCCTACCATTGCCCCGGCTCTGCCTCTAGGTCAGGCTCCACCTACTGTTGCCCTGGATCCACCCCTAGGCTCGCTGGCGGTAGGTTCAATCCACCCACTTGCCCCACCAGCCTCAAAACACCCAACCGCCACTGGGCATGGGTTAGGATTCCACCCTGTATCTTTTTAGCTTGCTGTTTTTTTCTAGCATTGCTTGCTGCTCATCCTGAGCACATACCCCTCTGTTTTGGTTTTGGACAGAAATATCCCTTAAAAACAAGCCACTTGCTGCTACACCTGCAAAACTCTTTTGCCTGAAGGTTTCTTTTTCTCCTTTTTCTTTTCCTGAACTTCAGCCATTTCTCCTGCTGGAAAAAAATTATTTTATTTCAGTGGTAACTAGGGACCACTATGCAAGTGTGGTGCCCTAGACAGATTCATGATGCAACAGGGTATCTTGGTTCTCCATAGGGCCCATTTGTGGTCCTATGTTGAGGCTATGAGGATGGCAAGGAAGGAGTTCCTTGCTGTCCTCATAGCGTCTGTGAAGTCACGCCCGGCGGAGCTGTTCCGGGTGGTGCGGGGGCTGGTTAGTCCGGACTTCTTCCGCCTGGATGGGGACTTGTCCCAGGCCCGCTGTGAGGAGTTTGCCAACTACTTCGCAGACAAGATTGCTCAGATTCAGACCAACTTTGATGCTGGATTAGGGGCAGTAGGGGAAGAGCGCGAGGTGACAGAAGTCCTGTCTGGTCCAGCTTTGTGGGGGGAGTTTCAGGAAGTGACGCTGACCGATGCGGCGGATGTTTTGGGGTCTGTGAGGGCCACATGTTGCGAACTTGATCCATGCCCATCCTGGCTGGTGAAAGCCTCCAGGGAGACATTGGGGATGGTGCTGGTGAGGGTAGTGACTGCGTCCTTGCAGCAGGGGAGGTTTTCGCCCTGCCTTAAAGAGGCTGTGGTGCACCCCCTGCTGAAAAAAACCATCTCTGGACGTAGACGCGCTCACCAGTTACCGACCTGTCTCTAACCTTCCCTTTTTAGGGAAGGTTATTGAGCGGGTGGTGGCGATCCAGCTCCAGGTGCATCTGGAC
>QEPC01006549.1:5732244-5744190 GCA_003113815.1 Sphenodon punctatus | reverse complement strand
GTGGCCCCCCTAATTGGGGGGGTTCTCCCTCCTATAGCTCAGCAGGTCCTGAGTCTGGGGGTGATACTGGATGCAGACCTCCGCCTGGAGCGGCAGGGGGAGGCAGTCGCTAAGGCTGCCTTCCGCCAGTTGTATCTGGTGCGTAGGCTGCGTCCGTTCATCTCCGGCCCGGACCTGGCCTCCCTCATCCATGCCTTCGTCACCTCGAGGCTGGACTACTGTAACAAGCTCTACGTGGGGCTTCCCTTGTTCCTGGTTCAGAGGCTGCAGCTAGTGAAGAATGCGGCGACTCATCTCCTTACGGGGACAGGCCGTCGGGAGCATATTACACCTGTGCTCCGAGTTCTGCACTGGTTGCCGTTAGCGTGCCGAGCCAGGCTCAAGGTTTTGGTGTTGATCTATAAAGCCCTTCACGGTCTGGGCCCCTCGTACCTCAGGGACTGCCTCTCCCTCCGCGCCCCAGAATGACTCCTTCGGTCCACCGGGGGTGCCTTCTTGGAGGTCCCCTGTGTTAAGCGGGGGGCCACAATGGAGAGGGCATTCTCGGTGGCCGCGCCTCATCTTTGGAACTCCCTTCCAGAGGAAGCTCGCCTGACCCCAAGCCTGTTGACATTCCGGCGAAGTTGTAAAACTTGGCTGTTCGCCCAGGTCTTTGGGGAGGGTGGGGGGGGTAAGGTGTTTTTTTTTAGCTCCCCCACCTGATTTATTATTTATAATGTATTATTGTTTGATGAAGACCCTGAGCCCTGTTTTAATAATTTACATTGTTATGGATGATTTTAAATTGTATTTTATTGTATTATATTTTGTTGTTCGAAGCTGCCCTGGGCTGCTTGCAGGAGGGGTGGGGTATAAATTTATAAAATAAAATAAAAAATAAAATAAATTCTTTAGCTATCCCTAAATTCCAGCCAATTTTCATGGGGTGCAGACATGCTACCAAACTAATGCATAATTCCTGTCTCAGGTCAGTGGGGCCAAACCCACATGGAATGGGACGGAGAGCTGACAGGCATGCTGCACACACTCCTGGCCCGGGGCCTATAGTGTATGTGCAAACCTGTGTGGGGACATATGGGGGGCTTGGGATTGGCCGCACCAGCGGTTTTGTGCAAAATACCTGGGATTATGGCCCCTTTGAATGAGAGGGATTTTTGTTTCCTCTTTGTAACCCTATTGCAAGGTACCAACTTCCTGACATCTATGCCCTATTCTTTGCCTCAGTTTCCCCAGCAGCCAAATGCAGAAAGCTGGTGTTTATTTTTAACCCTCTGTTTAACCAAGTAACAGTGTTACCATCTTACCACTTTGTGCTGTTAACTATGGGTGTTTTTACACACACATTTCTCCTGCATGTTTGCTGTTACATCCTAAACTTAGTGTGTGTCTAAATCACTCACCCAGATCTTAAACATCCAGATCTTTGAACTTCTGCATGGAACTTCTCCCAGAACTTTTGTGTGTAAAACGTTCTCCTGGTAAACTGCTTTGCTCCAGGCAGCTGTGGTCACTTGGTTTCCATGGTAGCCCCTCACCTCTACAGCTGCGGCTACTTTAGGCTGCCTCAGGGCAGTGTTTGTGTGAAGAATGCATCCAGGAACTGCCTCAGGGCAGCGTGTGTGTGAAAATGCATCTGGAACTTACTTGTGAACTTGTAAACCCAGAAGATTGAAAAATCCGGAACTTTAATGTGTGTGTAAAAATGCCCCACGTTTCCACACTCCATTTCCTCAAGCATTTCACAGTTACTGGCTATTTCTGTCTGCCCATAATTCCTTCCCTGTTGACCCTATAGACCCTGGTTTCAAGTTTAACTCAGTTCCCCATTGGATACCTGGTTCAAATCTGAAGAATGCAGCTTTGCTATTGGCTAGGAAGTAAGCTGAAAATGACAGAATGCAGTAAGATGCTACATCAGCAACTCGGTAAATCAGTGAGGTGGCAATGGTAAAGCAGTATTAATTGGGATTTTGGCTGGGCAGTTTCGGCTGTTTCAAACTACTGCTCCTGGAAGAATCTGCCCTGCGTGAACTTCTCCCGCCCCAAGCTGTGGAGCAAAGTTGTAAACGTTGTTATTTAGTGAGTTCAATTTTTTTATCTCACTCTTCCCCAAAAAGCTCAGGGTGGCACAAAACAAAAGAAAACATATAAAATACAGAAAATAAAACCACATAAAACTATCCATAAACATGTACATGTCTAACTGCGCATTCTCATTAGGACTGAACTGAGTAGAGGAAAAATTATTCACGAGTATGTCGAGTAGCCGAGTACCAGGGCGGAGTATTTGGGAGCTACTCAGTCATAAGGTTGAATACTTTGTTCTACTCGGTAATTGGTAAAATAGTCGGTAAAAATATTCGGTTACACTGAATATTTTGCCAAATATTCTTCAACTCCACCAGCGTCTCCGGTCCTCTCGGTTAGTTGGCTGTCCCTGCCCCCTTCCTGTCCACCAGGCCTGCCCACCACGCCTACTCCCCTTCCTGCATGCCACATTAGGGGACCTGTGCCTGCCCCCCATTCATGCCCACCACATTCATTTCCTCAATTTCTCAAGTTACTGTGAGTACCGTACCAATTTCGCGGGTTACCTGGTACTCAATAAACAAAGTCGTGTACCAGGAACCTCAGAAAAAACGGAGGAAAACCAAGTACCGAGATAATTGTCATATGGGTCCTTTTCACACAGGCAACCCCCCCGCCCCGCCATGTGTGCAATGGGAGGGGGGCACCTGTGTGAACGCCACCTGATGTGGGTGGGGAATAGGTGTGCGCCTGTAGGAACAGCGCTCACGGTGGGTGGGTGTGTGTGCGTGCTCCCATGCTCCACCCACCTCCACCTGTCACCCATGCAAAGAGCAACGGGTTCCAATGACGGTTGCTCCATGCGTGGAGATGGGTGCGCGCCCATGGGAACGGCTGCACACCCGCTGCAGCCCATTTGAAAAGGACCACACTGAGAACATAAGAAGTGCCATACTGGGTCAGACCAATGGTCCATCTAGCCCAGCATCCTGTCTCCGACAGTGGCCAATCACGGTGGCTTGGGAGAAGTAATGAGGGATCTAAAATGCTATTTAGTCCCATATATGGTTCCACCTGTCCCTTGTAGAATGGGGGAAGCTCGGGTCAGAACCAGGAAGTTGGCTTCTAGAGCCCGGGACATGAGGCAAGTTTTAGTGAGGGCCAGGGGTGGAGGTTGCTTTTTTAAAAATTAAACACCTCTATATTTTCTCTTATGATTTCTCCTCCCACCCTCTTTGTGTAACTAATCCAAGCCAGTGCTCCTGCAACCTCTCAGCTTCTCAGATGTCTCCCTGTCTCTCCCTATGGTCTCCTCTCCCTTGTCGTTCATCCGTCGTCCACCCTAGATTGTAAGGTTCTTGGATCGCTAGTCACTGCTCTGGAGTGTCAGGCACATTGATGGTGCTATATAAATAATTGTGAGATACTATAATCATACCAAAGTACAATCATACAAAAATACTGTAGATAAGATATTAATAATAATATAAAAATATTATATTGTAGATAATTAACCCAATCCTAAACCGTGAGCAGTACTGGTGCAAGCCTCCTAGTCAACATCCTCTGGCTGTGGAAGGTTACCTGCTTTCTTGCTTGGTGTGTTCTGTGTTCCCCAGTTCAAATAAAAAGACGCCTAGCCAATGGCCCTTCATCTACACAGCCAAACATCTGTAACAAAGGAGCTGCTATTCTTTGACCGCTGTGGCTGCTGTTATGCTTCCTGGATGCATTGTGATCTGCTTACCTGCGTACACGGAGCAATAGTATGAGACTGGCTGAGCAGGTGGCGGGTTCTGATTGCCTCTCTTGATTGCACATCCCCTATTATTTTTGTTTTCCAATTGATTCCATGGTGACCAGCTTGTTCATTAGGCAGGAAGTGCTTTGGAGGAGACGCTTGCCTTTGCTAGATGTCGGATCAGTGCCTAGCACAAGGGCAGCCCCACCATTTAGCTACCTCTCCTGACATTTCCTATGCCCCCCTGCACCTGGAACGAGTTCCCTGAGCACCGTACGTTCAGCTCCTTCTTTCCCAGGCTTCCAATCCCTCCTAGAAACCTACCTTTTCTTCCAGGATTTCCTAGCTCCTGGAAGATTGCTCATATACGTTTCCCCTGGTGGAGCCTTATCCTCTAGGAGCCCCACCTCCCCTTTGCGGAGGCTGTTGGATGCTATCGGGTACCGAAGTTACCAGGTTGAGTTGAGTACCGCAGTTTTGACGGGTATTTTGACAGTGTTGTGGATACTTAAGCTCTAGCCACGGAGGGAGAGTGTGCGGGCTTATACCAGTGGTGGTCATAGGTGCAGGTTCATACCAGTGGTGGTCAGGCACCGGAGTCCACTGTGGTTGAAAGCATCTGCATTCCATTAACTTGAATTGTGAAACCATGCTGATTTGGTTGGCACCTCTGAGGGTTTGGCCCACAGTCTGTCACAAAGTTCTGTCTGTTGGAGGCAATTAATGATATATGATTCATGCTATGTAAGAGATGTATGGCTGCGATCTGCTGCGGCTTTTCTCGTGCATGTCAGGGTGCAAAATCCTGCCCTGACATGCGTGAGAGAAACCGTGGTAGAGCCCCATTCGCACCGGCTCTTTTCCCGTCGGCCAACACCTCCGCGCTTCCCTCGCCTCTCCTGCTGCCGCCACTGCAGGTAGGAACGCAGCCTTAGACCCCTGGCTACAAAAGCCAGTGTTGCCTAGTATTAGATTTGTACCTGGGAGACCAGCATTCAAATCTGATCTTAGCCAAGAACTCACTGGGTGGTCTCTTGGGCATCAATGACTGGGCATTTTTACACACACCTTGAAGTTCAGGATTTTTCAATCTTCTGGGTTTACAAGTCCACAAGTAAGTTCCGGATGCATTCTTCTCTCTCTCTCTCTCTCTCTCTCACTCACTCACTCACTCACTCACTCACTCACTCACTCACTCACACACACTGCCCCAAGGCAGTTCCTGGATGCATTCTTCACACAAACACTGCCCTGAAGCAGCCTAAAGTAGCCGCAGCTGTAGACCTGACAGGCTGCCATGGAAACCAAGTGACCACAGCTGCCTGGAGCAAAGCAGTTTACCAGGAGAACCTTTTACACACAAACGTTCTGGGAGAAGTTCTACACAGAAGTTCAAAGAGCCGGATGTTTAAGATCTGGGTGAGTGATCTAGACACACAGAAAGTTCAGGATGTAACAGCAAGCATGCAGGAGAAATGGGTGTGTAAAAACACCCACCATCTCTCCCAGCCTCCGTTCCCCATCTGTAAAATGGGAATAACAATGGTCTACCTCACAGGGTTAGAATCGGAGTTGGAAGTGACCTCCGCAGTAATATAGACAAATTCACACTTTCATCATGGAAGTCCAAATCTACACCATCCCTTAGAGATGGGGTCCAACCTCCATTTGAAAATCTCCAGAGACACAGCCCACAACCTCCCAAGGCTCTTACTGTTAGGAATTTATTCCTAATAAATAATCAAAATTTACCTCCTTGCAATTTGAGCCCATTATTATCTTCCTACTCCCTGTGGCAGTGGAGAACAATTTCTTATCATCATCTTTGTGACAACTTTTTAGATAGCGGAAGTTGATTATGAATCATAATCAGAACCATGAATCAGACATGTTTTCCTTTAGCCTTCTCTTGGCTAAACATACCCAGTTCCTTCAACCTTATATGAGTTCCTTTCCAAACCCTTTATCATCGTTGTTACCTTGCTCTGAATCCACTCCAGTTTGTTAATGCCTTTAACTCTTTAAACCTTACATTGACTCTGTGGCCAAATTCTGCCGATTCGCCCTCCATAACATTGCTCGGATCCGCCCCTTTCCCTCTACCTCCTCGGCCAAAACCCTTGTTCATGCCTTGGTTATCTCTCGCCTCGATTACTGCAACCTCCTCCTTGCTGGCCTCCCTCGCTCTCACCTGTCCCCCCTTAGCGCAATCCAAAACTCCGCTGCCAAGGTCATTCACTCTGCCCGTCGCTTCGACCATGTGCAGCCTCTCCTCTTCTCTCTTCACTGGCTCCCCATTCCTGAACGTATCCTCTTTAAACTCCTGGCATTCACGTTCAAAACACTCCACAACCAAGCTCCCCCTTACCTCTCGGACCTAATCTCCCTACGCACTCCTGCACGTGCTCTCTGCTCTTCCTCTGTCCCCTCCCTCACTCTCCCTCGTTTCTCCTGCTCACCTAACCGCCTTCGACCCTTCTCCCTCGCTGCCCCCCATGCCTGGAACTCCCTCCCTACCCACATCCGCCTTGCCCCCTCCCTCCGCTCCTTCAAATCCCTCCTCAAGACCCACTTTTTCCTCGCCGCCTTTCCCAATGCCTGCTAGTCGTTCCCCATATACTTACTGTCTGCCCTCCTCTGCAGACTGCTGCAACCAACCTGATTGTAACCAAGCCAAGCACACGCACCTGAGACTTCGCATCCGCCTGAATGTTTGTTTGTCTTCTCCCCTGTCTCTCCCACTGTCCCCTCTCCCTGTCTCCCCCTCCTTGTCTTTTAGATTGTAAGCCACAGGCAGGGACCGCATCCATTTCTATGTTTTGTATGGCACCAAGTACATGACTGGCGCTATATAAATGTTTATAATAATTAATAATAATAATAATCTTCTGTCTTGGGGTGTTTTCCTACCCCTGGTGCACATCTCTCTCAAAAACTTGCAAGTTAGTGACTCTCATACGTTGCCCTTTTGGACATTGTCACCTACACAAAGGTACACAATATCCCCAAAGGGAAGTTGGTTACAAGGGGTCCGACTCTGGGCAAAATTTTGGTTTTGGTTTATTTCGGTTTTGGTTCTCATAAATTTCAGTTCTCCTGTCAGTTTCGGTTCTCTTGGTTTAGTTTTTTTTAACATTGCATTTTCCCCTACTGAAGTCAATGGGGAAAACCGCAATGTTAAAAATCCGATTAAAAAATCAATGCAAAAGAAGTGATAGGGCTGAAAGAGTAAAAAACCCAAAATTTTGCAAGAACCGAAAGTCCCATTATTGACTACTTTTGGTTCTTGGCAATACCGAAAGTTCCACCCCTTTTGGTTACCATTAACTGCTCTCTCTCTCTCTCTCTCTCTCTCTCTCTCTCTCTGTGTGTGTGTGTGTGTGTGTGTGTGTGTGTGTGTGTGTGTGTGTGTGTAAAAACATGTTTTACCATGGAGTAGATTTGTACCCCAACCTAGAGTAGAAATCTACACCATCACATTTCAAGTTAGTTTGCACATTCAAGCAATGTAAGTGCCAAAGAACTGGGGTAGAAATCTATCCCAAGACCTATGTAATGTTGGTTTATTTATTTTTTTCAACACAAAAGATGAGGGTTTTAAAAAGGTGTCCAAAACTGGGCACAATCCTCCATGTGAAGTCTTTCTGTAGGGCCGAACATGCAGAATTATTTTACTTCTGCTGTTGTAACAATAAAGTTAACCAAGGGTTGTAAAGGACTTGCAACACGAATAGAGCTATAGAAATGATAAATAATAATAATGCAATTTAGAATTGACTGTGTTAAAATACCCCCTTAATGCTTCCAGTAATCACGCTGAAATATACGGTTGTGTTTTGCATTGTCACTGTGCACACATTCATAACCAATTGGGTGTCTATTAATGTTTTATAAAAGCTGCCACTTGGAAAGCTTTTTCCTCCACCCAGTCACAGCAACACACTCATTGTTGCCTTTTCTATACTTTCACTGCGGTTTCATGTTTGAAATACTTGTCTAAACAAAGGAATATTGTTTCCTGCCAGCAGCGGGAGTGCCTGCTGGGACTTTATCTCTCAGCCAAAAGGAAGAAATGAGACTAAATGGCAGGTTTCACACCATGCTCAGAATCAAGGTGAATAGCTGATGCCTTTCTTTCCCCTTTGTCTTGTCTGTTTAGGATGATGACCGTGTAATACATATGGCCTCTCTGACCATGAGTCTTGGCAGGATCGAGTCCCTGAATGCATCAAGCGCACACAAATCTTTCACTAAGGGCATTTTGACACGAGCCCTCATTTCTCCCAGACTTCTGAGTCTAGGAGAAACAAACTCATACCAGAGGGTGGGGAAGGGAGGGTTTTAGACATTCATCCCCCAATACCTAAGTTGGCCGGATGCCGTTGGAGACAACGGTTGCTGGGGAACTTGCACCTGCTTGGTGACCTGGACTTGTAAAACCCCAATATTGAGGTTTTACAAGTTCAGGTCTCCAAGCATGCGTGGTCCCCAGCACCTGCTGTTCCCAATGGTGCCCGGCAGACTTCCTGTAGTGGGGGTGAATGTTTAACCCCTCCCTCCTGGCATGAAATGCCCTAAGAATGTTCCAATAAACAAAGAAATGGTGATGTTCCTTTCCAAATCAGTAATGATTCTAATGGGGCCTTGCTGAGGTTAGTTCCTTCCCTGTCCTCTCAGCTTTCAACCTGCAGAAAAGTCCTAGCAAGGGTCTTGGCCTCTTCTGACCTGGTCTCCATTTGTCAGGACTTGGTCTAGAACTGGTGCCCTTGAGGAGGTAGCTGGCTCCACTACCACACACCGGTGCACTGAGTTCCTTGCTCTGGCTCATTGGGCTCTGTTCAATCACTCTCCTGGCCTGTTTGGGATTCCCACCCACCAGTCCCTGATTGGCTCCTGGCTTTCATGGCCCTGATAAAAGGCATGTGACAGGAAGAGGAGGCCAGAGAGAGCAATGCTTCATCCTGCCTTTTGCATGGTTTCCTGTCTGAGCCCTGTGTTTTGGTTTCCCTCCTGACCTTCTGGGCTGACTTTCTGACTTGCTCCTTGGCTTACCCCTGATGAGGCTTTTCAATTTGTTCTCACTCTGGTTTTGATGCTTGCTCATCTCTGCTCCATTGAAACGCATTTGGACCCAATCCTGACAGAACTTATGCCAAGACCTGATCCTGCTTGACTCAGCCTGGGCTTACCAGACACCAGTCACCATTGTCTGTCAGCTCCAATGAACCTCTGTGTCCCACAGGGCTCTGGAAAAGCTCTCTTCCTCAGGAACCTCTTCCCTCTGCATAGCCTGAGATGTGCTCTAGCCCTTTGAGACAAGTTCTCTGGTTCTGAGCATCACCTCTTCTGGTGGTCCTAGCCTTCATGCCATTCCAGTCAGAACCCAACTGTGCTGGGACTGCTCCAAGACCGGTCTCAATGCAGTCTGATGATCTACCCACCACAGTAGAACTCCAGAGATGCCAGTTTACGGCCTGATCTCTGTGCCATTGCTGCAGCTGGAAAAGGGGTCTTATAGTCCTTGGCGGTATTTAGGAACTCTACCTGTGCCTTAACTAGCCTGCCAGTTTACACCCGCTGAGGACCTGATCCATTATGGTGCACTTGGCTACCTAGTCTTCACCAACCTTGTGTATCTTCATAGATTACGTTCAATGTGGAAATAGAAGTGGAGGTGTGATTTAGGGAGAACTAAAAGGATTTTCTATGCCACTATTCAATAGTCTGTGATATCCAATCTGCTCCAGCAAAGACCGGTTACCAAGCAGTTTCCATTTATTGGTGGAGGCATCCCATTAGTTTTAGTTTAACAAATATTTGGGGGCTGTTTTTTTGTTGAAAACCCTTCATTTTTGTAATTTATTTTCATTTTAAAAATAATAAAAAATAATATATATTTTAAAAAGAAATCATTGCGCCATGCACAAATGGCCACCAGCCCACTCTTTGCATGCATGCCCTTTTCCAAAATGGTGGCGGCCACTTTGCATGTGAAGTCTGGCTGCCCCTTTCCAAAATACTCCTCCTCGTTTCTATAACATTCCTAGGCATAGGCAGTGCTTTACAGTCGCAGATTTTTGGAGAGAGGTCTCTGCCCAGTGGGCTTACAATCTAAGAGGGACACAGGTGAGGGGAACATAGGGAGAGACATACACACATTCCTATTTTACTGATGGGGAACTGCGGCTGAAAGGTTGTGAGTAGGACTGTAGTGGAATGTTGCAGCAGTAGCTATTTCCGCAGGAAACAGTGTTTCCGCAATTAGTGGTATGGCGTGGCAGAGGCTTTCATATCGCTAGTTTCATTCCGCTACTTCCTCAGTTCTGCTAATTTCATTCCGCTACTTGCACAGGCGTCGCAAAATAGCGGAAACATGACATTTCCGCTACTTCTGCCATTCCGCCAGCACCACAAAATAGCGGAACAGCGGTTTTCCGACAGTTTCCGACAATTCTGTAATTTTTCCGATAGTTTCTGAATTTGCAGAATGCCGGCGGAATTAGATGAATGTCAGCAGAAAAGCCGCGGTGTGACACGGGCAATTCTGAAATGGCTGAATGGAATCATGGCATGGTAACAGCTGCTGCCACATCAGCCCTAGTTGTGACTTGCCCAAGGCCACCCAGTGACTTGCCCAAGGCTAGGGTGAGATTTAAACTTTGGCTTCCCAGGTCCAAGTACAGCACCTTTTCCACGATGACACACTGACTTTCCAGATGCTGCCACCAGTTTGGAAAGGGGTGTACATGCATGAACAGTTTAGTGGCCATTTTGCCCATGAGGAAATTTTTTTTTTTTTTTAAATTAAATTATTTTTAATTGAACTGGCTGCTGGACCATTCTGTGCATGTGCACCGTTTTCCAAAACGATGGTAGCAGCTTTGTTGCCATTTTGGAAAAGGGCAGTCCGTCTACACATGCACAGATGATCTGCCTTTTTCCAAAATGTTGGTGACGATGCTTCTGCCATTTTGGAAAAAGGTGCTCATATGTGCAATTGTTTGGTGGTTATTTTGTGCATGCACAGTGAAATTTTTTTTAAAAAACCAAAATCAAATGAAAGTAAACTAATACTTGTTTGCTTAGTATTCATTTTTGTGTTCTTGTTACTAAAACAAATGGGGCTCCATTCGCGTTAAAAACTAAACAAAACAAATTGCACATCCCTAATTAATTCTTTGGCAGATTAACTGGTTAAGTGTCTCACTGATGTACCACGTTACCTTACTGCATAATACCGCAGCGCGTTATTTGCCATATTATCATTTACCATTTGCCCATAATTCCTTTATGCGTATAATGTTGGGTACTTCTCCCAAGTGACCGAGATTGGTCACTGTTGGAGACAGGATGCTGAACTCAGTGGACCACTGTCCTGACCCAGTAAATGGCACTTCTTATGCTCTTTCCTGTTTACATCTTTGCCCACCCACTCCTGGACCTGGTTTTAGACCAGTGACAGTGACATTCATCTATGTAGTAAGGTGGTAGTAAGGTAATAGTAATAGAGTAAATTGGTTAACCGTTGTGGTATTATCCATTCTTTCTCTTTGTCAGTGCAGCAATGGGCTAATACATGGATAATCACCAAACTATCCAGAATGGTGGGTAGGGATGGGCGAACGCGGTTTGGAAGTTCAGAGTTTGGCCCAAACTCGGCCTGTTCGGATGACCGAACCCGAACTGACCGAATTGAATTCTATTCTGAACGCCAGAACAACCGAACAGTTTGGTCAGTTCAGATCACGTTTGGTTGAGTTCGGGTTGCAAAAATGTGTCACAGGAAGGCAAAACATGACAGGGAGAGGGAGTCAGCTGAGGAGCAGACTTCCAGGCACCAGGGGTGGAGAGGCTTGGAGTAGCAGCCAGCCTGCCATTGGCCACGGGCTAGGCTGCATGGAGCCAATGGGGCTTGCAGTGAGGCGGGCGCAGCAAGAAACAAAACTCATTGGCCTCCCCCCTTGCTAACACCTTCTGAGCTAGTCACTGTTCCTGACAGCAGAAGTTTCATAAGGCTCCCTCTCTCCCAGCTGTTTTTGTTCCTTCCTATTCCTAATCCATTGCCATCCTCTGCCTATTTCACCCATCCAACCCATTTACCTCCATATTATCATTTATTTAGATTATATTAGATAGATTTAGGTGTTATTTTTTGTTTTTACCCCTCCCTGTGTTCC
>QEPC01006549.1:5704602-5725851 GCA_003113815.1 Sphenodon punctatus | reverse complement strand
TTCTTTTGCCGCAGGTCTAAAGAACATAAAAAGATAGGAACATAAGAAATGCCATACTGTGTCAGACCAATGGTCTGTGCCAAGCCCTGCCTGCATTCTGTCTCCACAAGTGGGTGGACTGGGTGGCCAATCTCTCTCTGCAGGGGACTTCTGTTCCTAACAGGTCATAGGGCAATCCATTCCCTGTTGTTCCAGTCCCCGTGCCTTAACTTGCAGATGGCGATTCCATCACCCTTCTCATAAAACCTCCAGACATTGGACCTTGTCTGCTGACTGTCTAGGGGTGGCACTGGTCAGTCCGACCTCCGTCTGGGTATCCTGAACAGTGGGGCACCAGCACCGGCATCCGATTCCTCTCTGAAACAGGAACACATAAACAACACCTAAGTAATATCATGCATTTATAATGATGCCTCTAGTCTTCCCTCCTTGGGGTGCTAGGGATGGCAACCAGAGATGGTGACCCTGGCTGGCGCGTGCAAATCCCGCCCTCCTTGGGGCACTAGGGATGGCAACTAGAAAGACTGGCTGGCACGTGCAAATCCTGCCTTCCTTGGGGCACTAGGGATGGCAACTGGAAAGACCCTGGCTGGCACATGCAAATCCTGCCCTCCTTGGTGTGCTGTTAGGGAGGGATAGCAAGGGAAAGTCCCTGGCTGGCATGTGCAAATCCTGCCCTTATTTGGGGGTGCTAGGTAGTGATGGCAACTGGAGAGTGGAGACCCTTGCTAGGGGTGGCTGGCAGGCACATGATTGGGTGGGGGTGCTGCTCGTGCCTGACTGCTGGAAGAGCCCCCCACACTACAGTACCCTCTCTCTCTGTGGCAGACATCCGCTGCTACCCACTGATGTACACTGTTTGTGCCTGACTGTTGCCCACCACCCACGCACCCACCCGCACACCAGTGAGCTCGCTCTAATGGATAGAGCCTTTCTGGTCCTCAAAGTAAAAAAAAAGTTTACAAACCTGGCAGCACCTCTTGTGCCCACCAGCTCTGGCTCTTCCTCCACCACCAAAGGTCCTGTAACAGTGACCAGAGGAACTGCTTTCTCCACCACCGGCTCCGCCACCTTGGCCTTCCCCCAGGCCCAGCATTTAATGGTCATCACCTTCTTCTCCATTTTTTTAAAAAAAAAAATTTAAACAGACACACCAACAGTCACTCACCAAGACACCAACCAGCCAAACAACACAGCCAAACCAAACACAAACAGCCAGAACACACAAACCGAACAGCCAGCCAGCCAGCCAAACACACACTCTCTCGCTGCACAGCTCCACACACACTCAAATTTCCGGTTTCCGGCGTGATCATGGGATCTCCTGATACCTTTTTGCGAACTCCTGAACCGAACACCACGGAACCGAACGCCCGAACCTGAATGCGGAGGCTGAACCAAAGGGCCGAACTGAACAATGGAACCTGAACCGCAATCTGTTCACCCATCCCTAATGGCGGGGATTAACCATGTGCATAATACATGTGTTATTCATTTTTAGCTCTAATCTGTAATTCATTTTGCAGTGGTGTAATTCTAAAATGGGAGATGTAGGAATGCATCACTCTTCAGTCTCTCTCCTGCATGGCTTGCTCATCCTGGCCGTAGTCCTTTCTCCATGGACTTGCCTTTCCTCCATGGTCTCAGCTTGCTGGTCGCCTCCTCTATATTTTCTATGGCTGGGTAGAAATCGCTCTTCCATTTTCACAGAACATTTCCACAAAAATGAATCAGGAACCTTAGATTTCAAATCAATATACCGATCGGAAACATTTCACGTTGCAATACCCAACTAAATAATAATAAAGAATTTGCCATTAGTCATGCCCAAAATGGCCACTGGGTAGATTTGCATAGGTGCAAAATGACAGCTGCACATAGTCAAAATGGCAGTGCTTCCACTGCCACCATTTTGAGTATGTTCAGTGGCCATTTTGCACATGGCAACAAATATGATTATTTTGTCTAATCCAATTGAAATTGGACAGAATTTTGTCTGTTCCAATTTCCTATCGAAATGGACAAAATGCCTGATTCCAATCGGAAATTGGAACAGGTGGAATTGTGTGTTCACCCACTGCTAATGCTTCTACTCCCTTCCAAGCAAGGAGAAGGCATGCCACACCAAACTCAGAACTGCGGCTTGCTTAAAAGGCAATGCAATGTAGCGGATAAGGTGCTGGACTTGGGCGTGGACCTGGGAGACCAGTGTTTGAATCTTACCCTAGCCAATGAACTCACTGGGTGGCCTTGGACCTCTAGAGGTGTTTCCAATGCTGTTTCTCCAAACCTACGCTTGTTCTTGGCGTCCGCTGCTTAGAATGGAAGCAACGTCACTTCTAGTCGTACAGGGGAATGTCTAAACCAGCACCACAGCCCAATCACATTGCTGTTCGTTAGTTAATTGCTTCCTTTCCTCATATTTCTATTGGCCAGCTGTGTATTTCCTGCTTATAATTTTGGCTTCCTTTTACACATGAAATATTTTAGATCCAGTCTTTCCAGAAGAGGTTTCCATGTAGAGAGCTCAACGGGTGTTTCCTGCCACTGTCTTGGGGGCTCTCCGTTTTCTTTAGCCCTTTAAAACTTTATCTTCCTATTCTTGTTTACACGTGAGATGAAAAAAAAAGTGCCTTTTCTTCCAAGTCATCCCTTATGAAAGCTGCAAGGAAGATGAGGCATCAGACACAGCTGCAGGCAAGCGGCAAAGTGGGCTTAGTGACCTTGATGTGCACGCGGCAGTTGTTATGGCAACCGGCGAGCGAAATCGCTGTTGCTAAGGCGCGGAGAAATAAAGCAATCTCCCTCACTTAATGGTCACTGTTCTCTAGTCAATTAATTTCAAATCGGCTGCAGGCAGAAAATTCAGAATGAGTCAGCAAAAGAAATCCCAAATGCTTAGCTAGAAAGTGGATGAACTATTTTCTTTTTCTTTGTTTTAAAAAGTAACATAACTGAAGGGAAACTCCTAGGGATTGAAAGCTCTGGGGAGGGCTGGATGGTTATTCAGTACAATATTTACTAGGAACTCGATTGTGTCTTTAAGCACAGCTTCAGCGGGGAAGCTCTGTGATTAAGAAACACTCCTCTGAGCCATACTTTACTCTCCAGATCCTTCCTTGCCCCAGGAAGGTGATAATTTAATTTCCTGCTGGCCTATATCATTTGCAAATGATGGCACCGTTCCTGTCAGTGGTGCAGCTTCATCTGCAATTGAGCAAGCAGGGCTGTGTGCCAAAGATCTGCCTGTTCTTCCACCTCTGCCCACCCGCCTGGACTAGTGCGGAGGAGAGTGGGGGTGTACCATCCTCCTAAGCAGGACTGACGCAAGAGCAGGTGCTCTCGTTGTGTCAGGAAATATCGACCTTTGTGGAGCGCTTTTGGCCATTCATCAGTATTTCCTGCTTCTGCGATTCCCAACCCATTGGTCTCTGTGCCTGTGATTTCCTATCATTTTTCGCTAATTTCCGGTAATCTTTCATAGGGTATTTTCAGACGTGACGGGGCCAATTGACCCCGTAACAGAACCAATCTGTTGATCCCCCACCAGGGTCACCACGTCATGGCCCAACAGGCATGCCGGGGGCTCCTGGTGGGGAATCGGGAAGGGGCCGCGCGGTGCAACGTGCGGCCGCACGGACCCACCCCCCATGCTCCCCTGCCGCCTGCCCTCTGGGGAGACGGGCGGGCGCCACGGCCAATGCGGCTGCAGCGCCTGCCTGAATTGACCACGGGCCGAAATCCCAGCGGGGATTCCGGGCTGTGGCCGCCATCCAGACATGATGGCTCGGTTCATCAAGGCGGGGAATCGCCTTCACCACGCGATCACTGCCGGCCCCACCGGTTCAGCCGATCGCGTGGTGAATATGATTCCCCGCCGCGATTGACGGTGATGAACATCTGGGGGGGAACATCCATTCCCCCCATCAGACGTTACGTGATCACAACTACCACAGGGAATTGACTGTGGTTGACTGTGATCTCGTAAGTCTGAAAATACCCATAATTTCCGGTATTATCGATAATACTGGAATTTACCCCAAAGCACAGATAATACCAGGAATTACCCAAAGCACAGATAATACCGGGAATTACCCCAAAGCACAGATAATACCGGGAATTACCTCAAAGCACAGATAATACCGGGAATTACCAAAAATTACTGGAAATTACTAGAGTAACGCAAAATAGTGGGAAATCGCGGAAAATGTCAAAAATGCTGGTAGATTTACGCCTCATGTGAATGAAGCAAAAGAGCTGTTTCCGTCGGAAATAGCACGTGCAGCGATTTGTTGTTTCAGCTCTGCTCCTAGGTCGTTTCAGTTGCACGTTTTCAATGTACATCAAGAGACAATGCATCAAACATCAGACAATAAAGTGGCAGGGGTTTCAGACATGGGGTGTTAATAGACGTCCTCCTGGATGTCTGTCCCACCCGTGGGAGGACTTCCCACTGCTGGGCAAGCTCCAGCCATGGGAACAAACATTCCTGGGGCTCGCCTAGCTGGAACGAGAGGGTCGGGAGCAACGTGCGGCCACCCGGCCATGTCACCCCATTCCCAGCATCACCCTGAGTGCCTCCCTGCCATGGCGACCCCCCATGCTGGGTGGAGTCAGGGCCGGGAACATACTCTCCGCCCTGTTTCGCCTGCTTTGTCCCAACTGGGTGACTGTTGGGTCCGGACTGTGGGCCTGTTTTGATCCAGTCCCACAGTCTGGGCCCAGCCACTTCATCCCGGGCGGTGTTTGTTCCGGGCCCACATTTGGAGGGCCTGGAACAAATGTACAGACATGACAGTGGTTCTGTCAGGCCAAAGCAGGCCTAACCAGGCCACCATCTTGTCTGTTAACACCTATCCACTTACCACCTGAGCAGAGAGCAGCTCTTTAGGGCTGCGATGGGAGCAAGTGTTCCTGTTCCTCAGGGAAATGCCAACCTTTTGGAACCATTTGTGAGTTTTTGTTGGTACTTTGTCAGTCTCCGGTGATTCAACATTGCCTGCGATTTTTAATCACGTCCCATCAATTTCATCACTTTCCTGCATTTGTGTCACTTGTCACCACTTTCCAGGACTTTTACTACAGTTTTATGGCAATTTTGCAGCAATTTCCAGCGCTGCTTCAGCACTTAGTCGGCAATTTTGTCTCCACAGCCCTGGGGGTGTGAGCAGGGCACACATGGGGCTTCGGACTGACCCTGTAGCAGCTCTATTCCACTTGAAAAAAATAATGACAAATGGAAAAAAACAGTGGAAAAGCCAGCAAGTTTTTGCGTTGCACAAATGAAGGCAAATGACCTGTTTCCAATGGAAACAGCGTTCTCTGTGATTTTTCGTTTCAGGCGTACTACTCTTGTAGCCCCTCCCAAACTTGCATCATCAGTTCTCCTCATTCCGAGTGGAACGTGAGATAAACCATCAGTTTCCTCCATTTTTTTCCTGTCCAAGAACATGGCCAACTCCTTACTCTATGTATTATCAAACCGGGCAAGATCTTTACCCACCTAAGATATGGAGGTCCTGGTTTTCTTCTGGGCAGTTTCTAATCCAAGTCATGGGCTGAGCTGCTAATCTAGAGGAATCCTTTCTATACTGGTGTTTAAGCTAGATGAACCATCTCTTCTTGATGAGTTCTATATAGTGGTCCTAAATTTGCTGTCAAATGCTGGTGTCAAATCCTGCCACTTAACATATAGTATCTTCCTTAAGTATTTGCTGTCAAAACCATTGGTATGCTGTTGAGGTTGCTTCTTCATTGTCCATATTTGGAGCTGTACAGCAACACTGAAACAGTATTGCTGTTATAGATTCTTAACTTGGTCCTGAGGGCCACGTTTTCCTATTTCCAGATGTTATTCAGCAGATGATATTCAAGTGCAGTGTTTCTGAACAGAAGACAGTGAAAAACTAGAGGGTTTTTTTTAAAGAGAATTTTTGTATTGCAAACATTATTTACATTTTCAGATTGTCTACCCAATATCCGAGTAAGTGTTTGCCATGGAAACAATATTTTCACATCTGTTTATTGTGGTATTTCATTATTTCATTCATTTCAGACATGTTGTTTTGGCAACATTTAGTACTGCTGCACAACCATCGGAAGCGCAATAGCGGGCATTTTTACACAAACCTTAAAGTGCTGGTCTTTCAATCTTCTAGGTTTACAGGTTAGTTCTGGATGCATTCTTCACACACACGCTGCCCTGAGGCAGTTCCTGGATGCATTCTTTACACACACACTGCCCTGAAGCAGCCTAAAGTAGCCGCAGCTGTAGACGAGAGGGGTTGCCATGGAAACCAAGTGACCACAGCTGCCTGGAGCAAAGCAGTTTACCAGGAGAACGTTTTACACACAAAAGTTCTGGGAGAAGTTCTACGCAGAAGTTCAAAGAACCAGAGGTTTAAGATCTGGGTGAGTGATTTAGAAACACAGAAAGTTCAGGATGTAACAGCAAACATGCAGGAGAAATGTGTGTGTAAAAACACTCAGCATCAAGGAGCGTCAAAACAAAGTGGGAACTAAATAGTGATTTATGTCCCCTGCGTCCGACCTGATTTGAAATGGTCAAATGCCAAAACTTTGGCTATGATAGTTGCTGCGGATCTTCATTTCAGCGCTGTTTAGAATGCCCCTGCTGGGCCTCATGTTTCCCCCACATTTTGATAAGAAATGCCAAACTGGGTCAGACCATCAAGCCCAGCATCCTGTTTCTCTGATAGTGGACATTCTTGGTCGCTTCAGAAGAGTCCACAGCAGGTCATGATGGAGTGTTCCACTCCCTGACATTCACTCCCAGTTCCCAATAGTCAGAGATTATGTCCCCCAACCTATTAAGCTAATAACCATTAATGGACCTATCCTCCAAGAATTTATTTAATCCTTTTTAAAACCCAGCTATCCTACTGGCCTTGACCATATCATCTGTCAATAAAGTCCACAAGTTAACTGTGCATTGAGCAAAAAAAGTACTTTATTTTATTCATTTTATATCTGCTACTAGTTAGTTTCATGGATTGTCCCCTAGTTCTAGTACTAGTTGAACTAGTAAAATAACTACCTATTTATTCATTCCATGCCGCTCATGATTTTATTAACTTCTGTCTTATCCTCCCTCGGTCGTTTCTTCTCCAAGCTGAAGAGTCCTAACTTATCGAGCCTCTCCTCATATGAAAGCCATTCTGTACCCTTGATAATTTTTGTTGCCCTTCTCTGTACTTTTTCCAGTTCTAGTAAACTGTGAAGGTAAGAAACACATTGGACACACACCTCCAAACACATGATATAGGTTTAGCATGAACGTTGAACAGCAGATTTCAACTGATAACTACCTAGAAAAAATGTCATACATAAAAAGAACCTTTATCTTACCATCTGGGATGGAATGTCTGGGTAGTCCACACAATGATGTAATGGAAGCTTTTATTTACGTGCCGACGTGCAGTCGTATTTGCAAGACCAAGACCCAAAAGAACATTGTATCTCTCACTCATGGGCCAGGACCATGAACAATTCCTGGCTTACAATATTCTCATCCTCATTATTCACAATTAACCCCTTGTGCCTCAAAGGTCTGTTGCTTGTTTGTGAGCCCTTTGTTAAAATACTGGAGGTGTTGGTAAGTTCTGAAGGGACATGTTGGTCCCTTGATATCAGGGGCATAATCATGGGATCAAAGGGAGACTGTGCCGACCCAGTTCAAGGCCACTGCCCCCCATTTATTTCTCTCCTCTCTCTCTGTCTACTATTTCCCTCCCCTACTTATGCCCCGCCACCACCACCCCGATCTGAGAGACCTTACTTATGCCACTGCCTGGTATGTGTCCATTCCCTTCTTGGCTGTGTGTAATTTAGAATTTCCCTTCCAGTGGCAATACTCCCATTTTCCAGTTCCAGATTAGTCTTCCGTGGAAATGTTCTCCAGCATTGAAAACTCTTTTCAAATTCCCAATGTTAGCTTCAAATTTGCAGTCACTAGACCATTTGTGGAAAGCAGACACTAAAAGGGGATGTGAATGGAGAGATGGGGCTGCCACTGAAACCGAAATTCTGCCATGTTCCGTTTTCAGTGGAACTAGGCATTTCGATCAGTCCCATTGGAATTCGGATTGGACGAAATTCCAATGGGAATTTTGAGTGTAACAGCAATGAGACAAGCTGCCTAAGGAGGCTGTAGGCTCCCCATTGTGGGAGGTTTTCAAAAAGTGGCTGGATGGTCACTTGTTGAGGATGCTGTAGCTCTAGATGTCCTGCATCTGAACAGGGGGTTCAACTAGATGACCCTCGAGGTCCCTTCCAATTTTATGATTCTATGATTTTTAATTTATTTCTTTTTTGTCACATGTGCAAAATGTCGGCATTCAACAAACCAGTGCCCACCCTACAGTACAGCACCCTTCATTTTGTTATACGGCGATGGACGTTTTTCACACGCCCCAATCATTCACTCAGAATTCCTACCGAAATTCTGACATCTGTTCCATTTGAGTGGAACTGTTCTGGGGAAATGGCAGGGCTATTTTGGACCAGTCCTATGAAGCGGAACTCAGTGCCGTTCTTTTGAGTTGAATATTTGCAACAAGATGGGTGTGGATAAGCCCAACCAACTATGATTCAGTTTTCCACTTTCACATTTCCACACAGCAACATTTTAAATACAAACCTTCAAATGGGGCTCTGAGTGTCCTTGTTAAAACAAAGGAAGAAGTAGTATAATAATTTATTGTAACATTCTAGAGCTGCAGTGGGTACTAAACATTGTTCCCATGGGTAATGCCCATATTTTTGGGCACCCCATTGGGCATTTGATGGTCTACACGAGGACCAATTGTGTGCCTGGTACCCCCAAATGCAAGCTTTACTCACGGAAACTGACATGCCCAGCAGTCCCAGCTAGGGCTTGTTAGTTTCAAAGGCCGGCTGGCACTTCCCACTCCTCCCCCTTCCCGCACCTCTCAGCTGAGAGGCACTCTAATGGGAGAAGCAACCTTTGAAAGTGACAGGAGCTGATCTGGGCTGTTGCAGTGGTCCCAGCTGGGACTGTCACTTCCAAAGGCCAGTCGGTGCAATGGAGCAGTCCACTGCATCCTGTTTCAGCATCACTGGTGCCGAAACAAGGCACCCCAGATTTGTTAATTCAGTCGATTCAGGCACCCCAGATTCGTTGGGGGTGCCAGAGAACATGGAGCCAGGGACTGGGGAACTAGAGAACTGCAGGGTGAGAGAACCAAGGAGACAAGGAGTCACAGAGTAAGGAAATCAGGGAGAGAGGAAACAGAACAGGGGACTAGGGATGGGCGAACGCGGTTCGGATGTTCGGAGTTCAGACCAAACTCAGTCTGTTCGGGCATCCGAACTGAACGTCCGAACCAAACTCTTGAACGACCGAACAGTTCGGTCATGTTCGGATGAGTTCAGATGAGTTCGGAGGCAGGAAAAACATCTTTCCAGGGCCGAAAATTAGTTTTCGGTTTCGGTTTCTATTTCAATTTCTGTTTCGATTCTGCTGTTTTTGAATGTTCAGCCAAATTCAGCTAAGCCAAACTCAGCTGAACTGAACCATCGAACCCGAACTCGGGTTTCGAACCGAATGACCGAACATCCGAACCGCGTTCTGTTCGCCCATCCCTACAGGGGACTGTGTCCCAAGAGTCAAGGAATGAGGGAGGAAGGGACCAGGAAGCCAGAGAGGGCAAGGAGGATAGGGCTTGAGGAGCATAGGCATTGGAAGCCAAGGAATCTAGGGATCAAAAGGAGGGAGATAGAGAGGAACGGATAGCTAGGGGCCAAGGGAATCTTGAACCTTGATACCTACCATTTAGTACAATCTGTTACCTGAGGTCTGTGTACTCTCATCCTCACCACATGAACCAGCCAGCCATCATTCTCGATGTAACCAAACCAAGCACGTGCACCTGAGACCTCACATCTTCATGAATGTTACACCCCTTGTCTCTCCCTCTGTTCCCCTTCCTTCGTCTCCCTTCTCCATGTCTATTCCATTACTTTGTAAAGTGCCAGGTACCTTGCTTGTGCTATATAAATACTTGCTAATAATAATAATAATAATAATAATAATAATAATAATAACCTGGGAGGCAGGAACTATGGTACCAAGAGTCAAGGAACTGAAACTAAGCACCAGGAAGGAAACAAGGGAGTAGTAAGGACAGGAATGTGGAGTGGAGAAGAGGTAGAGTAGAGAGAGAGAGCATTGATCCACCCAGCTGCCTGTTAGTACCGGCATACCTAATAATCTCCTGCACCTGGAGATTGACAGGGAATTCTACCCTGTAGTTAGAGCTTTCAGCAGCCTTTGATACCATTGATCATGAAGTCTTGTTGACACAACTGCAAGACCTGGTGGGGGTGCGTGGGACCACTCTTGAGTGGTTCCACTCTTTCCTGTTGGGGAGGTCCCAGAGAGTGGTGATGGGCGATTGCTCGTCGTCCTTTTGGACCTCCCTTGTGGGGTTCTGCAGGGTTCCATTCTGTCTCCCCTCTTGTTTAATGTGTGTGAGGCCACTGAGCGAGGTCATGCGGAGGTTTGGGTGAAGTGCCAACAGCATGCTGATCACACCCAGCTCTACTTCTCTTTTTCATCCGACCCAGGCCCTGCAGTCTCAGTGCTTACCCATTGCCTGGCTGCTGTTGGGGACTGGATGAGGGTGAACCGATTGAGGCTGAATCCAGATGGGACCGTGTTGATGATGGTTGGCTGGTCTTCCTCTGGTTGCTAGGATTCGCAGCCTTGAAATGCTTCTGGACCCCTTGTTGCACCTGGATTATCAGGTTGCAGTGGTGGCCAGGAGCGCTTTTCACCAACTCCATCTGGTGAGGAGGCTGCAGCCTTTTCTCTCCGATTTGGATCTGGATGCTGTCGTCAATGCTTTCATCACCTTAAGGCTAGACTACTGAAATGTGGTCTATGTGGGGCTTCCCTTGATGACTGTTTGGAAGCTTAATTTTATTTATTTATTATTTATTTTCTATATTTTTACCCCGCTCCTCCTGAGAACAGCTCGGGGCGGCTTCCAACAATAAAAAAAAATACATATGAAATACATATAAAACAATTTAAAACACATCAAAAACAATTCAAGGAATTAAAACAGGGACTGGAACACATTAAAAAAACAAATAGGGTAGGGGAGATAAAACCCTCTAACCCCCCTCCCCCCTCCCCAAAGGCATGGGCGAACAGCCAGGTTTTACAACTTTGCCGGAATGTCAGAAGGCTTGGGGCCAGGTGAGCTTCCTCCTGGAGGGAGTTCCAGAGGCGTGGCCCGGCCACCGAGAATGCCCTCTCCATTGTGGCTCCCTGCTTAACGCGGGGGACCTTCAGGAAGGCACCCCCAGCAGACCGAAGGAGCCACTCTGGGGCATGTAGGGTGAGGCGGTCCCTGAGGTACGAGGGGCCCAGACCATGAACAGCCTTGTAGATCAACACCAAAACCTTGAACCTAACTCGGCACGGCTCCATTCCACCACGGCCTCCAAACACTGGGATAGCAATGAGACAGCAGGGTCTGGGTCAGTTGAAAAAGAGAGGTACAGCTGAGTATCATCACCATATTGGTGACATCGCACGCCGAACCCTCTCACGACCTCCCCCAAGGGCTGCATATAAACATTAAATAATAATGGAGACAGAATGGAACCCTGCATCATAAAGCGCGGGGGCAAGATGTCTCATCCCCCAGCACCACCTGCTGGCTTCTCCCCAAGAGGAATGAACTGAACCATTCAAGAACAGTCCCATCCAGACCCCCCAGGTCACGCAGCCATCTCAACAGCAGCCCATGGTCCACAGTATCAAGCGCGGCCCAGAGATCTAGCAGGATGAGAAATGTTGAACATCCTGAGTCCATCTCCCAGCGGAGGTTGTCGACCAAGGCCACCAACGCTGTCTCAGTGCCATAGCCGGGGCAGAACCCAGATTGAAATGGGTCCAGGAAACCGATGCTATCTAGATGCACCTGGAGCTGGAGCTGAGTGCCACCACACCCGCTCAATAACCTTCCCTAAAAAGGGAAGGTTAGAGACAGGTCGGTAACTGGCGAGCGCATCCATGTCCAAAGATGGTTTCTTCAGCAGGGGGCGCACCACAGCCTCCTTGAGACTGGGTGACAACCTCCCCTGCTGCAAGGATGCATTCACCACCCTCGCCAACACCGTCCCCAACGTCTCCCTGGAGGCTTTCACCAACCAGGATGGGCATGGATTGAGTTTGCAACAGGTGGCCCTCGCAGACCCCAAGATATCTGCCGCATCGACTGGCTTCACTTCCTGAAACTCCCCCCACAAAGCTGGACCAGACGGGGCCTCCATCACCTCGCGCCCTCCCCCTACTGCCCCTAATTAAGCTGGCCATGCAGAATGTGGCAGCTTGCCTCCTGTCGGGGGTGAGACACCGTGAGCACATTACATCGGTACTCGTAGTCTGCGCTAGCTTCCTATAGCTTTCTGGGTATTATTATTATTATTATTATTAACAAACATTTATATAGCGCCAGCAGTGTACCTGGCACTTTACAAAGTAATAAAATAGACAGGGTCCCTGCCCCTAGGGCTTACAATCTGAGAGACAGGAGCTGGGGGAGAGACTTAGGAAGGGGAACAGAGGGAGAGACAAGGGGTCTAACATTCATGAAGATGCGAGGTCTCAAGTGCACGTACTTGGCTTGGTTACGATGAGAATGACAGCAGGCAGGTCCATGTTGCAAGGATAAGGGTAAACCGATCGTAGGTATAGGAATAGTGGCTCAGCAGGATAAAGAGTCAGACAGAGCAGAGCGAAAGAGGTGAGTTTTAAGGAGAGATTTGAAGGTATGAAGGGAGGGGGCAAGGCGGATGTGGACAGGGAGGGAGTTCCAGGCATGGGGGGCAGCAAGTGAGAAGGGACGAAGGCGCTTAGGGGAGCAGGGAAGGCGTGGAAGGGTGAGAGAAGGGACAGAGGAGGAGCGAAGTGCACGGGCTGGAGTATGGAGGGCGATAAGTGCAGAGAGGTAGGGGGGAGCAAGGTTGTGAAGAGCTTTATAGGTGAAGACTAGGAGCTTGTGCAGGATTCGTTCAGGAAGGGGAAGCCAGTGAAGCGAAGAGAGGAGGGGCTGCACATGGTCGAAGCGACTGGCGAGGTAGATGACCCTGGCAGCAGAGTTTTGGACAGAGATGAGGGGAGAAAGGTGGGACCGGGGAAGGCCAGTGAGAAGGAGGTAATCAATTCAAGCTGCTGGTTTTGACCTTTAAGGCCCTAAATGGTCTGGGTCCTACGTATCAGAGAGACGGACTGTCCTTTCATGCCCCATCGCAGCCCCTGTGATCGGCTGAGAGCGTCTCCCTGTGAGTACCATCAGTTAGGCCTATTTGTATGGGGGGAATCACAGGGGGACATTCTTGGTTGCTTTCCCAGTGCTATGGAACTCCCTTCCCCCAAAGGTTCTGTTGCGTCCAAGCATCTTACAGAGGCGGTGTAAGACCTTACTTTTTGTAAAGGCATTTGGCTGACAGGAATAGGGGATGGCGATGTTTGCTGGGTGGTTTGAAGTAGGGTTGTGAGGGGGGCTGCAGTGGGATATGGGGAGCTGGTATTGTGTGTTTTCTGGGAGGGCTGTGGAATGGTTGGGTTTTTTTGGGTTTTTGTTTGTATTTTCCTTTTATGTTTTATGCATGTTGTTGGCCACCCTGAGCCTTTGGGGAAGGGTGAGATGCAAACTTAAAATAAATAAATATATTTGCTGGTACCCAATCAGGAGGTTGGGAGGCAGGGCCAGAGGAAAGACAGGCAGGAGAAAGTGGGGGGGGTGTAGCTGGGTGGAGCAACCTCTCTCCTCTACCTCCTCTTCTGTCTCCTCCGCCTTCTCCTGTCTGTCTGTCTGTCTTCTTCCTCCTGCCTGTCTGTTGTTCTCATGTGCAAGAACGAGACAGGAATTGTGATTCTCATTGAAAAACGCAAGAAACCGAGAATATAGTTTCAGCCCTATATGGAAATGAAGAAAGATTCCATCCAGGTATGTTTATAGAACTTGTCATTCTAAATGACAGGTATAGTACATGAAAACAAAACATATATGGTTCATAGAACATACCGATTAATAAACAAGCTTGTTACAAAACAATACTCCAGTTTTCCCCAGCCTGTCCATCTCATCGCACATCTGTAGCAACACTCTGACAATGAAGAAGAGAGCTGAAGAGCTAACTATGTAGAAGTTAAGCATTCTCTTTCCTTTTCCCTTGAGTTAACATCGACGTTCTGTTACTGCTGTGCTGTTTGGAAGATTGACTAGCCTGCACTTAGGAAGACTACATAATGAATTGACAGGTCTCTGTTGAGGTGGAAGCTGCTTGTAGAGCGGCTTACGGGTCTGTTACCTACAACGTGAAGGTTAATCGGCAAACTGGAATACCAGATATTACCGTATATCACAGTACTGCATAACCAGACCATTTCAGCTAGAGGGAGAGGGCGGGGGAAAAGTCAAACAGTAATTAAACAGTAATTCAGTAAATAGTATTCAGTAAACAGTTAACCAGATAGCTGGTGGATACTGAGGACGCTTTCTCTTGTTTCCTGGGGAGGTGGGGAAACGTCCGTGAGGGCAATTGTGGCTCTGTTCTAGTATGAATTAATGCACGTAGGAATGTGCTATTCCACTTTTCTCGCACAAGAACGTTCACGCATGACCTGATGTAGCTCTTACAATCACGAGTGTTAGCAGAATAGCACATTATTGCATGCACTAATTCCCATGAGAATAGAACTGCAGTTGCCCTCACAGAAGTTCCTCTCCCCTCTCCTCCTGGTAATGTGAGAAAGTGGCCTAAACTGGATACCATTTGGTATCTGACCGGATAGTGGATACCGTGATATGCATTCAGATACCACCTAGAGGGATAATACTTGTTTCAGCTCTATCCTTGGGGACCCACACTTCCTTTTGATAAGCAATCTGCACTTTGCACTTCTTCCCTTTCTCTACAACTGGGTATTTTTATACCAGCCAGCCGTGGAGCTGTTTCCTGCACCTACAACTACTAAACAAAGCGAAGCAAAAATATTCATTCATATTCCCGTGACAGATTTTGTATCTGCCTCTGCCAAAAGCAGAAATTACGGCAGTTTAGCGTAAACGCAGAGTGTGGGAGGAATCGACTATTAACCAGAATATATAATCAGACAGAAGTTTGGGAGATTTCAACAGGCCGTGGAACAAACAGGCAGTGATGGGCTAACACAGGGGTAAAGAAACGTCTCCCTCCCGAAGGCCATTTTGAAAATTAGGACAATTTCCATGGGGCAGATAAAGATGGGTGATGGCTTGGTAGAAGGGAAGGCAAGTAGATCTGAAAGAAGTGCCCACTGCCCACAAAAGGTACAAATGACAGATTGGGTAATGTAGAGTGTCCAAGCAATGCCCAAGTGGATACCCTTTTCAGCTATTCCCTTCAACTGGAAGGACACCTGCAGAGGTGCTGGGCATCCAACCTAGGACTTGGGATGGGTCTCTGGGCCACACTGCAACCCCTCCACTGCCACTCCCACCCATCTCAATTTTTCTTCCCCACCTCTCCACAGCAGATCACCATCTACCACCTTGCCACCCATCAACAAACTGCTGTCCTTGGCACAACACCCCCACCAAACGCAGCTAAGTCAGAGAAAATGCTGTCAGTGGGTACCCATGTACGTGTGTGCAGGTATCCGTGTGAAGCAAATTCATTATTCATTTCAGCTGCAGAGCAGAAGGTTGAGATTATGGACCTGTGTCATAACTCCATCCCTGACCTTTCAGTGTAATGCTTTCACATCCACTTCCTTCATCTGAGCTCACTCTTTCAGTGTTTGAGGGCAGGGACTGAATCTACAGGTTAGATCCAGGAAATGGAAAGGAGCCAAATTTAAAAACTGCCATGGGTCAGGTTTGACCAATGGGCCGGAGATGCTCCACCCCGTGATAACACAATACCCACCGCATGAGCGACACCGGCATGATGTCTGTGCTGCGCTCGGTATGAATGCTGCATCCCCGGTGATGGCAAAACGATACCATCAATGGTTTTATGCCATGGTTAGTCTATTCTCCTCAGCGAGCATTGTTTTGTTTTAAATGAACTGCTTAATGCTAATCTCCAGCTTGAATGCATTGCTTGTGGGCTATTTAAACCTAAATTGGCTTGTTTAACCGGAGTTCCAAACCATTTTAGCACCACTTCAGTCGGAATGGCTGTGCACAGCCAGGGTTTAACTGATTTAATTTGTACGTCCCATGCTGAAGGAATTAACCATTGTAAATCCAAACCCTGTGGCATTATCTGACCATTTCCTTATCTTTATTTCCCCCCCCGAATGGAAAATTAACTTATCCAACTACTTCCCTTCCACCCAGACAGTTACAGACAAATTTTCTGGTAGATAATTTTCGTACTATCAGTTCGTACCCAAGTGAGTTGCATAGGCTGATATCTGCTGGAGGACTGGGCTGTCGGAATGGTTAATGCTGCTTTAGTGCTTTTACGTGCAACATCTTCCAAGCAGCAACACTTTAAATAGCAAGGAACTGAGAAGTGAGGATTTTGCCTCTGTGTGTCATTGGGTGGCAAATGTATGGTGCGTAGTAGGGCTGCAGTGAGTACCAAAAAATATTTGCGCGAATTTCCAAGTTTCCGTGGAATGGGCCTGAATGTTTGGTTGGAAATTCAGGAAATGTTTGTAACTCATATGGGGAGCAAGAAGTGGGGGAAGAAGGCTGGCAAGGGGGACCAGGAGGCCGCAAACCCAGAAAGCAGAGAGAGGTATTGCCCCGTTGTGAAGTGGGGCTGCTGTTCTAATGCTCTCGCTCTCTCCCAGAGAGCATTAGAACACAGCAGCCTCCCTCCACAGCTACGTGACAGCTCCCTCCACTTTCCAGATGAGTTGGCTGGGAAGGCAGGGGCAGGTACTCAGACATGGGGGCAGGAAGGGGGAGGGGGGGCAGAGAGCAGCAGGCAAGGAAGCAGAGGGAGCTGGCACACAGCTGTGCAGTGGGTCCACTGTTTTTCTCTCTGGGAGCATGCTCTCTAATGGTCTCTGGGAGCATGCTGGGAAATGTAGTCCAGCATGCTCTCTAATGGTCTCTGGGAGCATGCTGGGAAATGTAGTCCAGCATGCTCCCAAGAGCATTAGAAGGCTGGCTCTCTGGGAGCATGCTGGACTACAATTCAGTGTGTGTGTGTGCATCGTCCATGCTTTCATTTCGACACTAGACTACTGCAAATCAGTCTACATGGGGCTACCCTTGGTGACGGTTCTGAGACTGCAGCTGGTGCAGAATGCAGCAGCCTGCCTTCTTACGGGGACGGGTCGCACATTACACCAGTGCTCCATGCTTGGCACTGGCTGCGTATAGTCTTCCAGGCCTGATTCAAAGTGTTGGTTCTTACCTATAAAGTCCTTAATGACCTGGGCCCCACCTACCTGTGAGACCCCCTCCCCCTCTGTGTTCTAGATCGGCCCCTGCGGTCTTCCGGGAGCACCTTTCTTGATGTCCCCAGGTTGCTCGGGGGGGGGCGACTATGTAGAGGGTGTTCTCGGTGCCCGCAACGAGGCTGTGTAACTCCCTTCCGGCAGAGACCCAGGTGGCCCCGGACCTCGTCTCTTTTCGTCGCTATTGTAAGACTTGGCTGTTCCACCGGGCCTTCGGGGAGGGGGGTGGGAGGGTAGGGTGGGGGGTGTTTTTAATTTTGTGGCATCCCATTTTGACATTTGACATTTTTGTTTGATTATTTATTTGTTTTATAGTTCTGTAAGTTTTAAAAGTATTTTATATCTTTAAGCCGCCTTGAGCTACTCTGCGTTGGAAAGGTGGGATAAAAATACTGTAATAAATAAATAAAATTGTGACCTTTAAGGCTCTTTCTCAACCTCATGAATGTATCCTTGTCTCTCCTGACGTTCACCTCTCCCTTGTCCCTCCCTTCCTTGTCTCTCTCAGATTGTAAGCCCCTTGGGGCAGGGACCTGTCGATAACTACTGATTGTGCAGTGCCAGGTACACTGCTGGTGCTATATAAATAATAAATAATAACATTCACACAATTAAATAAAAAACCTGCGGGAAACAGGTTTGGGTGTTTTCCTATCATAAGAATGCAACCTAAATAGGAAATTCCCCAAATTTCAAATACTGTTTCATGTGTCTGAATTAATACTCAAGCAGTTTTCAGGCGTCAGAAAATCGAATATTTTGGGTACCCAAAGTTAAACTTTAAAAAACCGTGAAAAATTCCTGGAAATCGGGTACCTGAAGTTGAAATTCTGGGACCAGAAGTCAAAATTCTGTGACAGAAAGTCAAAAAATCAGGATGAAAGAGGCATTTTGATCGTTCGAAAGCCCGACTGAATGCCGTTTCAAGTATCGAGAAGTACCCAAAATTTTGCAGTCGACTCAAGTCGCAGAAATTCAATAGGTATGTCTGTTTTTGTGGGTACTCGTTTCAGATCAAACCCTCAGTGTTTGTGTGTGGGACTGTAATAGAAGAGGTGGTTTTGGGGGGTAACCAGAAGCCACTCTCCTTAATCTTTCCCTCATACCTACAAAAAAAAAAGAGCTGCAATCACCAGTTTTTTCCTTGCTAAAGTCTGAAAGTTTGACAATTAAAATCATTCTTTAATTACAGCTCAGCTTGCACACTTGAAAAGTTAGACTTGCATTTTTACGGCTGGTTTGTTTATCTTTTAATTAACTGTCGATCAAATCTCTTAGATCTGAAGAACAGGAGCTCATGGGATGCACAAACTCTGCTCTGGCCAGGTAATTCATGGTAATCCAAATTGTCTCCTCCTGCAGGCTAGAGTTAATTTGAGTCAAGTCTGCAAGCTCCTGTCAGCCTCATGCATCTGCCGAACTTGTTGATTTGCTTTCCCACAGGATATCAAAGGAGATAATGGGATTTGGGAGAGAAGTTTATTTTATGTTGTTACCCAACAGGGAGATAGAATGTCAACTTCCGAACTAGAGACAATGAAAGCTGATAATTGTTCAGCACTTTACGGGCACAGAAAAGAAAAGATGCAAATATTAAGATGTGTCGAGTTAATCCTACCTAGGGGCGGGGGTTTAGACTTGATGTTTCTTGATGCCTCTTCCAGCCCTACAATTTTAAACCCGATGTTACATCTTGCAGAAATACAATCTTGCAGAAATACCATCTTGGAATGCATTCTCCAAATCATTCCCTGGGGCAAAGAATAGTGGATCTGCCCCCTATGGAAATGGTGCTCCTGCATTCCACCTCCTGTATAAACTCCCAGGGACTCCAAATCCTTCTACCAGGAAGTCTTATGTGCTGGCTGGAAGCCAACCCGGAAGTGGGGTTGCAAGGGATGGAAACTAGGGGTGTAGCTACTGTGGAGCCAGGGGGCTCAGCTGATCCTGGGCCCTAGATCCTAGGGGAGCCCTAGATTCTGACCTAAACACTGCAAGGAAGTTTTCAGCGTGGACAAAGGAGTAGGGCTGAGATGAGAGAAAGTGTTCCCATTCCGAAAGGAAATACCGACCTTTCGGGAGTGCTTGTGAGTGTCCATCGGTACCTCATCAGTTTCATGTGATTCCGTGCTTTTGCCATGTTTTTTCATCACTTTCTTGGACTTTCCGTCACTTGACGAGGCTTTTCGTCAATTGACGGGAAATTTACAACAGTTTTATGGCAGTTTTACAGCACATTTATGGCAATTTCCAGCACTTCCCCAGTGCTTAGCTGGCACGTTTTCATCTCCACAACCACAGGAGGTGCACGCAGGGAACACACGGGGCTTGGTCTATAGCAGGCCTGTTCAACTTGCGAAAAATAACAGAAAATGGTGAAAACAGAGGGAAATCTGGTAGGTTTCCACATTGCGCAGATCTTGGCCAATGTCCTGCTTTGTGCTTAAGATTTCTAATTTCAGGCCTACAAAGGAGAAAGTGGGTCCAACACTCTGCCCCATCCACTCTGGACATTTTCTAGTGGAGCTCAGGTCACTTGCAAAGGGCCTGGCCAAAAAGGAAGTTTTCAGAGTGGGCAGGGGTCGACTCTTACATCTTCCTTCCTGATAGGGTGGCTGCCACGTCAGGGATTCTTGCTCGGAGCCAGGGCGGCATCACAACCTTTGCAGCGGGGAGGCCAAGTCTAGCCATGAGCCTTAGGAGAACCACAGCTTAGGGCCCTTATGGGTTGGGGACCTATAACTGGTACATGAGCCCAGCACAGCCTAGCTACACCACTGGTTGGGACATATGGGGGCAGAGGAGTGTGGTCACGTGGGGACCGGGGGCAGGCCTAGTATTCCGGGCTGAGCCATGCAGCAGCAGTGGGGCTGCTCCAGAAGCCTTGGGGATGTGGGTTGACGTGAAGACCCTCAAACAAGGAGTTTGTCCTGGATACAAAACGTGGGATGTCACAACACTCTAAAGCAGCGGAGTCAGGCCAGAAAGAGTTACGAGAGTCCCATGGGATAGCTCTGCCCCTTTCCCAGTCTAAGCTACTGAGAAGGTGGTAAGCCTTCAGTATTGCAGTTTTAGGGATACTCCAACCTCCATCTTATTGTTCTATTGGTATCCATTCCCTCTTGGCTAACCTTTAATTAGAATGCACTTCAAAAGTATTCACTTGAGAGGGCTAGTGACATCTTCCCTGTTACTATAAGAATGTATGTAATACCGTACTGGGTCAGACCAATGGTCCATCGGGTACAGCATCCTGTCTCCAACAGTGACCAATCTCAGTTGCTTGGAAGAAGTTCCCAGCTGGTCACAATGGGGCAATCAATTTCTTGTTGTCCACTCCCAGCTCCTGACAGTAAGAAGTTAGCTAATGGCTCTTAATGGACCTACAGTCAAAGAACTTACCGAATTCCTTTTTATTATTATTATTATTATTATTAAACAAACATTTATATAGTGCCACTGCCAGCAGTGTACCTGGCACTTTACAAAGTAATAAAATAGACACGGTCCCTGCCCCTAGGGCTTACAATCCGAGAGACAGGAGCTTGGGGGAGAGACTTAGGAAGGGGAACAGAGGGAGAGACAAGGGGTCTAACATTCATGAAGATGAGAGGTCTCAGGTGCACGTACTTGGCTTGGTTACAATGAGAATGACAGCAGGCAGGTCCATGTTGCAAGGATAAGGGTAAACAGATCGTAGGTATAGGAATAGTGGCTCAGCAGGATAAAGAGTCAGACAGAGCAGAGCGAAAGAGGTGAGTTTTAAGGAGAGATTTGAAGGTATGAAG
>QEPC01006549.1:5687978-5703981 GCA_003113815.1 Sphenodon punctatus | reverse complement strand
GGGGGGGGGGGGGGGGGGGGGGGGGAGATTGTTTTAAATCTACCACCAGTTAATTTCATGGAGTGTCGCCCTAGTTGTTGTAGAATTTGAGAGAGTAAATAACCATTCCCTCTTTACTCATTGCACACCACTCATGATTTTTTAAACATCTATCATATCTCCTCTCAATTGTCTCATCTCCACTCTGAAGAGCCCTAACCAATCAAGCCTCTCTTGGTACGGGAGTCATTCCATACTTTTTAGAATTTTTGTTGCCCTTCTCTGTACCTTTTCTATTTCTACAATACCGTTTTTGTAGGGCTGAAACAAGACTCAAATGTTTCTTAGGAAAATATTGCAAATATTGAGAATTGTCACTGAGAACTCAGTAAAATCTTGATAATAGACTGAGATTTTGGTCGAGAAAAACGCAGGATCAGGTTTCAGCCCTACTTTATGGAAATGGGGCAACCGGAACTGCACACAATATTTAAGGTCCAGCTGCATCATAGATTTATTTTATATCGAGGCATTATGATATTTCCAGTTTTATTCTCTATTCCTTTCCAAAAAAATTCCTAACTTCCTATTTGTTTTTGTGGCTGCTAACGCATGTTGAACTGAGGATTTCAATGTATTGTCCACAATGGGCGTGATCCAGAACACACACACAGAGCATATGTCATGGGATTGGGGGCTCCCTACCCCACTCTAGGCTGTCATGACTCAGTTTCCCCGGCTTGCAGCTCTCACTGGATCAGCTCTCTCTCTAGAACTGATTGAGCCTGCAACGGGGGAACCTTCTCGTCACCTTTTCAGCCACAGAGTTTCCCAGCAAAGACTCCTTCTCTCTAGGTTCGTCTGTTTGTAAACACAGAATTAACCCCAAACTGTGTCTCGTCAATGTTAGGATTAGCAATTCCACTGGACCATATGAAGTTCAGTAAAAAGAAGTTTAATGAATAAATCATGAATAAGCATGCAGTACAAGATTATACTTGACAGCAGTGCAGAAATCAAAATAACATAAACTATAACGCATTCCTATCTGTACTTGGATTCTCCTGGCTTAGGCTTACCCTAATAAAGGTCCAAGGGTATTTCAGTTCATGTCACAGCCAGCTTGACCGGGTACCAGTCTTGGTTTCCAAAAGGCCTTACTTCATAGTTCCTTTGGTGCAGCCCTTCTCTGGCTGGTAAGATATGATGATGCAGATGAAACTGATCCAGTTGATCTCAACCAACTGAGAGAGATAGAAAAAAAGATCCTTTCTTTGTCTTCTCTCCCCCCTTAAGTACCTTTCCAGGATCCTTTGTTTGGTTTTCCCGCCAGGTGACTCTGTGCTTTCAGTCACGTCCACAGGAAGAAATCCATTTGCATCTCAATGGTCTATGGCTAGTGTCTGCAGAGGTGTTTAGCCTTTTCTGAATACACATTCGGCATGACGTTGCATTTCTCCATTGCATGAAGTGAGTTTCCAGTTCTCAGCTTTTACATTACATACATGTTTAACCTTTACCTTTACATATTTGTTAGACCTGCAGTCTACATGTAGCCCAGTGTCTCCTTATGACAGCGTACTACGTGGCTTCCGTGTGGCTTCCACATGCGCCAGAATTCCCATAATGGGGGATTACTGCAACCTCCTCCTTGCTGGCCTCCCTCGCTCTCACCTGTCCCCCCTTATCGCAATCCAAAACTCCGCTGCCAAGGTCATTCACTCTGCCCGTCGCTTCGACCATGTGCAGCCTCTCCTCTTCTCTCTTCACTGGCTCCCCCTTCCTGAACGTATCCTGTTTAAACTCCTGGTATTCACGTTCAAAACACTCCACAACCAAGCTCCCCCTTACCTCTCGGACCTAATCTCCCTACGCACTCCTGCACGCGCTCTCCGCTCTTCCTCTGTCCCCTCCCTCACTCTCCCTCGTTTCTCCTGCTCACCTAACCGCCTTCGACCCTTCTCCCTCGCTGCCCCCCATGCCTGGAACTCCCTCCCTACCCACATCCGCCTTGCCCCCTCCCTCCGCTCCTTCAAATCCCTCCTCAAGACCCACTTTTTCCTCGCCGCCTTTCCCAATGCCTGCTAGTCGTTCCCCATATACTTACTGTCTGCCCTCCTCTGCAGACTGCTGCAACCAACCTGATTGTAACCAAGCCAAGCACACGCACCTGAGACTTCGCATCCGCTTGAATGTTTGTTTGTCTTCTCCCCTGTCTCTCCCACTGTCCCCTCTCCCTGTCTCCCCCTCCTTGTCTTTTAGATTGTAAGCCACAGGCAGGGACCGCGTCTAATTCTATGTTCTGTGCAGCGCCAGGTACATGACTGGTGCTATATAAATGTTTATAATAATAATAATAATAATAATAATAAATTAATAATACAAGTGGTTTGTGCGTGCATCCACATGCACACATCAAGTGTGATGCATGTGCTCATCCGTGGAACTTGGGATCATCCCCAATGGCTCCGAGATCCGTTTCCTGAGTGGTAACCCCTAATTTAGAACCCAGCATTGTGCACATATAGTTTGGATTATATTTCCTTATGCACATTGCTTTGCACTTGTCAACATTAAATTTCATCTGCCATTATTATTTAGACACCCAGTCACGCAAAATCCTCCTGCAATTCTTCACAATCCACACGCATTTTAACTACCTTGGATAAGGGAGAGAGTGTGTGTTTTGATTTTGGATACTCATGTAAATCTTGACTTAATGGCCTCTGCTTGGCTGTTGAGCAAACAAGAAAACAACTTTTTCAATGACCACTTAATTAAGCAATTGTTCTAGTGAAGGCTTTAATTAAACCAAGTAACTAAAAATGCAGTCGGCTGGCCTGAATTATCAGCAAACAAAGAGAAAAGACTGCACGTCAATGAAATCTCAGTGACTCAGGGCTATGCCAAGAGGCAGGTCAAAAGCATAATCACCTTGAGAAAGACTGAGCAGTGAAATTGGACTGTCAGTAAATCAAATCTTACCATAGGTCTTTTAAATGCATTACTGGACAGCGTTCAGATAACACAGTGCTGAGCGGAGTAGAAAAATCAGAAGAGAAGAGGCCAGTTTGATTATTATTCCAAGGTCACCAACCGCAGTTGTTCAAGTAATGAAGTGACCCTGTTCCCCAGCTCGCCCTAACGTCAGAGTGGCCAGACCTCCTTAAAAAACTATAATTTGGGGGTTGTTTTTCATTTGATGGATGGTTTCTGAGCCTTTAGAGTTTTCTGCATTTGTGTTTTAAAGTTTCTAAAAGGAAAAAAGAGAGAGAGAAAGTTTTGTAACTTGTACCATTGTGAGACAGTGGGTGTTTTTACACACACATTTCTCCTGCATGTTTGCTGTTACATCCTGAACTTTCTGTGTGTCTAAATCACTCACCCAGATCTTAAACATCTGACTCTTTGAACAGCTGCGTAGAACTTCTCCCAGAACTTTTGTGTTTAAAAAGTTCTCCTGGTAAACTGCTTTGCTCCAGGCAGCTGTGGACACTTGGTTTCCATGGCAGCCCCTCACGTCTACAGCTGCGGCTACTTTAGGCTGCCTCAGGGTAGTGTTTGTGTGAGAATGCATCCAGGAACTGCCTCAGGGCAGTGTGTGTGTGAAGAATGGATCTGAAACTTACTTGTGGCCTTGTAAACCCAGAAAATTGAAAGACTAGAACTTTAAGGTGTGTGTAAAAACGACCAGTGTGGTGCCAGATAAGGTGCTGGACTTGGACCTGGGAGACAAAGGGTGTGAATCTCACCCTAGCCAATGAACTCAAAAGGGTGGCCTTGGGCAAGTCACAACCTCTCAGCCTCAGTTCCCCATCTGTAAAATGGGAATGTGTCTCTTTCCAAGACAAGGTCTGTCTTTCCTTGTGTGTTCTGAGCTGGGATGCATGGTTTCTGGGGCACACATGGGCTCCAGTAATTCATTTTTAATAAATTAAAATGGAGAGAGCCTCTGATGTTGCATGGAAGACTCTATCTGAGGAGAATATCCTCAGGAGACACGAGGGGAACAGGGAGTCATGAGGAGGGGTCACAGCTGGGGGCTTGGTAGGTCATCTTAGGCTGATGCCTAAAAAGGTACTTTGTGTGCACCATATGTCTGACCACTCCTGCAACATACAGATGAGAAGCCTAAATATTTTCAGTTCAAGGCAAAATTGAAAGGTCAACCAATAAACAATGCCCTCACTGACTCTTCTCTGGTGACTTCACACAAGAATCCAGATATGTATATATATAAAAAAATAATGGCCTTAAAACTCATGAAATTCCATCCATTCCCATAGCCCTGAAAAGACCAGGGAAGTTCCATTGATGGGCTCAATGTTGGTTGATATAATATTAGAAGACCACTTCACCTTCCATACACCAATCCATTGGCCAGGTCTGTTGCTGTCATCCCATTTTACAGGCCATGAGCTGAAGTAGAAGGAAATTACTTGCCTATGTGTCACTGGGATCGGAGTCCCCCTCTTTCTCTAGGCTGTCCCCTGAATGCTCACTAGGGCCAGCCACAACCCAATGGGTTCCCACATGGGTTCCCAAGTGATCAGAAACCCTCACCCCAATGAGGGAGGTTTCGGAGGTCTGCACCCCCAGAAACGCCTCCCCTTGTTCTCCCAGCCCAGCTGTAACTCAGAGAACCTTCTCTGGCCACCTGTAGCTTGGAAGACTTCACGGTGGGGTTGTCTTATATAAAAAAGGTCCATCTAGGCTCTCACCTAGATAGGGTACCCCCTTAGTGAACCCCCCAAGGCTGAAGAAACACACAAGCATGCTAGGCTTGGTTATAAAACATATATTAAGTAAATACAAATATAAGACTGTTGATTGGATGGTGCAAGTCCACAAATCAAATCTAAAGCAAACGCATTCTGAAATCCACTGAAGTTCCTTAACTGTCCTCTTACCCTAGGGCACAGTCCAGGTCCATCAGAGTCTCTCACGGCCTTGGTGTTGAGGCCGGGTTCAGTCCCTTTAGTGAATTGAAAAGTCTTTAGTTCATAGTGGTGCAGCCTCTCCTGCAAGCTGCTTGCTCCTTGCTGGTCAAGATGGAAGAGAGAGTGAAGAGATCCTGTCTCTTCTTTTCTTTGCAGGAGGCTTGGGTCACTTCCCCCTCCTGCTCCTTTTGTTATTCTGAGCTGGTTGCAGATCCCACCTGGGTGTTACCTTAGCAACACATTGCTTGTTCTGCCTAACGATGGTTTTTCTGTTCCCCCTAACCTGCTAAACCAGTTCAGCAGGGTGGTAAGGCTCACAATCTTCTAATCTTTCCCTTTAGCTGTCCTTCATAGTAGCCAAATTTACCCCCAGTACCCCAAATTCTGTGTCCCATTACCCCAAATGTCTGTGTTTCCCCCTTTCCCCCATGACACTATGATAACACCATGTGACCAGAATTTAAACTCCGGAATCAAGTTTTACACATTATTCCCCTGGACCACAGCAATTTCCAGAGCTGGCTTGGTATCCTGCAATACTCCCTAAGCAAACCAGAGAGGCTTCTTTCTGATTTCATGCCCGTTTTACCCTAAGCCACATCACTTCAAAAGCCACATCATCCTGATTTACAAAACATTGTGAAATGAGATCAGAATCCACTTCTCCACCTGCCCACCAAAGTTGGCAGGAAATTGAAATGCTGATCACAAGCCATTCACATGGGAATAAGCATTTATTCCAGCCGGAACATGGGCTGTACAGGAATAAATTGGAAAAAACAAAGGGGAAATAATTATCTCCCTCCCCTAGTCCTACTGTTCTTTTGAGAGCAGAAATAGAGGTGTGAGCGGCGGATCCAGTGTTAAGATAAAGTTAGAATTTAAGATCCTTTGAACATGAGTCACATTTTAAAAATGGCCATATTGAGTCATACTGCAGGATCGCCCCACCCTCCGGATTCTGGATCGGCCTCTGTTGTCAGCTGGTGGTGCCCTCCTTTAGGTTCCCTGGGTTTCCCGGGTGTCAGTCATGAGGAGGGTGCTCTCAGTGACTGCTCCGCGGCTGTGGAGGAGCTCCCTCCCATTGGAGGTCCGCCTGGCCGTAAATCTCCCCTCCTTTCATAGACAGTGTAAGACCTGGCTGTTCTGCTGGGCCTTTTCTGAGGGAGATGGGATGGGTGGGTTGGGTTAGGATGGGGTTTTTATTGTGGGGTTATTTTAATGCGGGGTTAATTTTGTAATTGTATATGTTTTAAAATGATGTTAGCTGCCCCGAGCTCCTTGTGCAGGAGGGGGCAGCATATAAATGCAAAAATAAATAAATACTAATGGTCCATCTAGCCCAGTATCCTGATTCTGAGTGACAAGTGCTGGATGATCCAGAGAAAGTGTACGAAAAGCAAGAAACATATAAAATAATCAGATCCCCAGTTTTCACTGCCAGCCCCTGCCAGTCAGAGGTTGGATTCTCTGACCATCTTGAACAGAAGCCATTGGTGGACCTATCCTCCGTGAACATATCAGCCTTTATTGAACCCACTTATCCTATTGGCCTTTACATCCCCCAGCAATGGGTTCCACAGTGCTGTGTGAAAAAGCACTTCCCTTTCTTTGGGTAATTTCAGATGTGACGGGCCATTTGGCCCGTCACGATGAATCTTGCTCCGGGATCCGTTTCGGATCCCGGTCAAGAATCAGTCTGGTCGTCCTTTAGATGTGCCGGCCTGATTCCGCCTGGGGATCAGGGAGGGGGCAGGGTTGCGTGGCGCGATGTGCGGCTGCACAGCCCCATCCCCCCCGCGCTCCCCCGGCCTCCCACCCTTCGGGAGATGGGCGGGCGCAGCAGTCTATCTGGGCGCTGCGCCCGATCCCGGACCATGGTTGGGAACTTGGTCCGGGATGGGCCAAACGTAACAGATGTTATGTTTGGCTCATCCCAGAATGTGGCCAATCTAACCACACTTTTGGACCTCTGGACGGCCGGAGGTCTGAAAGCGTGGTCAATGTGATTCACTGGGGTGAACAACTGGTGGGAATCACATCAGACGTTATGGTACCAACTGCCACTACAGGGGAGTCACTGTGAGTGACTGTGGTACTGTAACATCTGAAATTACCCTTTGTTTTAAATTTGCTGACTGTTAATTTCTTCTGTTCTAGTATTAAGGGCAAAGAGCTGTTCATGCTTTCAGAGAATGATTAACAAATCAAAATCAAAACCAAGTTTATTCGCACTAGCCTAAGGCCATGGCAGTTTAAAACAAACCAATACAAAACAAGAGCATGTCATTTAGTACAAAACATTTTCCAGGCCAAAATATCTCGGGGTCCATGCTACTTCTTGTCATGTGGTTAGCCATGAAATAAATTGAACACTATTTAAACAATATAAAACTGAATAATTTTTACAATTCAAATTACCCAAGTAGTTGTCATAAATCATTCCAACGGTAACCTCTGTCCCCCCCAAGGCAAACAATTTACATTCTAGCCCAGAGATCTCCAAGGCTCATCCGTACCATGGTAAATGCATAAGTTGACAAAACGTACTGACCCTCCTCAGTTCATTTAGCTGGTGTTTTTGACCTTCCTGCCTAAGTCTGGCAGGAAGGTCAAAACACCTTCCCCACTTCTTCACAGAATTTTGATACTTGGGACATGTTTGTAGCATCCTTATCACACCACAATGTGATCACAGTCTCTTGATGTGAACTAGCTTACAGTTTGGACAAAATGTCCCTCAAGTACTTCTCCCAGATACGTACATACATTTGACAGACCAACAATGATTCAACTTCCTTTTGATTACAAAATCTGCAGTGCCTATCCTGGTAAGGGATGTCAAGATATCTGCCTTCTATGACTGCAGAAGGAAATAGGTTTAGCCTGGACAAAAGAAAAGCCGCTCTTCGCTCCCATAGATTGAGATTAGCCAAATAGGAAGCAAATTTATTCGCTGTAGAATGATTAACAATGGGGGCTGATCCTAAGCCCCCCAGACACGCATGCGGGGCATGCACAACCCACACGCCATCCCCGTTATGGGTTATGGGTTCTGAATTGGACCCAATATCTGCGAGATCCCTTTCCCGAGGGGTTAAAAATTAATGGGTTTAAATTACAGAAAGGAAGATTTTGGTTAAAATTAAGACAAACTTCCTCCCATTTAGAATCGGTCAGCAGTGACACAGGCAGCTTAGAGAGATGGTGGAATCTCCTTTCCTGGAGGAAGAAAGACTGGATGGGCATCTGTCCGGAATGCTTCAGGAATGGGGTATCCTACCTTAGGGCACAGGGAATAAGGCCCCCAACCTTGAGCCTCCGGAGCACTGGCCCACCTACTGACACCACCACCTTTGCATGTTATCCTGCTTAGGCCCTTTTAACATGGGCTGGGAGGAGCCGCGGTACGGGGTGTGCGCGCCATGGCAGGTGTGCGGCAAGTGGGCGGCTGGTCACATGGATTTACACCTACCTCCACGCACGGAGGCACCTTGGTTTTGTCCAATGTCTCTGTGTGTGGGGAGCGGTGGAGACGGGTGGAGCGTGGGACTGCGTATGAACCCCCATCCACCCGCACTGGTGGTCACATGGATACCCTGCCCGTGCCCACTCAGTCGCCCACGTGGGCAAGAGGGGTGTGTGTCTCATGTGAAAAGGGTCTTAGTTTCTTCTCCCAGTCTGTGCCAGACCTCACCTTCTCCTGTCTGTCTTTCCTCTGGCTCCGCCTCCCAGCCTCCTGATTGGGTACTAGTCAGTTCTACTGACAGAACCTTAAGGCTTTCAGTGTCATTCCTATTTCTGGATGAGGGGTCTGGGGCCCATTCCCTACATATTGGTGCTGTTAACTTGGCCTTGCACTTCCAGGGGAGTAGCTAACCTGTGCCATGGCAGTCCAAGGAGCTGAACTATTTGGAACAGCTCTTGCTGTCTTCAGAGCACAGCTCACTTCTACCCACTCAGCACAGATACTCTGGTTGAAGGACTCGCAGAGCCGTATCTTTTTGGCTCCTTTGCAGAATCCTCCCAGCTAAGAGGCAGCTGCAAACAGCCCCATCCTCACCGAGTCCTTGGGTATAATTAGGTCCAGGAAAGGAATTTGACTTTTGCAGGCACCATCAACACCTGAGACGTGCTTCTGACATCTGCCAGGCCCCTGGAAGGCTGCGCTACTGCAGCAGGGTAAGATACTGCAGTGGTATGTGTTGTTTTTAAAAAAAAGGTTTTTGACAGCCTCCAGTGGTTCATTCTACATCTGGGATATGTGCTGGGTTGAGAGAATATTGTTTTTGCTCTCCAGTTCAATTCTATGGCCGTTTTTACATGGATGCTCCCCCCCCCCGGCTGGGTGTGTGGGTGATTGGGGGGGGTGCATCCGTGTATATGCTTCATCAGTGGGTGAGGAAAATGGAGGAGGATCCATTGGTGGGTGTCCATTGGAAAGGGTACCCACCCACCACAACAGCACACCTATCCCCCCATCCACCACTGCCCATGTAAAAAGGGCCTATCTCCATATTTAATTTAATTAAATTAAATTAATTAAATTAATTAATTTATTTATTTATACAAAAATTTGTATCCTGCATCCTCCTGCACACTGGCAGCTCGGAGCAGCACACAACATAAAAACAACAATCAATAAAACCGTCTAAAATATTACAATACATAAAATATACTCCATAAAATTTCAGCAGCAGCTAAGCCAAAATAAAACCCTTCCCCCCATCCTCCCCACCCCCTCTCTGAAGGCCAGGTGGAACAACCAGGTCTTACAACATCTACAGAAAGAGTGGAGGTCCGGGGACAGACCGGCCTCCAACAGGAGGGAGTTCCACAGCCGAGGTGTGGCCACTGAGAACGCCCTCTCTGCTGTCGCCACCCGGGGGACTTCTAGTCGGGTGCCCCCGGCCGACTGTAAGGGCCACAAAATGACCCGGCGCCTGAGGCGGTCTTGCAGGTGAGAAGGACCCAAGCCATTTAGGGCTTTATGGGTCATAACCAACACCTTGAATTGAGCCCGGAAGACAATAGGCAGTCAGTGCAGAGTATGAAGTACTGGTGTAATGTGCTTGCGGCAGCCCATTCCTGTTAGAAGACGAGCTACTGCATTCCACACCAGCTTCAGCCTCTGGACTGTCGTCAAGGGTAGCCCCACGTAGAGCGCGTTACAGTAGTCCAGTAGAGAGGTAATGAAGGCATGGACGATGGTGGCCATATCCGAGCCTGAGACATACGGCTTCAGCCGTCGCACCAAATGCAATTGGCGAAATGCCTCCTTCATCACAGCTTCCACCTGACTATCCAGACAGAGCTGCGGGTCGAGGAGCACCCCCAGTCTATGAACCTGAGCAGCCTTGGGGGAGGGGGGTAGACCCTGCCAATGATGGGAGCCACCGTCCCCTCAGCCCATATGTGGGATATGTAACAATGGGCATTTTTACACACACCTTAAAGTGCTGGTCTTTCAATCTGGGTTTACAAGTCCACAAGTAAGTTCTGGATGCATTCTTCACACAAACACTGCCCTGAGGCAGCCTAAAGTAGCCGCAGCTGTAGACGTGAGGGGCTGTCATGGAAACCAAGTGACCACAGTTGCCTGGAGCAAAGCAGTTTACCAGGAGAACTTTTTAGACACACAAGTTCTGGGAGAAGTTCTATGCAGAAATTCAAAGAGCCAGATGTTTAAGATCTGGGTGTATGATTAAGGCCCTTTTTACACAGACACTCTAACACCGATAAAACGGGTGTTACATTTTATCATATATGGTACAGGGCAACACTGCAGCCATGAAACATGGGCCCTTTTCACACAAGATGCCTCCACTCAGTTTTGCTGGGTGGAGATGGGTGGAGGCGTCTGTGTAAACACCACTTGCCGTGGGTGTAGGTTCGTGCATGCTCCTGTGAAACACCCATCTCTATCCACCACCCACCCACAGAGCAACGGACTCCACTACCGATTGCTCCGGTCCAAATCCAACATCTTACTCACTTTGCTACACTGGCCCTAAAGCACCTTGTGTTTGTGAGCAATTGTGTTAAGATAATATTTCTTCTTTCATATCGGCTCAAGGAGAGCAGTCCTGTTTCTTAGCAAACAGCTTTATTCCCACAGAAAGAGCTCCAGTTCCCATCTCCTCTAGAGCCTCCTCCAAGATCCGGGCTGGGTGGAGATGGGTGGAGGCGTCTGTGTAAACACCACTTGCCGTGGGTGTAGGTGTTACCTTACCACAGGGCGCCGGTAAGGTCCCTTACCACAGGGCAACCTGAGACAAATTCCCTGGTCCCAGCTCTTTTCTCTACTTCTGGGGGCTCCATGGTGGCCCCAGTTTTCACCAGGGTAGACCCACCACTTCCTTACAGCAGGGCCTGAAACCCAACCACCTCTAGGGCCCCATGGAGGGGATGGGCCACAAGGGGTCCCACATTTAATCTTTGCCTGGGGTCCTGCAAATTTGAAAGTCGGGCCTGGTTCTGGGACATACCAAAGAGTCAACATAAGACCAAAAGTGTGTACCTTGAGTTCTTTGTCCTTTCTATTTATTCTGTGAGTCACAGAGGATTTTCACACTAGTCATTTACTGTCATTATAGGAGGGAAATGAGGGAGAGGGGGGAAACCCCTTTATTATTCAAAGTTTTGAAAACTCTCATCTTGCTGTCATATCCGATATAGGACAGAAAAAGACCTGTTAATGTAGAACTCACGAATGTGGACATAATGGCTGAAATCCTGCTGCTGGTGGCAGGCACATGATATAACTGGGTGGCACTTGCTCAGGTGCAGATGTGCCCCGTATGCCCCCCCGTCCCCCGGAGCCCACACACATGGCAGCCCGGGGGATGGAGCAGGAGCCGTACCTGCTTTGTCCAGGCTGCAGTGTGTGTGGGCTTGGAGGTCACATCGGAGGGAGCGTGCTGTTGCCACGCACAACCATGTCTATTTTATTACTTTGTAAAGTGCCAGTACACTGCTGGTGCTATATAAATGTTTGTTAATAATAATAATGTGAGGGGTGCATATGCACCTGAGCGAGTGCGTTCACTGCTGGCAGTGCAAGTACGAGCTGGCGTAAGTGGTCTGTACGACTGCACCCTTCATTTAGAGCTTAAAGAGGGTATTTGCAAAAATGGGTAACCCATCAAATTCCCACTACCGGAATTGATCTGGTAATGATCAGATACCATGTGGTACCTGATTACCACCTAATTGCATACCCAATGTCCCAAAATACCAACTTCTGGATCTGGAATGTCAAATTCCAATATTTATATTTCAACTTTTTTGTTGATATATTGACTCCTGACATCAATTTATCAGGTTTCTGTTCAGTTCCAACAATTTTTCAGCAACTTCAGGTCCCAGAAACCTACTTGTGGTTCCATTTTTTAAAACTATAATAATAATAATAATAATAGTTAATGATACATTTTCTTAAATCACTTATTTATGGATTTTCCATCCCAGAAAACCAACTTTCCAGTCCCAGAAAGTCAACTTTCAGTCCCGGGAAACTACTTCCATTCACTTTTTAAAAACATTTTGTGCACTGCCATATTTTTGGGTTTCCAACTTGATATACCAATTGGTATAACTATATGCCAATTGGGAATCCGTAAATCAAACAATCGGCATTGGAAAACCCAATTTTTCAGCTTTCTGGGTGCCTGTTGAGTACCCAGTGCAATACCCCAAAATGCGGGTATTACCCACAGATACTAAATTTAGTATCCGTTCCAGCTCTAATTTAATTCTTACAGACACTCTCTTTGTTGTCTCCCATCAGTTTCTTGTAGTTTATTGACAAGCAGGCAAATTTGATTTATTTATTTATTTATTCAATTTTTACCCTGCCTTTCCCTTAAAGACTCAGGGCGACTTACAAAAACAATGACTAAGAATTCGTGACTTTAAACTGTATAAAGATTAGAGGTTTGTATTCATAGTCAGTCCGAAACCTGGATTTGGTCTCCGTATGTTCTGTAAGAGGTCTGAGATAAGTCTGGATCTGATTCCTGTACCATTGTTTGCAATATTCTGATAGAATAGCTTGAACGCACAACAATACTATGCCAGTTTTGTTGGCAATGGATCTGAGAGGGCGGGATTACTCTCTAGGATCCCATACCTTTCAACCCTTTGATGCTTTGTTTCTGTTGACACTAAAATCAATGAGTCTTCCCCAGAGCTGAAATTTTTATCAGAATGGGACCACTTTCACACCTTCTCCCCCACGTACATATTTTGGTGGCAGGAGGGAATGCACAAGCCAGAATCTGCATGGGGTTCGGCTGCTGGATTTCCTGCTCTGTATCTCTGCGTGTATTTGCGTGTGTGTGTGTGTGCGTTTCAGACTGGCCGAACCCCACAGAGAGTCTGGCTTGCACATTCCCTCCCGCAGCCAATATATATGCACATGGGGAGGGGCGGAAGGTGTGAAACTGGTCTAAATGTGTGCCGGTGGCATTTTTTGTGAGGTTTTAAAAATTATTATTATTATTATTTTTGCAATTTCAAGTTGGTTGTAATCAACCCAAACGACATTGTTTGAGCAACTGACTTTTTGCAGTTTTGGCTATCTTGGTTGTTTGTTTCTGTTTTAATTTGTTTTCCATTTCTTTCATTTGGGTTTTTTTTGTTTTTGGGTTTTTTCAGTCACTTCTGCCTGTAACAATGAGAATGTGTGGGTAAAAATTGGAACTGGACAAATGAATGACTGAAACGAATGAATGGGCTGAACAAAATGAGTCAATGCCGTGAGGAGACAAAAATAGGTCATCAAATGCAAATCAATTGGATACTAGGGATGGGCGAACAGAACCGAGTTTGGAAATTTGGTTCAGTTCAGTTTGGAAATTTGGTTCAGTTTGGAAGTTTGGTTCGGTATACTGAACTATTTGAGTTCGGTCCGAACTCCGAACTTCTGAACAAAGTTTGGAAATTCAAACCTCATTGAACTAAATGGAATATTATCTTTTAGGGATGGGCGAACAGAGCTGAGTTCGGAAATTTGGTTTGGTTCAGTTCAAAAATCGAGTTCGGTTCGGAAGTTTGGTTTGGCCGACCGAACTGGTCGAGTTTGGTCTGAACTCTGAACTTCCGAACAGCGTTCACCCATCGCTATTGGATACCACTTATTTGAAACCCAGTTAGTTTCATTCCATCTGGATCCTTCAGATTTGATGAGTTTGTTTATTTTGGGTGGGTGCTTGTTTCATCTTTAGGTTTAGCCCATCAATACCTAGAATATTTCTTGAAATTCTGGAAGTGTTCAAATGTGGGCTTCAAAGTTACCAAGCAGCTTTGTCTTCAAGCTGAGCTGAAAATAGTACCCACAAATTTCCAGTACCTGAATCAATCCCCGATTTGGTGTACTAATTGGTATCTGATTAGGACTCGATTCAGGTAATGTCTGCACCAAAATGTCCTGGAATGTTGACTTTCTGGTCCTGGAATATTGAATTCTGGTCCTGATTTTTTGATCCTGAATTTGACCCCGATTTTTTGATCCTGAATTTCTGGTCCCAATTTTTTAATTAGTAACTGGAAAATTAGTAAATTCCTAATGGAAATTAGTCATTTTTCAGGTACCTGGGCACCCAGTTGGTGATCTGAAAGCCCACTAGGTATCCAATTGGTGAACGGGTAATCCACCACACAGGTACCCAACACGGTACCAAAAAATGTGGGTATTACCTGTGGGCACTAAATTAGGTACCTGTTTCAGCTCTCCCCACAAGCTGTGTGCATCTCCTTGGTCAATTAATAATTATTTACCCATAATTCAATTTGTCTTGCTCGGGTATAGTTAAAATCAAAATTAGACCTAACCAAAAACTGTTGTATTCAATGCGAGGAAGAAAAGAAATAATTATCTTGAAGGAATTTTTTTTTTTTTTTTTTTTAAATTCTTATAAAGACTTTAGTCAATTTGGAAAATAATGTAATGGGTGGTACACTTTGTCTTTTAATCATTCCATTTCAGAGTAACCAGACTTTCAAGATTTTTCTTTGGTGCCAGGGGACGGCTGCTCACTCTGCTGTTGTCTTTCATCATGGAGCTAATATTAAGCACCATTTATTATCATTATCGGCCTTAGAAGCTCTATCAACATCTGTAATCGCTTCAGCTTCATCCTCAGGGTGAAAGCTTTCAGGTCTGCGTGTGCAGTTTCAAGAAATGGGCTCTGTCTTTGGATTTGCACCAGCTGGAACATTGGCCTTTTAGCCACATCAAAATTCTGGGCATGAGCACAAATGGAGGGACTGTGAACTTGCTTCTGTTGGGAGAGGCCTGTAGTTCAGTCTTGGTGCCCCCAGTGGAGCATCATGATCTCATGGTGTTTTGTTGGAGGTAAGAAGGTCAGTTGAAATGAATCAGGTTGGTCCAGAAGGGCTGCATTGTATTTGCACCGGCCTGATATGGTCAAATTAGGGCCTTACTTAGTCTGGTCCCAGTACGATTCCACAGGAGTGTAGCAAGGTTGAGAAAAGTCTGGGCTCAAGCCTTAGTTATGGGCCCCTCATAACTAAAACCCAAAGCTCTGAAAATCCAAAGTGGGTGGGACTTAAGGGAGGGGCGAGGCTTAAGGGAGGGGGAGGGGCCTGCCCATCCTTGGCATCCGTCTCCACGCAGAACCTTATGACTGGCAGAGCTCTAGGGAGGGGCTTGTACATTGTAGGCGGAGCCTCCAAAGATCCAACAACAAAGAGTTTTCAGCGTTAAGATATGATGGGCAGAACATTAGTTTACACTGGGAACTCCTTGCTGCTGAGTAAAAACCCTACCACTTGGAGACAGAGAACCCTCCTACTAGCATCACATTCAGTAAGTGGATGGGACTCCAGTAGGACAACTCTCTCTCTCTCTCTCTCTCCCCATCAGTGGTAGTGCCATAGCAGGATTAAAAAATCCTGTTCACATATTTAAGACAGGTAATACCAAACAAACTTAAAAGGGACGAACACAACACAGCAAAGTCAAAGGCAAGCAGCAAGTCTGTCTGCTAACACAGAAAGGAACATAGGATCACACGGGAGGGAAGGGGGATTGGGACAGGCTCAGAGGGGGAGTGGGGGCA
>QEPC01006549.1:5666886-5687372 GCA_003113815.1 Sphenodon punctatus | reverse complement strand
TCACACAGGAGGGAAGGGGGATTGGGACAGGCTGGGAGGGGGAGTGGGGACAGGCTGGGGGGGCAGGGGCAAGCTGGGGGGCAGGAGGGAAGGGGGATGGGGCACACTGCAGACTGGGGGTGGGTGGGAGGGAAGGGGGCCCAGGGGCAGATGGGGGGGCACACACCACTAACCTGAGGCTGGGCCCGAGGGTCCCCATTGTTGCGGGGCAGCGGTATCATTGCTCCTCCAGGGACTCGCGCGCTGCCTCCCCTGTGTGCCCACAAACCCAGTCCTTGCAGAGTCCACAGGGACTGGGTTTGTGGGTGCACAGGGAGGCAGCACGAGTTCCTGGAGCAATGTTGCCGCGGAGAATCTGCGGGCAGTTGGTTTTTAATATTTTTTTTAAATTGCCCGTGCCACATTCTAAACCCCCCACCGGGAAGGGAGAGGAGGAGAGCTGCAGCAGTGCACTGCTTTCCCTCCCTAGGGGCCAGGATGCGGCGCGGGCAATGTAAAAGAAAAAAAGAGTTTTCTTACCCCCTGCCGCTCGCCTCACCACTCTAGGAGCTGCAGAGGGGGGGGGGGCGGGAAGTGGCAGGCAGCAACTGCAAGGGTGGTGTGGCAGGGAGGGCCGGCCTGAGGTATTATGTCTCCCCCCGGTGAGGGGGCCCCCTGCAGCTATGCGGAGTGGGGACACTGCTCCCAGGGATGCCCTGGGTGCACTGTCCCACCTCTGCATGGTGGCGGCGGTGGGTGGGCCCCCTCGCTACAGGGCCATGATGCTCTGGCCGGCCATGGACCCCCACAGGCATGGGCCCGGGCACAACTGAGCCCCCCCACGCATCACGGTAGCTACACCCCTGCAATTCCATGTTTTGTGCCTAATGCTGAATCAAATGAACCTGAATTGATGGGAAATCTTGTCATGTCAGGAACATTGCTGAATGAATGTTAGAATGTGTCTCATGATTCTGTTGCTTTCAGAATTTCAGGTGATGATTTTTCACCATTTCCATAATGTTTTGGTGGTTTTGTGACTTGCTTTCATATCCTGGTGTCATCATATTCCTGGATCCCGGTCCCATGAGGACTGAAATGAGATTTTGCCCTTCCTGAAAATCTCATCAAGAATAGGCAAGATTTACCCTTCTCGAGAAACTTGCAAGAATTGGGTGTTCTTGCAAGATTCTCGAGAACCTCAAAATAGCCAAAAAATGGGCTGTGCATCTCAAGCATCTCGCGAGATCTCGCCAGGGTTGTGAGATTCTCATGAGATTCTTGCGAGAATGAATTTCATTCTTGCTTCAGCCCTAGTCCCCATGCTTTATTTTTTAATCCAAGTTCTCTTCTCCCAATTGGGGAGAGAGGGGGAGGAGGAGGCTGTGCCTGGTCTATGTATACTGTGCCTACCTCCTTCTCCTGACAACATGCTGGAAGTACCAACTGAAGGGCTTTCCTGAATGGGAACAAACAAATGGGTTGAAATCCCAGTAAGTTTTCACATCATGACAGAGAGGGTGAATAGGCTGATTTTGACTAAGGATGTCTTTAAACAATGCCAGTGGGTATCTAAATGTGTGTTTTGACATTGATATGAACACTGGTTTGACCCTGTGTTCACCATGTGGCACTGCTTAGAGACACAGCCCATCTTCGGGCAAATCGGTGTTTTGCTTGCCGCCTGATCTCAGCACGGAAGCGCTGCTGCCTCGTTCCCCGTGTTGCGTCTGCTAACACGCCACGCGATATCATTAGACACAACGTTGGCCATGTGTTCAGCCAGAACACACAAATTGTCCTTGTGTTGCAATGGTGTTCACATTGTGTGTTCAACGGGTGGCCAAATTGGTGTTGGGGTTGTTATGGTGCTGACACACACCGGCCAAACACATGTTCATGGGTTTTGACACCCGAACTTTGTTATGTCTAAAGGCGCCCTAAAAAAGCATTCACTATGAATTGTTGTTTCAGTTCAAGCTGGGAGTACTCAACTGAGTAACTGCTCACCCATAATATTGAGCAGGGATGTGTAGAAGGGACTAGCTTTGTTTTCACTTTGGATTCATTTTTGTTTTTTAAACATTATTTAAGTATTTATTTTTGTTTATAAAACAAATTAAACAAACTAAACTTGCTTCCCATTATTTTCAATGGCCATCACTTTGCAGATCTTGCATTCATTTATTTTTATTTATTTTAAAAATTTGTTACCCACCCCTCCTGCCACAGGCAGCTTGGGGTGAATTATCATCATTAAAAACAATTAAAATAGAATGTCATAAAAGGAGGGGAAAAATAACACATCCCCCCCCCAAATACCCATCTCCCCTGCCAAATGCATGGCGGAACAGCCAGGTCTTACAACTTCTCTGAAAGGAGGGAAGATTCGGGGCCAACTGGGCCTCTACCGGAAGGGAGTTCTACAGCTGCAGTGCGGCCACCGAGAATGCTCTCCCCTGCGTGGCCCCCCGAAAAACTTGGGGGACCTCGAGCAGGGCACCCCCAGATGACCACAGGGGCCGATCCAGGACCCCGGGGAGTGAGGCAATCTCGCGGATAGGCAGGGCCCAGGCCTTTTAGGGCTTTATAGGCCAAGACCAACACCTTGAATCGGGCTCAGAAAATCACCGACAGCCAGTGCAGCGACCGGAGCACTGGTATAATATGCTCCCAGTCCCACTAAGAGACGGGCTGCCACATTCTGCACCAGCTGCAATTTCCGAGCTGTCATCATGGGTAGCCCCACGTAGAGTGCGTTACAGTAGTTTAATCGAGAGATGATGAAAGCATGGATGACAGTGGCCAGGTCAGAGTCCGAAACAAATGGTCTAAGTTTTCGCATCATATGTAATTGGTTAAAAGCACTCCTCGCCACAGCCTCCACCTGGAGATCCAGGCAGAGCTGCGCATCAAAGAGCACCCCCAGACTCCGTACCTGGGAGGCCAACTTAAATAGCGTTTTTACTTTATCTGTCTGCTACTTTCCCATCCCCAAGTGATGACCAAATCCATGGGAGCCACACACTTAGGACTGAGTCAGCATAGCCAAGGTTTGACAGCAGAAGCCAACCACTGTGAACGTTGGCGGCCTTGAGGGAAGGGCAAGCATGGCCATTTATAGGTAGCTAAAGTTGTTCGGAACTATTAGTATTATAATTATAAAGTTGTTATTTATTATTTATATGGTGCCAGCTGGGCCTGAAATGGAAAATTTGTCCAGATATCTCCAGTGAATCAGTTTGATTTGTTCTAGCAGAAGTCAGAATGAACAATCGTTCTGATGAAATGATCAAAGGAAACCTGTTCCTTTTGTGCACGCGGAAAATGGCGGTGGCTGTAAACAAAATGGCAATGCCATCACAGCCACCCCCAATTTGCACACGAACAGGAGGCCTGATTGGAATTCTGACCGTAATTCTGACAGCCCTTCTTTGCAGAAGTGTTCTTCAAAAATGGAAGGGCTATTTCAAACCAGCCCAGCCACCTGCCACGTGCCTAGCATTGAACAGTTGTGAAAAGAGGTGGGTCCCTGCTCTGACGGGGTTTGGAGTCTAGAATGGATAAGAGGAGGAGTGACAAAGGAGAGGGACACATAGGGACAGACAGGGATATATTGATGAGAAATTGGCCGTGGACACTTAGCTTAGTTATGGGAGAAGAAGGGGGATCTTGGGGATAGAAAACGGAATCGATGGGCGTGGTGGGAGGAGAAAATGAAAGCCTCTTTCTGAGGGCAAGACTAGAACTGATAGGCTCAAATTATAAGGAAGCAGATTTCGGCTAAACATTAGGAAGAACTTCCTAATGGTAAGAGCTGTTTGACAGTGGAACAGACTGCCTAGGGCGGTGGTGGGCTCTCCTTCACTGGAGGCTTTCAAACAGAAGCAGGAAAGCCATCTGTTAGGGGTGTTGTAGCTGGGGATTTCCTGCAAGAACGTGTACCTGAGTTCTTGCATCCTCATGAATGTTGCATCCCTTGTCTCTTCCTCTGTTCCCCCTCCCCTGTCTCCCCTCCCCCTGTTTTTAGATTGTAAGCTCTCGGTCTATCTTATTCTCTGTAAAGCACCAAGTACATCGCTGGCGCTATATAAATGCTAATGCTAATGCTAATAATGCTAATAATGCTAATAATAATAATAATAATAATAATAATAATAATTAATAATAGTTCTAAAGCTTTATTTTCTTGGTTCTGCTTCAGTCAGTAATATTACACAACAGCTTCTTGCCACGGTTAAGCGTTGGCCAGCTTGAGGCTGCTTCAGTTTCTCTGAATTAAAATTTGAGCTTGGTTATACTGGCAGTGTAAGTGGAGTGCTCAGTGTCACGGAGGTTTCTGCCTCGAGGCATTAGCTGACTTGGCTCTTGAGCCACCTACAGTAATCCCAATAATAGATTGGCTGAATTTGTATTAAAGCAGAGTCCTGGTTAGATATTGGAACTGCTGCGGACAACTGGGGGAGTAGGGATAATAAGCAAATTCATTTATTCATTGAATTGATTTCGGAAGGTCAAATCTACCTTCTACCATGATTTTTTAACATGCGGCAAGGGTCTGATGTGGTCGGGATCTGTGGCAGAACTCTGCTTGGGCTAGAAATTTTGCCCAAACCAGTGAGCATTGGTCCAGTTTGAACCTGGGCCCCGTAGAGCTGTGCTTATGTTGTCTGAGCAGTCTCTCCCTATCATAGAGCACCATGGCATTACAGCCCTCCAGAAGGGCTCTGCCCTCCAGAATGTGCAATCGGCCTAGCTCAAGCTGAGTCACAGACATCTGTGGTAAGTTTCTGCACCGAGCATGGCCTTGGACGGGGAGGGGGTCAGCACTGGGGATCACACCCTCGCTGGCTTAAACCTCGTTGGGTCCACTTGAACTGGATGGAGCAGCAACCTTTCTAAAACTGAGCTACAGGCTCAGTGGGGGAGACCTCCAGGGAGAGGGAACAGGACAGAAGCTGGCTAGGCTCAGAAGTCACAAAACAGAGGACTGCCAGAGATGGGAAAGGCTAGAAACCCAGGGGAGCGGAGTCACAACTTGGAACTCTGTATGGTTGTCTCACTTCAGTAGAAAGGCACCAAATTTAAACGGCCATTTCTGTTTGGTTAATGAAAGATAGAGGCAAGATATAGGGATGGGCGAACAGAACGGAGTTCGGAAATTGGGTTCGGTTCAGTTCGGTTTGAAATTCAAGTACGGAAATTCGGTTCGGAAGTTCAGTTCGGTTTGAAATTCAAGTTCAGTTCGGAAGTTCAGTTCGGTCGACCAAACAGACCGAGTTTGGTCGAATTCGAAACGTCTGAACCAAGTTCGGCCATTCAAACCCAGTTTTTTTTGTGTGTGTTGCCTCTAGGGATGGGCTAACAGAACGGAGTTCGGAAATTCAGTTCGGTTTGAAATTCGAGTTTGGTTTGGAAGTTCGGTTTGGTTGACCGAACAGACTGAGTTCGGTCTGAATTTCCGAACCGCGTTCGCCCATCCCTAGCAAGATAGCTGATATAGGGGCTGGGTGCAGCAGAGGCATGAGGCTGCATGTAGGGGGATGCAGAAGGCACCCTATAGACTCATAGAATCATAGAGTTAGAAGGAACCTTTGAGGTCATCTAGTCCAACCCCCTGCTCAGTCCTGTTCGTTTTTGTTTTCATTTTTATTTATGTTTACAAAAAGCCTCTCTGTTTTTAGGTTTTTTGTAAATGACCTTACATTTTTAGTTATTTTTTTCCATTTTTAAAATGAAAAATGAATGTAAAAAAATCATTGCTTGTGCACAAAATAGTCACCGGGCTGTTCTGTGCATGTGCAGCCCTTTTCCAAAATGGTGCCAAGGCCAAGGCTGCCGGTGCCATGTTGGTAAATGGTCCACAGGCCGTTGAACGCACGCATGGTGGTTTTTTTAATTTTAATTTTTTGGATGTTGGTTTTGACCTTTAAAGCCTTTAAAGCTTTAAACAGACCTTTAAAGCCCTAAACAGCCTTGGCCCCACCTATCTGCAGGATTGCCTCACCCCCTGGGTCCTCTATCGACCTCTGCAGTTGGCGGAGAGCGCCCTCCTTGAGGTCCCCCAGGTTTGCAGGGTGTCAACTATGAGGAGGGTGTTCTCAGTGGCTGTGGAACTCCCTCCCACCGGAGGTCCACCTGGCCATAGACCTCCTCTCTTTCCGTAGACAGTGTAAGACCTGGCTGTTCCGCTGGGACTTTGGTGAGGGAGACGGGTGATAGGGAGGGTGGGGGTTAGGGGGGGTTTCTTTGTCTTTTTGCCAGGTTTTAATGTTTTTTATGTTGATTTATATTGAATTTTATATTACTTATTATTTTTTATTGTAAGCTGTCCCGAGCTGCGGAAGCAAGAGGGGAACGGGATAAAAATGTAATAAACTAAACTAAATAATATAGGTATTTAATTAGCAGCTTCAAAAAATGTGCGACTAGCGATAAGGTGCGTCTAATGCACGTCTAAACCCTGCCCACGGCCATTTCCCAAGGCGTGTGATTTCCCGCCGCGAGTGCGTAGCGCTTGTCTAAAAGCGGCCTGAGTCTGGATAACACTGCAAGGCTCCCGCTTCCTCCCTAGCGGATGCAAAAGATAAGGCGGTTGGCCCTGGGAATCATCAACTAACCTATTTCAATGGGTGCTAACAGATGTCCGATGGTGACGTCCATCTCACCCTGGGGAGGGGAGGATTTCCCCTGGCTGGGGACACTTCGGCTGGGGCAAGAAATATTTCTGCACCTTCTGCTTTCAAGCAGAGGCTGGACGTGCCATCTGTCAGGGATGCTGTAGCTGTTGATTTCCTGCACTGAGCAGGGGTCAGACTAGATGGCCTCTGAGATACCTTCCAACTCTGTGATTCTATGTTTCTCCCAGAGCCTGGAAATGATGCAGGAAAACCCAGACAGGTGGCATCCCCATCCCGGAGCCTCACCCCAACAGTAAGCACCAGAGGTCCTTATCTTTATTATTTATATAGTGCAAGCAATGTACCTGGTGCTGTACTATTAGCAAGGACCCAGCCTTGAACCTGTGCCCCAGGGGGTTCTGTAGCTGTGGCCAATCCTCCTCTGCCACTGCTGTAGCCTACCTCTCACCCAGTCACTCCCCTTTAGAGCCCTCCCTACCTTGACCTGTCTGTCTCCAATCCCTGTCACTCCTTCCAGCTTCCTGACTGGCTTCCAGCCAGCTAGGGATGAGCGAACAGATAGCAATTCGGGTCCGGCCGTTTGGTTCGGCAGTTCGGTTAGTTCGCTGGGTTTGGGTTCGGCCGTTCGGTTCGGGTTCGGCCATTCGGGAAATGTTTTGTTATGGGTTGTTGTTGTTTTTTATATGGTTTTTTGGTTTTTGATTTGGTTTTATATGTTTTTTTTTTATTATTATTATTTTTTTTATATGTTTTTTTAATTTAATTTTTTAATCTAATATTATATCTATCTATCTGCACTAAATCTAACTGCTATTAACTATTCTAAATGCTATGAACTAAATGGATTATCTAATAAGTACACAGGCCTACTTCTACAAACACTAAAACTAAATCACTAACGCTATCTCTATCACTAAGTTAACTCCTACAACTCTCTACTATCGCTAATCTCTCTCTCTCTCTCTCTCTCTCTCTCTCTCTCTCTCTCTCCATATATATATATGGGATGGGGGGAATCACAAACAACACAAGGTTTCAGTTTAAGATTTAAGTTTCATTTCAGTACAAAACTGAATTGAAACTTAAAACAATCTAATAATCCTACTCAACGCCTGCTGTTCAGGAACAGTGACTAGCTCAGAAGGTGTTGGGAAGGGGAGAGGCAGATAGTTTCATTTCTTGCAAGCCTCTCCACCCCTGGGGCCTGGAAGTCTGCTTCTCAGTGACTAGTACTACCCCTCCCTGTCACGTTTGACCTTCCAGTGAACCTTTTTTTGCCACCTGAACTCACCCGAACGCGATCCGAACTGACCGAACTGTTTGGCCATTTCGACGTTCGGTGTTCTGTTCGGTATGTTTGTGTTCGGGTTTGTGTTCGAGTTCGGCCGAGTTTGGGCCGAACTCTGAACTTCTGAACCACGTTCACCCATCCCTACAGTCAGCATATACGGCGTGCTGTTAGCATCAGGAAGCTGGGAAGAGCATCTCCCCCTCCCCATCCTTGCTCTGTGTCCTTCTACTTGCTCCCAATCCTGCCTCTCCTCTATCCCTTGCCCTTGCCCCACTGCTTTCCCCTCCTATCTTATCTCCCAAACCTCATCCTGACCCCACATCCACCCATGACATGGATGGTCTGCACCCCCGATCTTTACAGTAACACCCAACTGTACCTCTCTTTTTCATCTGGCCCAGACCCGGCAGTCTTGGTACTTACTCAGTGTCCTGCAGCTGTGGGGAACTGGATGAGGGCGAATCCCGACAAGACAGAGGTGATGTTGGTGGGTAAGGCGTTGGGTGTGGTGTCCCCTGTCATTGCTTTTGTTTTGCTTCCCCCGTTATTTATTGTATTTATTAGTGATGATTTTAGCTGTTTTTATATGTTTTATATTGTTTTATTTTGTATGTTAGCTGCCCCGAACTGCCTGAGGCAGGATGGGAGCAGGGTTAAAAAAGCATTAAAATCAATCAATCAATCAATAAATAATAGTTAGAGACAGATACCTGCCCCAAGGGACTTACAGTTTAGGAAAGAAAAGGGAGGGGAGAGGGGAACAAAGGGAGAGAGCATGAAGTTGAGGAGACTCACAGCTTTACAGCTAACATAGGGACAGGAGGGACATTTGTCCTGGGTACCAAGCTGCGAGGGGTGGGGTGGCATAGGGCCCAAGCGGTGGGGGATTGGGCCCAAATCTTGTCCTGTTGTGGCACGGCCGGGTGGAGACTGAGCTGAGTGGAAGCACCTGCACCATATGGTATGTGTGGGACTCACCTGGTGGGCGACATAGGACAGAACAAGCACTAGGGATGGGCGAACGTGGTTCGGAAGTTCAGAGTTCAGACCGAACTCGACCAGTTCAGTCGACCGAAGTGAACTTCTGAACCGAACTCGATTTTCGAACCGAACCAAACCGAACCAAATTTCCGAACTCGACTCTGTTCGCCCATCCCTAAAAGATAATATTCCATTTAGTTCAATGGGGTTTGAATTTCAGAACTTTGTTCGGAAGTTCGGAGTTTGGATCGAACTCTAATAGTTCGGTTGACTGAACCGAACTTCCGAATGGAACAGAATTTCTGAACTGAACCGAACCGAATTTCTGATTCTGTTCACCCATCCCTAGCAAGCACTGGTCGTGGCACACACCTCCAGGGCTCAGAGATTTTTATTTATTTATTTTATTTATTAAAAATTTGTATGCCACCCCTCCTGCCCACAGGGCAGCCCGGGGCGGCGAACAGCATCAATAAAACAATAAAACAGTTTAAAAAAAAATAATGCAGGGGAAAAAGACCCTACCCCCTCCCCATCACCGAAAGACTGGTGGAACAGCCAGGTCTTACATACACGTCGAAACAGCAGGAGAGTGGGAGCCAACCGAGCCTCCTCCGGGAGCGAATTCCACAGCACAGGGGCAGCCACCGAGAAAGATCTAATATTGGTGGCCACCCGCCTCTCCCGAGGAACCTCCAAAAAGGCTCCCTCAGATGATCTCAAGGGTCGCATGGGCACATGGGGAGTGAGGCGGTCCCGCAGGTAAGTAGGGCCCAGGCCGTGAAGGGCTTTAAAGGTTAAAACCAGCACCTTGAACCTGGCTCGGTGGTTTATAGGCAGCCAGTGCAGAGCCCGGAGCACTGGTGTCATGTGCTCCCTGTGACCCACCCCTGTAAGGAGACGCGCCATGGCATTCTGCACCAGCTGCAGCCTCTTGGGTAGCCCCATGTAGAGCGTGTTACAGTAATCCAGCCTCGAAGTGATGAAGGCATGGATGACAGTGGCGAGGTCGGAAGTCTGAGAGATACGGCCGAAGCCGCCAGACAAGATGTAGCTGCTGAAATGCACTCCCCGCCACAGCCACAACCTGAGATTCCAGGCTGAGCCGTGAATCAAGGAGCACACCCAGACTCCGCACTTGAGAGACAATGGGAGGGCGAACCCTCCCCCCAACAAGAGGAGATTCAACCACCCCCAGGTCCCCCAAGCCCTCGCCGACCAACATCACCTCTGTCTTGTCAGGATTCAATTGCAGATGACTCAACCTCATCCATGCCCCCACAGCTGACAGGCACTGGGAAAATAGGGAGACTGTGTGACCTGGGTCGGTGGAAAAGAAGAGGTAGAATTGATTGTCATCAGCATACTGATCACACTGCATGCCCTGAAACCCCCTCACGATCTCCCCTAACAGCTGCATATAGATGTTAAACAGGAGGGGGGACAGAATAGCACCCTGCGGGACTCTACACGTGAGGTCCCGGTGTGAAGATGTACACTCCCCCAAGACCACCCAGTGAGTTCTCCCGGCCAGGAACGAACAAAACAAGTCCATGGAATGAACGAAACCAGTCCAAGACCGATCGCCAATCTCAGCATGGTCCCACAGGCGGGTCACCAGCACCTCATGATTGACTATCGAATGCAGCCAAAAGATCTAGCAGAACCAGTAAGGTCTGACGACCCTAGTCCAATGCCAGACAGAGATCGTCAACCAAGGCCACCAATGCAGTCTCCGTACCATACCCAGGCCAAAACTCAGACTGAGAGGGATCAAGGAAACCGGTGCAGTCCAGATGTTCCTGCAGCTGCTGTGCCACTGCCCGTTCAATAACCTTCCCTAAAAAGGGAAGGTTAGAGACCATCTGATAACTGGCAGGAGCATCAGCATCAAGAGATGGTTTCTTAAGCAGGGGCCTAATCACAGCCTCCTTCAGGCAGTCAGGCACCTTGCCCTCCTGAAGGGAGGCACTAACCACCCCAGCCAGCAAGGGCCATAACGTCTCATGGATGGCTTTCACCAGCTAGGACAGGCATGGATCTTGCTCACAAGTAGTGGCATGAACAGATCCCAACAAGGACTCCACATTGGCAGGTGACACCATCTGAAACCAGTCCCACAAAACAGGACAGGACGGGGCATCCATAGCCCCAAGATGATCCTCTGCAATAACTGTGATACCGAAATCATGGCAGATGCGAACGATTTTATCTACAAAGTACTCGATAAACCGGTCACAGTGGTCACTGGATTGCTCCAGGTCCTGGTGGAGGCAGGCAAGACTGACCAAGCCCTTCACCACCCAGGAAAGCTTCGCTGGAGTTTGCAGATGCAATAAGGGCAGCAAAGAACTGCTTCTTTGCTGCCTGCACCACCACAGCATAGGCCTTTAAACTGCTCTTGTGCTGCGATTGATCATATTGGTCATGAGTCTGGCGCCACCATTGCTCTAACCGCCTGCTCTCCCGCTTCAAACCCCGCAGGCCCTCAGTAAACCAAGGAGATCTGCAGGAGACTCGGGAGGGCAGCGGATGCCTGGGAGCCACTCTGTCAATGGTCTCAGCCAACAAGGTGTTCCAGAAGGTTAGCATGTGGAGGGAAGGGAAGGTGCCATGCAGTCAGGAGGGTCTCTGGAGTCAGAGCAGGGGACTCAATCCACTTACCATGTAAGTTGACGGCTTTCTGCATTAAAGATGTTGCGGGAAGCAAGGAGGGGTGGGGGTCAGATTGGGGAGAGGATGGTGATGTGGGGGGTGGGGGAGAAGTAGGGGCATAGCAAGGTTGGAATAGGCCTAAGTGCAAGAAATGGATTTCTCCCATCTCCCATCACCATCCTCTCCCCCATCTGACCCCCTCCCCATCTTCCTTCCCCCAACGTCTTTAATGCAGAAAGTCGTCAACTTACACGGTAAGTCAGTTGAGTCCCCTGCTCTGACTCCAGAGACCCTCCTGACTCCATGGCACCTTCCCCTCCCTCCGCATGCTGCATCTCTGAGCCCTGGAGGCGTGTGCCGTGACCAGTGCTTGCTCCATCCTACATCACAGGTCCATGTGCATAACTTAGTTACAGAGGAGGGGGGACCCTGAGTGAAGGGTGGAAGAGAAGGCGGCATCATCATCATCATCATCATCAACTTTTATTTGTACCCCGCTCTCTCTCGCCTATGGCAACTCGAGGTGGCTGACAACAAAAGCTAAAAACATCTAAAGAACAATAACAATTACAATTCAACACAAACCACACAGTCTAAATAACCCCTCAATTGACTCATCAGTGATGAGTCTATGGCGATGAAGAGCTAGGGAAAGCCTGCCGGAAGTGCGAGGTCTTCAGGAGGGATATGAAGACTGGGAGGGGAAGGTGCAGAATAAATTCAGGTATGGAATTCCAGACATTGGGGCGGGGGGGGGGAAGCAAGGCCATGAAAAGCCTTGAAGGTAAAGACAAGGAGATTGTATTGAATGTGTTCAGGCAGAGGGTCTTAGTGAAGGGTTGGGAGGAGGGGCTGAGCATGGTCAAAGTGACAAGTGAGGTGGATGATCTTGGTAGCGGAGTGCTGAGAAAGGTACGGTCAGAGTATGGGAGGCTAATAAGAAGGAGGTTGCAGGAGTCAAGGTGGGAGATGACTAGAGCATGTCCGGACTAGGGTTTTGGTGATGGAAGCAGTAAGGAAAGGTTGGATTTCAGCAATATTATGCAGTGATGTGACAGAACTTAGCAACAGACTGAATCTGAAGTGTAAAGGAGAGGGAGGAGTGAAAGGTGAACCCCAAGCTCCACGTCTGAGGGACAGGTTGGACGTCCACTTGAGACCTCGCATCTTCATGAATGTTAGACCCCTTGTCTCTCCCTCTGTTCCCCTTCCTAAGTCTCTCCCCCAGCTCCTGTCTCTCAGATTGTAAGCCCTAGGGGCAGGGACCGTGTCTGTTTTATTACTTTGTAAAGTGCCAGGTACACTGCTGGTGCTATATAAATGTTTGTTAATAATAATAATAATAATAATAATAATAATGGTGACACCATCAATGGAAATTGAAAGGGAAGAAGGAGAGGAATATTTTTTTGGGAAAGATGGAGTTCAGTCTTAGCCATATTAAGCTTGATCTGGTGGTGGGACATCTAAGCAAAGATGTCAGAGACACAGTTGGTGATGAGAGACTGGATGGAGGGAGGGGGAGAGCCTTGGGGTGGAGAGACAGAACTGAATGTCGTCCGCATGCAGGTGATACTGGAAGTGGAGTGTTCAGTGAGTTTGCCCAGAAATACAGCGTAAAGGGAGAAGTGGGCCAAGGACCGAGCTTTGGGGAACTCCAGCTCAGAGGCGGAATGATGCAGAGGAGGTACCAGCAAGAGAGAGACTCAACAAGCTTTAGTCGAGACTGTTTCAGTGGAACATTCGCAAATTTCGCGATGACCTTTCGCTGCAGGGGGACCATAGGATAATCTACTCATACAGAAAGTTAATTTTTAACCCCATTAGTCAAGGGTTAGTTTATGGAAGGGGTTCTATCATTACTGACATCCCAAAGGATTCCCTTCAACTCAGCAGAAAAAAATGTTGATGGAGATTTTGCTGCTTTTAACCAAATCGCTTTGGAGGATTGGGAGGAAGAGGCGGGTTTTGCTTTGGGAGGATGTTTGTGGATTCCCACTGAAGAGCAAAAACAAAAGTTCCCACCCATTGTTCAAGAAATGAACATCAAACACCAAAACTAGAGGCGCCCAAGACCTTTGCTGAGCACTACGACAAGAGCAAGTGTTTTTATTCCACAGGGAAATACCAACCTTTTGGGAGCACTTGCAAGCATTCATTGGTATTTCTCCGGTGATCACTTTTCAGCATTTTAAATCATTTTTGGTCATTTATGTCATTTTTCTAATTTCCTGTGACTTTTGGGGACTTTTACGGCAGTTTTACAGCACTTTATGGCACCTTTAAGACAATTTCTGGCACCTTGATGGCAATATTGCCCCTACACTGCCTCCAGGGGTGCATGTGGGGCGCACATGCAGCTTGGGATCGGCCCCATAGTGGCTGATAATGGCAGAAAAGTCGGTAAGTTTCCACACCATGCGAATGAAGACCTTTTTTCCGATGGAAATGGCATTCCCTGTGTTTTGTCATTTCAGCTCTACTGAGCACAAACATCCCTCATGCAAGAGACCGTCAGTGGAAGGTAAGACATATTTATTCTCCAGCTGCCCATACTTTGTTGGTTTCTATCTGAGACTTGCCAAGCTGAGATGGAAGTGTTGTGAAAGACACTGCTGGTGGCTAGTTCTGGAGACGCTTTTTTGAAATTCAGCCGAGTGAGCTGCGAGGCTCCTGCCTGTCCTCAGATGTTTGTACACCTCGCCAATCCAGTCTTATGTAAAGATATTTATACTTGCTCTACCTCAAGGCTTGAATCCGTAATTGGATCAGTCCTGCGCAAATTTCAAGCTGTCACTTTGTGAAATACATTTGAGCGGGTAGTTGCACTTCAAAGCCCATGGCTGTTACAGAGTCGGAGCCGAGAGGAGACAACAGCACTCTCTCTAGAGGTTCTTCATTGATTAAAGGCAGAAGATGTGTCCCAGCGGAGCTTGAGCACTGTTAGTTGACATGATGCTGAACACAATTTGACCTGGGCTGTGTGGTCTGGTCAGCATCATGTTGGCTGACTTAACTCTTCATTGTGGTGTTCCAGTGAAGATTTGGCCTTTAATGAAAAGCTGTCTTGAGTATTTTGCTTGGACCTCATTCTTAAGCTGAAACAAGCAGCTAAATTTATGCCTGTGGGCTGTTTTGTCCCAGTGTAAATTGACGCATCAGAAATAAAGGACCGCCATCTTTGATCAAAACAGTTAGGTGACTTACAGCTCAACACAGTTTGGTCCATTTGTAGTTATCTCTCGATTGCTCTTCACAGTCTAATGTGACATCTGGGATGGACTAGTCTGAATCAGTCATTAGCAAATGGCTAAGATCATGGAGTGGATTCCTCAAAGTCTATAGTGGCCTGACTTGAGCCTGGGCAGGATGGGATCTGACTGGGCAGCTTGGGTCAGGTGTGTTCTCTGCCTGAGCCCCTCCCCCAAGCTAGGCAAGGCTCCACCCCCTTGTAGACCGTTGTGCTGGTGATCTGTAGAGGTCATAGCCACATCTGAATAGGGCGCGAGAGAGCCTTATTCTCACCAGGGGCCCTAGACGAACTCATTTTAGGAAGGGTGACAGCGGGAGAGGCGCTTGGCCTCGCCCCCTTTTTGACGTCCGGTCCCATGGGATGTTACGACATTTTAAAAGGGGCATTGGACATGGCTGGTGATGAAGGGACTGTCCTGGCCCTTTCTGATGTAGCCACACCTCTTTCAGAGCCTTGTCTTGCTGCTGCAAGCTGTGTGGTTCCATTAGAAAAGTACAGGAGAGACCCTATACTTCCTCTCATTTTTGGTGTGGGCCTGCCCCCTGCCAGATGGGTTGGGGCTAAGTGGGAACCAACCATGGTATTCTTCCTCCCTTGGTGCCCATAGTTCCCACCTCTTTCTGATTTGACCACCCCTCTTACATAGCAATACAAAATCATCGCGCTTAACCCCAATGGCATCCTGTCGCTATGTAATATGAGACCTAAATTCTAGCTCAGTCAGGGCTCCAATCAGAAATAACGTCAAAGGTCTCCACCCTATTGACCTCTGAAGCAACAGGAAGGGGCTGAAATACAGAAGGTATTGGAAAGAAGGAAGGAATTATTCTATCAACCCCAAGCATATACATAATCTTCTCTTCCGCCATGTCTGTTTTTATAACCTGGGCGCTTAGTAATAAGCAAAGAAGTCATTGGTTATACATTCCAAAGAGTCTGAGACAGTGGCGGCCCCTCGCTTTGGTGCTGGGGAGGTGACATACAAGCCCCCAGCCGGCCCAGCACCAGACAGGATGCGATGTGCTTGGGCCAGTGCTCGGGGCTTGTAGGGCAAGCACCAGTCTGGATGAGCTCGCAGCTCTTCTGTATTTGAGTCCCTGTGTCTCTCCTGTGCGTGCGCACCAGCCAGAGAAAAATACTTTGTTTCCCGGGCTGGCGTGCATGCGCAGATGAGATGCGGGGACTCAAATACAGAAGAGCTGCACCTGCCCACGGCTGAAGTGTGTGTGCAGGTGCAGCTGTGGGTTTTGGTAGGTCGGCACTGCCGCCGACCTAACAGAACGGGCTGTGCACGCAGTTTTCGGGGGGCATGGCCAGCTTGGGCAATGGGTTCTCATGGAACCCATTGCCTAGCTATTTTAATGGCCTGGAGGGGCGGTTTGAAGTCGCCTCTCCAGGATGCACCCTGACTGAGCAAGGCCAGGTGGGAAATTTGAGGGTGGGTGGGGTGGTCTCTCAGACCTCCCTGACTTGCTCCCAGCCAGCAACCATTGCAGCGTTCCCAGCGGTGACTGTCCAGACCTGCTGTCTGTGAGGATCAGGTAAGGGACTGGGTTTTTTGCCAGGGGACTTGGGGACAGTGGGCGAGCGTGGTGGGTGGGTAACTGGGGTGTGGGGGCACATGGGGACATGGTGGGGCAGTGGGGGCACATGGGGACATGGTGGTGGGAGTGGAGGAACATGGTAAAGTGGGGGCACATGGGGACATGGTGGGGGAGTGGGGGAGCACTGGGAAGTGGGGGCACATGGGGACATAGGGGGGAGTGGGGGCACATGGGGACATGGTGGGGGCACACGGGGACATGGTGGGGCAGTTGGAATGTTGGTTTTGAACACTTGATGATGTGGAATGTTAGTTTTGCTGCTGCCTTTGGGGGTCTCTGGATGCCTTTGGGGGCTTGTGGGAATGGTTTGAATCTGCAGCTTTGCTGAAACTGACATTTGAACATGTGAATATAACCTGCCTAAATTAAGGTGCCTAATTGTAGTTTGGTTGGTGTCTGGTTTACATGTGGTTTTCTGGTTTTTCTATATCTGTGCATGATGATAGGGCCCTGGCAATAAACGTGCGCAGATTGGGGAAAATCTTTGTGTCCTGTGGATCTTTGCTAAAACTGCTTGTAAGTGAGGTTTAAGGTTGTCTGCCTGCTTTTAAACCTGGCAGATGCAGGAGGTGAATATAGATGCCTAAATGAAATTGATGGATACGGTGCACTTGTTCACAGGTGTGACTTCTACCTATTTGTTTGGACAGGCATTGGCTCCATCTACCGTTGGCCTGGCTCCGCTCCTATGCTTGCCGGCCTGCCGGTGGCTTTGCCACCAGCAACCCGGCCAGCCTTGGTGACCCACTAACCTCAAAACCCACCAGCTGCCACTGGTCTGAGAGTCTCTCTTTTGCTATCAGTCAGTGGAGGAAATAAATATAAAGCTTTCAATTAAAACACTCGCCACCAGTGCTTGTGAAGGATGAGCCCCTGCTATCTCTTTCTCTCTTCTCTCTCTGTTTGACATCAAAGAAAATAAAAGCCATAAATGTGTTCTTTCTAGGTGCTTTCAATGCATCTTGCCTTGGGGGGGGGGGCAAGGAAAAAGCACTCAGCGCAACATCTTTGAATGCTCTGTCCTTTCAGATTTGCTTTTTTCTGGGATGCTAACGCATCAGTATGTCTGGGCCAGGGTCTCAGATCTGAAAGCCATTCCTCAAACTCTTTGGGATTTTGGGATTGTTTGGAAGTTTGGGATTTTGTCACAATGAAATTTGAGAGAGAGGAAAAATGGACTCAAGGGTACAGAATCTTGTGAAATGTTGTGAATGGTTTGAAACTTTAAATTTGAAAACGAGGGGGTAATGATGAAGATTGGAAGATGGATGTTTGGAAAGCCAAATTCAGGAATAGCAACATCCCTGATTGGGGATGGAGCTAAATCTCCTAAAACTAATACAAGCTTATTATACAAACACTAAGACATGTGTAAGATATGGGGCAACGGAGAACGTACCGAATTATTTCCTACTGAAAGGGGAGTCAATCAAGCCTGCGTATTAGCGCCAACGCTTTTCAGTCTTTACATAAATGACTTGACTCCAAGACTTCAAAACAAGTGTCATCATCATCCAAAGACAATTGGGGGAGAAATATTCTCGCTCCTGTACGCAGATGATATGGCACTTATGTCATTAACCAAAAGTGGATTACAACGGATGCTGGATGTACTAGGTCTGTACGCCCAAGAAAACACTTTAAAAATAAATGTAGAAAAATCAAAAGTAATGATGTTTGGAACTAACAAAGCAGGAGGGTGGGCCATTGGTAAAGATAAATTGGAAGTAGTAGCAACCTTTACCTACTTGGGAGTCACCCTAAATAAAGCTCTGACATGGCTGGATCACCTACAAAGAACAAAATTGAAGGCTGCCCAGGCAGCAGGTGGGATTTTGGCCTTTTATAATCGATGCTGGAAACACTCATGCAGGGAGGCCCTGAAGGTGGCAGAGGCCAAATTAGATGCTACCCTCCTGTATGGCGCGGAATTTTGGGGGTTGGATCCTGTGGCACATTAAGTGGTGGAGAAAACTAAGGCCTCGTTCTTGAGGAAATTATTAGTGGTGCAAAGGTCAACCCCCTGCACGCTGGTTAGGCTCGAAGCAGGTATGATAAACATAGGAACAAAAGTGAGACAGAGGGCTTTGACATATTGGATTAAGATTCATAGCGATGTGCAAACGCGGTTCAGATATTCAGAGTTCGGGCCAAACTCGGCCTGTTCGGATGACCGAACCGAACGTCCGAACAGTTCAGAAAAGTTTGGATGAGTTCGGGGGCGGGGAAAACGTGTCTGGAAGGGGGAGGCAGCTGAGGATCAGACTTCCTGGCACCAGGGGTGGAGGCCAGGGGTGGTTTCAGGGCCAAATGATACCGATACTGATTTTTTTTTCAATTTTGGTATCGGTATCGATAGTGCTATTTTCGAACTCCACTGAACTGAACAACCGAACCTGAACTCGGGTTTTGAACCAAATGCCCGAACGTCTGAACATCCGAACCACGTTCTGTTCGCACATCTCTAAAGCTTAAATTCCTTTCCCCAAGTTGCGCCCCCAAAAGAATGTATTTGGAAATGCAGGACTATTTGAAGGGGAGGAAAACCTGGTCTGTGGAGGTAAGAGGCAAAATCGAAAGACTAGGATTAGGCTTTTTGGGAGTAACTGCAGACCAGATATTCATGTTGTCAGACAAAGAACTTATTATGAGCCGTATGGCCGATATCTCCCTACAGGAAGACACAGCAAAAGTTGGAAAATTGATGTATATTCTATTAAATCAATATAGCTTCCCTCTGGAAGCACCCCCACAATATCTCGATATGCCCCTCTACCATCTGAGGTGGATAATTACAAGGATGAGGTTTTCACAACTGGACTCCATGATACAGGAAAGAAGGTGGGCTAGGATCCCAATGGATCAAAGATGGTGTCCTTGTAATCTGGGAAAAGTAGAAGACATGGCCCATGTGTTATGGGATTGCCCCCTTTATAAGGAAGAGAGGAGGAAATGGCTGGTCACAGCGGAAAGGGCGAATGGGGGGAGGGACATACAGGAGAAAACTGTAAATATACTGTATGATACCTCAATTAATACACTAACTGCACTTGTAAGATTTGTTTCTGCAGTGCAAGGGGAAAGAAGGAGGGCTGTCACCTCTCGAAATGAAAGGGGGTTGTTGCCTCTCTTGGGTAGAGGAGATTAGTTTGATCCCACTTGTTACGAGGGCTATGTGCAGAAATATTTGAATGAAAAGCAGTTTTATGTAACTTATACATATGGGTTTAAACTGTGTAAAGTAAGGGCCGTTGAAGAGTACTGGTAAAATGGATTTGAGCACCGTGCTTTTAAAGTAAATAGATGTAACTGTAAATAGAGATCTATTGTTGTTTTGATGTTGTGATGATCGAGAAATTTATATATATAGGTGTGTTTGATGAAATCTATGGCCTTCAGGCCCCGGTATTTGCGTTTTTGAGTTTTTGATCTCTTGTGAAATGTACAGATATATGTATATATTTTTATTGATTTTTGGCTTTATTGCCGTAAATAAACTAAACTAAACATCCCAGATGCCACAATCCAGGAACCAGTTAGTTTAGAGCAGAAGTGGGGAAACATTTCCATGTCGGGACCGACTTTGAAAATTAGAATAAGCTCTAAGGGCTGCATAGAAGTTGGGGATGAGGGGATTAATGGGTGTACGTAAGAAGGGGTGTGCATGTTGTTTTTGTTATTACAATAACGATAACAAAAACTGCTGTTTTCATTATTGTAATAATGAAAACGACAACTGAAAATAACAACAACGATAATGAAAACAACAATGTCATTATCGTTGTTGTTATTATTGGTGCTGTGGCAGTTGGGTTTTGGGGGGAAGTGTGGAGAGGGGAGGAGGGAGCAGACGTTTTGGGGCCCTAAACAGGGTTGAACTCTTGAACTGTGCCTGTGTTGGGAGGGGTGTTACCTTCAGTTTTGACCTATGTGAGATACGTTTAACAGATTGACTATAGTCTGAACATATTGGCTTTAGTTTGGACATAAAGGCCTGGACATATTTGGTCTTCCGATAACTTTTCCCCTGCTTAACTTTTAACCTTGTTAGTTAATGCTTAGGAAAATATGAGTAAGCTCAT
>QEPC01006549.1:5639939-5661395 GCA_003113815.1 Sphenodon punctatus | reverse complement strand
CTGGTAATGCTGCTGAGTACCTAATCTCTCGGGTGCAAGAGAGCGACTGAGAGGTTTCAGAGGGTCGCCTTGGGGCCACCTTTTCCCCTCCTGTGCCAGGGCCTGGTTTCCTCCCTCTTTGTTTCCCTCTCCCCAAGTCCGTCCCCTGGAACCTGATACTCCTGGCCTTCCTTCTCCCTCCTTGATTTCCCCCATGGCTCCGTACCCTGGAGCCTGACAGCAGTATCTGATGGATGTATCGCTGACCAATGAGCAGCGCAAGCAGACCCCAGCAGGCTCATGGCACTCTGGGATTGCTCAATGCCTGATGCCTCCCACAACCAATCAGGGGGCTCTGGGGGAGGGCACTGCATCCCTTTATAATTTCAGGGCCAGGCTTTTACTCTCCATTTTGTGAGAGCTCTGCTTGTCAGGTTGCGTTTATAGAACTGTGGTGCTTGCACACACAAAATCCTTCCTACCCCTCATTGTATTACCAATACCTTCCCTTCCTCATATCCTACATTTTACCTTCTCCCTTTCCCTGCCCTTCTCCCCCCTGTACATTATATATAGATAGGTAGTATAGATTAGATATAGATATGTATTATAGACATATACATTAGATTAGAATAGTTATATAGATAAATGATTAGATAATAGATAGTTTTCCTTTTCCCTTCCCCTATCTCCCTTAGATCTAGATAGATATTAGTTGTGCACATATATAGAGAGATTAGATATTATATAGGTATTTAGGCGAGTCTGTTTTATTATATATATTAGGATTATGGGATAGGCATACAATATGTGCACGGGAATCGATACCAATAACGATACCGATGATAATAATACTGATACCAAAAATAAAATCTTCATTTGAAACAATACCGATACCAGTAACAACAACGATAATGAAAACAACATTGTCATTAGTCCCCTTTGCCGACGACATGGCAGTGAAGGGGTATTTGTAGTGGCCCCATTAGAAAGGCGGCACAGAGGAAGGGTCGCAGCGGGGAACATGCTAGAATGCTCACCTGCCAAAGATCGGGTTGCTATGGCAACCAACTGTGAGGAGCGCGAGCGAAGGAAGCGCCGCACATTGAAAAACAGAGTGAACCCGCCCCTTGTAGGAGGAGTGGAATCACTCAAGGCTTCATGAGGTGGCAGTCCGAGGAATTCAGGCACGGAATCAGCATCAGGTCCCCCTTGTTGCTGATCTCAGGCCTGTGCGGTGTGCAACTCGGGAGCGGCCTAATGGGAAGAGGAAGATGGCAGAGCTGCCAGCCCCCGGCAAAGCTTGCGGGAGATCAGGTGGGGGAAGGTGAAGTGGTCCCATCGCGGGTGGCCATGTTTGCCCGTCTTGTTGCATGTGAGGCCCAGATGCGGGCCCGCATCCCCCCAGCATTGGTGGAATCCCAGGAAACGGCCCCCGGGTGGCCTGACATGGAGGAAGGGCGGGTTCCTGCCATGGAAAGGGGGCAGGAATCAGCACAGGTGGGACATAAAGCCTCAAGGGGGCAAGGCACATTGGCTGAAGGGGGTGGAAGGAGCTTACCCCAGGAAGGACAATTGGCTTTGGAGTCAAGGGACCTTCCCCCCAACCCGCCAAGGAGTGTGTCGTGGGGAGAGGCCGGTGAACCCACCGGCACGGTACAGGGATGCCGGGGACCCAGGCGGGCTTAGGACCAACAGGAGGCTGGCACAACAGGCCAGGATACCAGGAGAAGGGGGGAGTGAGGACCCCCCTCCCCTGCAATACAGGGGCACCCCCCAGGGGCCTTCAGGAACAAGAGATGTGCGGGCAACCCCTTTGGGCATTGGGGCCAGAGGTCCATTAATGCAGGCCCTATACTCCCCGGGACAAGGCCCCTACCCTGAGAACAGTGGGGCTGAAGTGGGGATTATGGACCCGCTGGGTGTTCTGGGACTGGGGCATTACCAGAGGCAGTGTGCCCAGTTGGCAGTACCAGCAGCATTGGGAACAGCGTGGCGCTGGGGCCCCTCACCCCCTGGGCAAAGGGGGGTTGGGTTTTCATCTGTCAACACAGGAGGGGAACCACCAGTGAGCAGGAGGTGGGTCGAGCTGCCAGCCCAGCAGGAAGTGCCAGGTGACGTGGAGATGTGGCAGAGGATTCTGGTCCTTGAGAATGAACAGCGTCAAGGAGTGAGGGATCACCCACAGGAACTGGGGACAAGGGAACCCGCCGGACATGCAACTCAGGGGGCAATTGAATACGGTGAGTCATCCTGGCAAAGGGGTATGGCCATAGGGCACAGGGAAATGGTGGATCCTGGGGCAGCAATGGGGTGGGGCATAACTGAAACCCAAGAAAGTGGGAACACCCCCCAACGGGATGTCCTAATGAGTGCGGTGGAGGGTCAATCGACAGTAACCCCCACATCTGGGGGATCAAACCAACAACAAATAAGCCAACAATTGGTCACGGTCAATGGGGCGTGGGCCTGGGCTATGCCAGCTACCGCCCCAAATCAGGGCACTGATGTAGGGGCCCCACTGTAGGACCATTCCCTCTGGTGGCTTCAGCACCTGCGGGAGTTCTGCCCCCTATAAACCCTGGTTCATGCCTGGCCCAGTCAGCTGCTGTGCCAGAGACGCCGAAGGTGATTCATCCCCCGTGCGGGGTTATTGCAAACGTGGCGGCTCCCTTCGGGAGCCACCTAACGCAAGCCACAAAGGAAAAAATATGGAGGGGAGAGTATGTGGACCTTTATGCCCTGTTGTTCAGTGACCCAATCATGGATCACTCAGAGCAGGAGGATGTTAAAGAAAAAGAAAAGTTCCGCCGCCCTAAGGCGGATTGGAACTGGGATAACTGGACATTGGCATACGCAGTGTATATGGGAGTGATAATGCAAGCTGACCTGGGATGAGGATTGGAGCTACATAAATATGCAGACATTGTTCTCAGGGCCCACAGGACAGGACCGCCAGGGGCATGGTTGCACTATGATGAAGCATTTCATCATAGGGCAGCGAACACCCCTGGACTGCCATGGGACAAGCATACACCGGATTTGTGGCTTGAATGTTCAGTTCAGTTCAAGTTTATTAGCTTAGCCGGAGGCCATTGCTATCACAAACAACACTAAGATACATAACACGTAATACAACCAACTAAAATTCTAAAATGTAATAAATTAATAAATACGAAGTAATATACTTCCTTATCCTATTATAACATAAACCAAATCTGTCTAACATTCTATGAAAATATCAAAATGAATCAGCCCATAGGGCCAGAAATCAGGAACCTACATGGGGCATCAACCGCCATAAGCTCATCTATAATCGATGCCCCTCTTGGGGAAAACCCCAACTTTCTACCTATAACATAATTGGCCAGCCCTGGACTCATCACTATTGGACAATGGTGCTGAGGCGATGACAAAATCGGCACAGGAACTTTCAGAGATGAATCTATGGGTACCCTAAATAATGGGGAACCAACAGTCTGAATCCTATGGAGCTCCTGTGAAGCTAAGACCAAAGGTAAAGATTTATCAGAACCCTCCCTAACCTGAGCCTTAGGCGAGGTATCGGACGATTTTGGGAAAGACTTACAAGAATTAGCCCAAGGTTGAGCCCTAATACAGTTAGAAGGAAACAACTCCCCACTGCCTGCTGGCCTATCCACCAAAGGCGAGTCAACTGCGACAGCAGAAACTTCATTCTGAAATAAAGCTACAGAAATATTAGTTTCTGCAGTAACCAATGAAGCGCCTACCTGCCTTCCTGGTGACTGCATCTTTCCTAATTTACCTTGTCTATTGGCCAACCTTTTCAGCAAGTCCGGTGATAACAGAGGGACAATTCCCTTCTTCATAAAGACTTCAACCATATAAACCCCCCATGGCCAAAAACAACGGGCATTACACAACAGATTGTCCACTATAGCCTGTGAACAAAAATAAATAAGAATCCGTATTGCACCGCCCCTGTCAGGCAAAAAATGAAAGCGAATAATTTGGGAGGGCAAAAGGGTTCTACCCAATATATGAGAAATATGACTAGCAATCCAAAACTTCGAACCCCAGGGGGGAAATGAGCCAACCAAGGGGTAAATAGTAAAGACCAGAGCATTAGTAATAGGAATGAGCTGAGATTCAATTTTAAACTGGGTAGCTGGCAAATTATCAGCTGCCTGTGGAAAATTACTTGTTTCGTACATCGGAACTAATCCGGGCCTATCCATGCTAACAGTGCTCCCGCTAATATTGCTCAAGTGGTCCAAAACCCTATTCAGCTGCTGCTGCATAATCAGCAATCTAGAATCAATGGTTTCCAATCGGGCTAATATTGGTGCCATGGCCCGTTCTAATTGCTGGGAGTTATTTTGAACCTGGTCCTGAACCACCTGGGGGTCAGAAACACCATTTCTCGGGTTGATCTTTAATCCCGTAGAGGTATTAGTTAATCCACCGCTGCATGGATGCTCCAACTCCTCTACACATGCTTCCCCCTTCCCTGTATTAACTCTTATGGGCAATTTTAGTACTTCCCGAGTCTCGTCAACCTGATCTGGGATGAAGGACACACCTTTAGCGTGCGTATCCTGTAGTTCACAGTTCCCCTGCTCAGCTAACCCAGAGCTTAACAAATTTTCCCCCTCTACGATCGAAAATTCTAGAGACTGAATCTCTGGATCTTTAATTTGAACCTGGGGAGAAAAGGTACTATCCTCTATGACAGAGCCACGAATTCCCACCGAGGGGTGAGATCCCCCCCGAGATTTGGCAGCCAGGGCTAATAACCTCTCACCCTGCTGCCTAAAAGCTTGAGCGCACAGCAGTAGTGAGGGGTCTGAATGGACTTGCTCAGATGCAGTAGATGTCTTAGTCCCATCACGGGAGGTTCCTCCCACCAAGCCTATCGAACTTTGCCGCAAAGGTGGAATCAAAGGACTCAACCTGCCATCATCACCTTCCTTAGGTGCACACAAAGGTTGCCGAGGAAAACCATTTCGCTTCTCCCCAGAAGGGGCTGATACCTTGGCCAAACAGTCCGTGAGCTGTAATTGTCTGTTCCGGGTCCCAGCCCTAGTAGTCACCCCCAATTTCGTACCCCTCTTTGGCATGGCACCAATACCTGTCAACTGGGTATAGGACGAAGGGGACCAATATAGGAGCCCAACCAAAGCAGGTTCAATGAGCGAAAAGCCAAAATCACTTCCCTGCACCTCCGAAAGAGAAGAATTTCGGGCTCCCGCGCCCAACCAGCGCCTAAGGCCACGCACACAAGGACGTGCCCTTGCACGCGCAGCCCTTAGGTGCGATGCCCCGGTGCACGCCTCCGGTGCCGCCGGGTGTCCCGGCGCTCTTTACGTTATCCCAGCAGCGAGGCTCCTCCCGGTCTCCAGGTGGCCTGACTCTCTGGCTGATAAGCTGGAGTGCTGTGTGGCAAAGTGGCAAAGTTCCTCTCACAGGGGTGGGCTTGGGAACCCCACAGCCCCTACCCAAACTATAAACGGGAGGATGATGGAACAAGGCTGATGGGCAGATCTGCTGGAGCTCCTGTGGCTTGAATGTATGATCGACACCACAAATGCACCTCTCTTGGATAGCGGGCACCCCTTGGTTCACGGGTGGGTGGTGCCCGTGAATGATCCATTTTTCAGTGAGAGCCGTAGAGGGGGGCAGGGCGGACTCAGCCTGTGCTGGGAGTTTAATATGGCAGGACGACTGCGGGTTGGTGATTCAACAAAATATCTGGATGACTTCCTTATAATATGCCTCCCCAGGGGAGGCGAAGGTGCAGCCGCTCTGCGACTGTTTCAGGAGGTGACACGGGAATTGGGTGTGTCTTTGGCCCTGGAAAAGACGGAGGGGCCGATCACCTATTTAGGCATAGAACTAGACACAGTATTGAAGCAGTCCAGATTGCTGGTAGATAAATTGGAGGCCTTAAAGACAAAGATCAAGCAGTGCATGGTAGCTCGCAAGATAACTGTTAGGGCCTTTCAATTAGTGGTGGGGATCCTCAATTTCGCGTGCCGAGTGGTGGCACCGGAGAGAGCTTTTCTCTCACAGTTGTATAGCAAGCTAAAAGGGGATTTACAGCCCCACTACAGGATCAGGGTCACCAAGGACATGAAACGGGACATGACTACATGGTTGGATTTTCGAGAAGGGTAAAATGGAGTGAGTTTTTGGATTGACCGATGGTTGCTTAAGGCCGACCTGCAGGTACAGTCAGATTCTGCCGGTGGTGCATGATTTGGGGTGTATTTTCAGAGGCGTTGGTGCACAGCTCTGTGGCCTCTGGAGTGGCATGAGTCTGGGGTCACCAGAGACCTGACATTCCTGGAGCTTTATCCAATAGTGATCGCTGTGCTGCTGTGGGCACGCCAATTCGCCAACTGCACGGTACTTTTCTGGTGCAATAATATGGCGGTTGTTCACGTGGGTAACACCCTATCCTCCCGCTCAGCAAGAGTCATGTCACTGGTTAGGGCAATGGTAGCAGCGTGTTTAAGGGACAATATTTTATTTACAGCACAACACATACTATGGATTGACAACGGCATAGCCGATGCCCTTTCTCGGTTTCAGATCGATCGATTTGGGAAATGGCACCGGAAGCCAGAGAAGTGGTGAATCCTCTACCACCAGGGGTGTGGAACCTTGGGAAATAGAGATGCAGAATATTGTGCAGGGATTCCTGGCCCTCAGAATGCAGGCAGCATATGGTAGGGCCTTTCGTGAGTTCCAACGGTATAGTATAAGCAAGTGCTGGGGGACTGGTTTCCCTATAGGAGAACCGGAAGTCATACAGTTCGCAATGTGTCTTCATGAGAAAGGTTTAGCCGGGGGTACTATCGCTGGAAAAGTGGCAGCCCTTTCTTTTGTGAGCAGATTAAAATGTTATCCCCCCCCGGCCCCGGATAAAGGTTTTTATCTGAAGCACATGTTTGAAAGTTGGGTAAGGGCCAAACCAGTATCGACTATTGCTAGGGAATCGATAACTACACCCGTCCTGCTTCAATTAGTTGGGATTTTACCAAGGGTCTGTCACAATACCTTTGAAGCACAATTGTTTGTTACCATGTATGTCATAACATATTTTGGAGGATTCAGAGTTAGTGAAGTGGTCCCTAGATCCCGGAAGGATAATGTTTGTCGGGTATTGGGTCTGGAAGACCTTGAATGGACTAAGGTAGGATTGAAGTTGAGACTCCGAAGTTCCAAGACAGATCAGAGGAGAAGGGGACAAACAGTGGAGTTATATCAGTGCAGAACAAAGGCCGTATGCCCTATAGAACAGATGAGGTGATATTTGACCATCTGCCCGCGAGTCCCAGGAATCTTATTCATACACAAGACGTGTACCCCAGTGACGATTTCCAGTTTATTGTGGTTCTCAGGGCAGCTTTGCATAGGGCTGGAATACCCCCGGGTGAATTTGGGTCCCACTCGTTCAGGGTAGGAGCAGCCACAACTGTGGCAGCAGCAGGGCTGCCCAAAGAGGCCATTAAAGCGGTGGGAAGATGGCGGTCTGGGGCATATAAAAAATACGTTAGAACTTACCCGTAATAAATAATTATGGTTTTCTGTTAGGATCTATGCCCACGTGAACTGAAAGAAGACAGGTATGTATCGTGGGCCACAGCCTCGTGCGATGGGCCAACCGAGCTGCCAAAAGGAGTGCCTGAGGGTTACATCTAGGGCTGGATGATAGGTTTGTTATTAGATGGATAGGCAAGGGAGGCATGAGATGGAACCAACTGCTCCCGGTTTTGAGGACCCTTGGGGAGACATCTGCGCCATATATTTTAGTAGTACACTTGGGGGAAAACGATCTCCCAGCCAGAAAAGGGGTTAACTTGATAATACAGATTAAGCAGGATTTGTTGATGGTTAAACGTTGGTTCACAGGAATTAATTTAGTTTGGACAAGTTTTGTAGCTAGGATTAAATGGGAAACGGCGATCAAACCAGGAAGAGTGGATAGAACTAGAAGGAATATCAGCAGGGAGATAGTGAAATGGGTAACAGGCTTGGGAGGAACAGTCATCAAGCATCCAAGCATAGTACGTGGGCGGACAGACCTGTTCCGCGAGGATGGGATCCACCTGTTGCCGGCTGGGAATGAGATGTACCTGTCGGCACTGGCTGAACACCTGGGAAATTGACCGAGTGACTAGGCTGTGGGTGTCGGGGGAGGACTGATTGTCTCCCCCTTAGTGGCAGGGGTCCAGTATGCTATAGTAGGATAAATAGAAAAGAGATAGGATAGTAAGAGTCATCTCCTTAAGAGATGGGGATGTGATACCCACTTTGATGCGGGGCACAGCACACACTGGGGTCATGACCCTGGGAGGGGTGCCCTAAATGGGTCAGTAAGGACATGCGCTGTCTGCTGACCTAAGGGCACTCACCTCCTTACTCGTGCCCACAGTTTGGCCGGTCCCCTTTTCGGCCAGAGCCAGGGTGCTGTCGAAAAGAGGAGGTTTGAAGTTAAGGGAACTGATGTTGGAGGGCATATCCATGTCAGGAACCAAGTTAATAAGTTATGTGGCCAGTATACAGGACTTGATTTGCCTGTGCAATTACCCACCATCCTCGTTTGATTTTGATTAAATAAAGAGTGCGGCCAGTTTTGATACCAGCTATGGTCTCTGTGTCTCATTGGGGGGGGGGGGTGCGTCGACAAATAACAATAACAAAAACGACATTTTTAAATAATGAAAAGGAAAAGGAAAAATGAAGATGACATGGGGGCCTGGTGGACACCCCTAAAAAAGAGGTCCCAAATCAAGGATTTGTGCCATGGATCTGTACCCTATCCTTGTCTGCATGCCTTTGCCTCTGCTTCCTTACCCTGAGCTCAGTTTTTCAGTGGTTGGAGGTTGGGCTGATGCGGCAGCAGCTGTTACCGCGCCGTGATTCCATTCCGCCATTTCGGAATTGCCTGCGCCACACAGCGGCTTTTCTGTGGACATTCCGCTAATTCCATCGGCATTCTGCAAATTGCGGAATTGCAGAAAAATTGCGGAAACTGTCAGAAAACTGCTGTTCCGCTATTTTGTGTCGCTGGCGGAATGGTGGAAATAGTGAAAATGTCATGTTTCCGCTATTTTGCGAAGCCTGTGGAAGTAGCGGAATGAAACTAGCGGAATGAAAGCCTCTGCCACGCCGTACCACTAAATGCGGAAACCCTGTTTCCGGTGGAAATAGCTACTGCTGCGACATTCCGCTACAGCCCTAGTTGGAGGAAGGAAGTAGTTCGAGAGGCCAAATCCGGGAACTGGAAAGGGGCCACTTAAAAACTTGCTAGAGTTGCCCGCTTTTGGACTCTGGGCCTCCAGTCCTGCTCTAAAGTAAGCCCTATAGGCTTCAATAGAACTATTTCAGAGTAAGTCTTTTGTGAATCACGCCCATAGACTGAAAATGGAAATGTTTTGCTTAATTTTTCAAATTTGAAATAATGTTTCTTCCTCTCTTTCTTTTTTATTTGCTATTTTTTTTTAACCATCTCTACTAAAAGCATGTGGACCGTTCACACATCCCTCTTTTAGAATGGGTAGCAGCCCAAACCCACATGTTGAGTGTTGGGTGAAATATAGGGTTGGAGCGAATAGGACTTTCTCCATTCTTGAGGATAGTTCACATATTTGGTCTCTGCATTAGTCTTCAACACCTTTGGGAAATTTCTAATATTGCTTATGAATATAGCTGGATCAAGGAACATACCAATGAGATAAGAATCAAGAGAGAAGGACGTAAGAAATGGAAGGAGGGATACCTTTCCAAGGATGCATATAGATGAGTGGCCCAAACTTGTAGGTACAGTGGGTATTTAATTTTTCACACAGATGTGGGGGGTGCACAATCCCCAAGCAAGTTTGGTGGTGCATCCCCTGCATCTGCCTGCCTGCGGCCATGCCTGGGTCCATTTTAAATGGACCTGGCAGTTGCCAAGGCCCGCAGTTCGCCCATATTGACACCTGTAACCCACAGCATTGTGTTGCAGGCAGATCGCCTGCAATGCTGTAGCGTTGTCAGGGCAACCCATAGCCAAGAGACAGACCACTACCACTGTCCACCAAGACAACGGATGAAAGCCCCGCCTCCGGCCACTGCCCTAGGGTTGGGCTGCCCACTCTGTTGGTGGTCCTCCAGGATGTTCTGGACCACCACCCACCCCACCTCAGCTCTGCCTCCACATCTGGCGGGCCACCTTTAAATGGATGGCCTGCCCAGGGGTGAGGCAGGGAAGAGGTGGAGCAGGTGTCTGTTTGCGTGTCTTCAATGTACGAGAGGGTAAGGCACAAAATGAGGTAAAATTAGGAAGGAATACTAAGGTTCGCAAGGAATGTCAATACTTGATATGAATACTTTGAGTGAATTTAAGTCTTCATGGTTGGATGAATTTCGCCATAGGTTACTGAAAGAACTGAGGGAAGTGCTCTCAGAACCTCTGTCAACTTCCTTCAAGAACACCTGGAAAATAGGTGAAGTGTAGAAGACTGGAGATGGGCAAATATTACCGCTATCTTTTTAGAAAAGGAGAAGTGAGGAACCGGGAAGTTGGAGACCAGTCAGTCTCATTTCAATACCTAGGAAGATACTAGAACAGATTATAACACCGTCAGACTGCAAACACCTTGATAACAATGCAATGCTTGTTCTAAATCGATGTAGGTTTGTTAGGAACACGTCATGCCAGACTAATCTCGTTTCGCTCTTTGAAAGCGTAACTAGATTAGTGGATGAAGACAATGGCGGGGACATATATCTTGATTTCAGCAAAGCGTTCAAACAGAGTTTTGCATGAGATCCTCATTGACAAGCTTGCAAAATGTGGACGGGGGAATGCTACAACAAGGGGTGTTTTCATGCAGGCAGGGAGGCCTGAGCTGCTCTGTGATGCCGATGCAGCAGCTACTTGCGGGGACGGTGGGGAGGAGCCCTTCAAACAGGCAGGCCCACTTGTGCGGTGTTCAGAGGCTGCCATATAGCCCCTGCTGCTCTGGTGTAACCCGGAAAGGCCAACACACTCTTGGGACCCTGAGATTCCACTGTGGCAGCAGCAGGATTGGGCCGCCGAAGGAAGCTGCCACCAGCTGCCTGTCAGCTGTTGAAGGAGTGTGTGTGTGTGGAGGGGGTTGTATGTGCCCTGACCGACTGCCAATCAGTTGTTGGAGCGGACCCCAGGGAGAAGCAAGATCAGTCCTGGTGTCCCCAGCTGTGATAGGAGCCACTCCAACCAGGGACTCGGTCGTTGATCCTCCACCTCCCCGGGATCCCCTCCACTGCCATGGCTGCCCCTCCTCCTCCTTTTGGGTCCACTCCAACAGCTGATGGGTGGGTGGGTGGAGCACGCATCCCCTGCCACTCCAGCAGCTGACAGGCAGCTGATAGCCGCTTCGTCCGGGGCCCAGATCCTTCATGGCACCATGGCCTTGTCCACGATGCTGGCAGACCTGTATGCGGGTGGGGCTGCTGGGGCCTTTCACACGGGAGGCACCCCATGGGGGGATCCATTGCCCGTGGTTGGGCCAGAATATGCTCTGCATTTCTGGGGGTGACGGCTTGTGGAGCTGCTCCAGGACCCTATCCCAACTGGATATCAGGAAACATCTAGCGGCCATCGCTCAAACAGGCAAGTGTATCCAGTTCAAAGGGAAGCCAATCTGGGTCCCCATCTCATGTGATTACAAGGAACTGTTCTGTATTGATAAGGAGAAAACTAGGGCTGAGCGAGTACAATTTTTTTGGTCTTGTGAGCAATCTTGCGAGTTCGGGAACTAGATGACCTTTGAGGTATCTTCCAACTCTGAAATTCTATGATTCGAATGAATGAGAACATTAAAAAATGTCATACCGTGTCGGACCATCAGTCCATTGATACCAGCATCCTGCCTTCAACAGCGACTAGTTACGGTAGCTCAAGTGACGTACACGTACAGGTCATGGAGGTATCACCCATCTGCTGCTGACCAGTAGCCAGGGGTTTAAGCCCCAACTAGTAAGCATTTGTGGCTCTCTCCTCTAAGAATGTATCTAATTTACAGTTTGAAGCTAGTTATGCTGTTGGCTTTCACAGTCTCCTCTGGCAATGAATTCCACAACTGTGTTGTCTACTGCATGATGAAAAATACTTCCTTTTGTTCTATTTAAATCTTCTGCCATTGAACTTCAGCGAGCGTCCCCTTGTTCTCTTATTATGAGAAAGGGCAAACAACATTTCCCTATTGACTTTCTCCATGCCACTCATGATTTTATAAACTTCTGTCATATCCCCCCTTAATCACTAGGGATGGGCGAACACGTTTTGGAAGTTCGGAGTATGGACTGAACTCAGTTGACCGAACCGAACTCGAATTTCAAACCAAACTGAATTTCCGAACTCCGTTCTGTTTGCCCATCCCTAGTGGCAACACACACCAAAAAACCTGGGTTTGAATGACCGAACTTGGTTCGGAAGTTCGGAATTCGACCAAACTCAGTCTGCTCAGTCGACCGAACCGAACCTCCGAACCAAACTCGAATTTCAAACCGAACTAAACTGAACCGAATTTCCGAACTCGAATTTCAAACCGAACTGAACTGAACCAAATTTCCGAACTCCATTCTGTTCGCCCATCCCTATTAATCACCTTTCTCCAACCTAAACAGCCCCAACTGGTTAAGCCTCTCCTCATAAGGAATTTGATCCATCCCTTCTATCATCCTTCTTACCCTTCTCTGAACCTTTTCCAATTCCAGTATATCTTTCTTGATCAGTGTCCAGAACGTCACCCAATATTCAAGGTGGGTTTGTACCAAAGATTTATACAGCGGTCTTATGATATTTTCCCTTTTATTTTCTATTCTTTTTGCAATAATGACAAGCATTTGGTTTGCCTTTTTAGCTCCTGCCACACACTGAGCTGATGTTTGCAAGGAACTATTCACTATGACTCCAGGATCTTTCTCCTGAGTGGTTACAGCCAGATTTGGCCTAGCATTGTGTATGTATAGTTTAGTTTATATTTATTTTATCCAACATTGATACCCTGCCGCTCCTGCTTATGCAGCTCAAGGCGGCTTGCAAAAGTTAAAACAACAACAATAATAACAATAAAATCCACAACATATAAAATACATACTACAATTAAAAGGGATAGCATAAAAATATAGAAAAAAGCCCCACCCTCCCTAACCCACACCATCCCACCCTTCACCCATCTCCCTCACCAAAGGCCTGGTGAAACAGGCAGGTTTGCATTGACACCGAAACGAGGCGAAGTTCGCGGCCACATGGGCCCCCGCTGAAAGGGAATTCCACAGCCTAGGTGCAGACACCGAGAACATCCTCTCCATTGTAGCTCCTGGACCACCCGGGGGCATAGAGAAGAGCGCTCCCAACAGACCGCAGGGTAGAGTGAGGCGATCCCACATATAGGAGGGGCCTAGACCATTTAAGGCTTTATAGGTAAGTTCCAACACCTTGAATCGGGCCCAGAAGACTATAGGCAGCCTGTGCAGAGTACAGAGCACCGGTGTAATGAGCTCACGGCGACCCATCCCGGTAAGGAGACGGGCCGCCGCATTCTGCACCAACTGCAGTCTCCGAACCGTCACCAGGGTTAGCCCCACGTAGAGCGTGTTACAATAGCCCAGTCTTGAGGTGATGAAGGCATGGATGACAGTGGCCAGGTATGAGATGTACAGCTGAAGCCGCCGCACCAGATGTAACTGGCGAAAAGCATTCCTTGCCACAGCTCCCACCATAGCGAGGATTATTATTTTTTCCTACGTGCTTTACCTTGTACTTATCAACTTCATTTGCCCTTTTATTGCCCATTCACCTAGTTGTGCAAGATCACTCGTTAACTAACTATCTTGAATAATATAGTGTCATCTGCAAATGTAGCCACCTCACTCTTTACCCTTTTGCCCCCCAGATCATTAATGAATATGTTAAACGATCCTGCTTCCAGTACTGACCCCCTGAGGAACTCTGTTCTTTACCTCTCTCCAACTTGAAAAATGATCATTTATTCCTACCCTTTGTCTCCTATGTTTTAATCAGCTACCGATCCATGACAGGATTATCCGTCTTTATCCCTTACCTACTTAGTTTTCTCAAGAATCTCTGGTGAGGGACCTTGTCAAATGCTTTTTGAAAATCCAAATATACTATATCAACTATATTAAACTAACTGAATTTGGAATTCACACCAAAGGCTCAGTTCATCTAGTGTTATAATGAGTAATGAGTTTCTTATTTGCAGGTGTAATTCCCATTTTCAGTCACTCCTTTGGGGTACCCAAAAAACATGCACAACTGAAATGGGTATTTGCACATTTTTTTTGGGGGGGGGGTGTATTCTGATTTGGTTTCTTCAATGTTTTGGTAATTTTGGTTATGTCATTATTGGTAATAATGACATAACATTGCAGTAGCATTGTTGTGATGAAGAGATACTGGGATGCATTTAACCGTATGTGTAACGTATATGTAAAGGAAAGCGTTAAGGCAACATGTATAATGCACGCTGAGAATTGAAAACTCGTTTCATGTAAACAATGTAAAATGAGAGCTGAGAAGTCATTACAGGAATGACGTGCAATCAAGAAGGACCTGCCACCTTCTGCAAACACTGACCAACAGCCATTTACTTGCAAATGGACCTCCCAGATGTTATTATTATTATTATTATTATTAAACATTTATAAAGCGCCAGTAGTAACCTGGCGCTGTACAGAACATACAATCAGATGCGGTCCCTGCCTGTGGCTTACAATCTAAAAGACAAGGAGGGGGAGACAAGGAGAGGGGACAGCGGGAGAGACATGGGAGAAGACAAACAAACATTCAGGCGGATGCGAAGTCTCAGGTGCGTGTACTTGGCTTGGTTACAAGGTGGTCGGTAGCAGCAGTCAGCAGAGGAGGGCTGACAGTAAGAGCAAGGGGAAAGACTAGAGGGCATTGGGAAAGGCAGCATGGAAAAGGTGGGTCTTGAGGAGGGATTTGAAGGAGCGGAGGGAGGAGGCAAGGCGGATGTCGGCAGGGAGGGAGTTCCAGGCATGCGGGGCAGCGAGGGAGAAGGGACGAAGGCGGTTGGGCGAGCAGGAGAAACGAGGGAGAGCGAGGGAGGGGACAGAGGAAGAGCGGAGAGCGCGCGCAGGAGTGCGTAGGGTGATTAGGTCCGAGAGGTAAGGGGGAGCTTGGTCATGGAGCGATTTGAACGTAAGAACCAGGGGTTTGAACAGGATACGTTCCGGAAGGGGGAGCCAGTGAAGGGAGAGGAGGAGAGGCGTTACATGGTCGAATGTGGGCCTGGTTTAGACCCCAGCGGGGTAGGCGGCCAGGCCAGAACCCAAGAGCCATCCTAGCAGGCCAGAGCAGCGTGGGGGGTTGCCTTAGCAGCCATGGCTGCCCGTCATGGTTGGGAAGGGGGTGCCAGCTGGGGATGGATGAACGCAGTTCGGAAGTTCAGAGTTTGGACTGAACCCGACCAGTTCGGTCGACTGAACCGAACTTCCGAACTGAACTCAATTTTCGAATCGACCTGAATTTCCGAACTCGGTTCTGTTTGCCCATCCCTATAAGATAATATTCCATTTAGTTCAATGGGGTTTGAATTTCCGAACTCTGTTTGGAAGTTCGGAGTTCGGACTGAACTCTAATAGTTCAATCAACCGAACCGAACTTCCGAACCGAACTCAATTTTNAATTGCGGAAACTGTCAGAAAACTGCTGTTCCGCTATTTTGTGTCGCTGGCGGAATGGTGGAAATAGTGAAAATGTCATGTTTCCGCTATTTTGCGAAGCCTGTGGAAGTAGCGGAATGAAACTAGCGGAATGAAAGCCTCTGCCACGCCGTACCACTAAATGCGGAAACCCTGTTTCCGGTGGAAATAGCTACTGCTGCGACATTCCGCTACAGCCCTAGTTGGAGGAAGGAAGTAGTTCGAGAGGCCAAATCCGGGAACTGGAAAGGGGCCACTTAAAAACTTGCTAGAGTTGCCCGCTTTTGGACTCTGGGCCTCCAGTCCTGCTCTAAAGTAAGCCCTATAGGCTTCAATAGAACTATTTCAGAGTAAGTCTTTTGTGAATCACGCCCATAGACTGAAAATGGAAATGTTTTGCTTAATTTTTCAAATTTGAAATAATGTTTCTTCCTCTCTTTCTTTTTTATTTGCTATTTTTTTTTAACCATCTCTACTAAAAGCATGTGGACCGTTCACACATCCCTCTTTTAGAATGGGTAGCAGCCCAAACCCACATGTTGAGTGTTGGGTGAAATATAGGGTTGGAGCGAATAGGACTTTCTCCATTCTTGAGGATAGTTCACATATTTGGTCTCTGCATTAGTCTTCAACACCTTTGGGAAATTTCTAATATTGCTTATGAATATAGCTGGATCAAGGAACATACCAATGAGATAAGAATCAAGAGAGAAGGACGTAAGAAATGGAAGGAGGGATACCTTTCCAAGGATGCATATAGATGAGTGGCCCAAACTTGTAGGTACAGTGGGTATTTAATTTTTCACACAGATGTGGGGGGTGCACAATCCCCAAGCAAGTTTGGTGGTGCATCCCCTGCATCTGCCTGCCTGCGGCCATGCCTGGGTCCATTTTAAATGGACCTGGCAGTTGCCAAGGCCCGCAGTTCGCCCATATTGACACCTGTAACCCACAGCATTGTGTTGCAGGCAGATCGCCTGCAATGCTGTAGCGTTGTCAGGGCAACCCATAGCCAAGAGACAGACCACTACCACTGTCCACCAAGACAACGGATGAAAGCCCCGCCTCCGGCCACTGCCCTAGGGTTGGGCTGCCCACTCTGTTGGTGGTCCTCCAGGATGTTCTGGACCACCACCCGCCCCACCTCAGCTCTGCCTCCACATCTGGCGGTCCACCTTTAAATGGATGGCCTGCCCAGGGGTGAGGCAGGGAAGAGGTGGAGCAGGTGTCTGTTTGCGTGTCTTCAATGTACGAGAGGGTAAGGCACAAAATGAGGTAAAATTAGGAAGGAATACTAAGGTTCGCAAGGAATGTCAATACTTGATATGAATACTTTGAGTGAATTTAAGTCTTCATGGTTGGATGAATTTCGCCATAGGTTACTGAAAGAACTGAGGGAAGTGCTCTCAGAACCTCTGTCAACTTCCTTCAAGAACACCTGGAAAATAGGTGAAGTGTAGAAGACTGGAGATGGGCAAATATTACCGCTATCTTTTTAGAAAAGGAGAAGTGAGGAACCGGGAAGTTGGAGACCAGTCAGTCTCATTTCAATACCTAGGAAGATACTAGAACAGATTATAACACCGTCAGACTGCAAACACCTTGATAACAATGCAATGCTTGTTCTAAATCGATGTAGGTTTGTTAGGAACACGTCATGCCAGACTAATCTCGTTTCGCTCTTTGAAAGCGTAACTAGATTAGTGGATGAAGACAATGGCGGGGACATATATCTTGATTTCAGCAAAGCGTTCAAACAGAGTTTTGCATGAGATCCTCATTGACAAGCTTGCAAAATGTGGACGGGGGAATGCTACAACAAGGGGTGTTTTCATGCAGGCAGGGAGGCCTGAGCTGCTCTGTGATGCCGATGCAGCAGCTACTTGCGGGGACGGTGGGGAGGAGCCCTTCAAACAGGCAGGCCCACTTGTGCGGTGTTCAGAGGCTGCCATATAGCCCCTGCTGCTCTGGTGTAACCCGGAAAGGCCAACACACTCTTGGGACCCTGAGATTCCACTGTGGCAGCAGCAGGATTGGGCCGCCGAAGGAAGCTGCCACCAGCTGCCTGTCAGCTGTTGAAGGAGTGTGTGTGTGTGGAGGGGGTTGTATGTGCCCTGACCGACTGCCAATCAGTTGTTGGAGCGGACCCCAGGGAGAAGCAAGATCAGTCCTGGTGTCCCCAGCTGTGATAGGAGCCACTCCAACCAGGGACTCGGTCGTTGATCCTCCACCTCCCCGGGATCCCCTCCACTGCCATGGCTGCCCCTCCTCCTCCTTTTGGGTCCACTCCAACAGCTGATGGGTGGGTGGGTGGAGCACGCATCCCCTGCCACTCCAGCAGCTGACAGGCAGCTGATAGCCGCTTCGTCCGGGGCCCAGATCCTTCATGGCACCATGGCCTTGTCCACGATGCTGGCAGACCTGTATGCGGGTGGGGCTGCTGGGGCCTTTCACACGGGAGGCACCCCATGGGGGGATCCATTGCCCGTGGTTGGGCCAGAATATGCTCTGCATTTCTGGGGGTGACGGCTTGTGGAGCTGCTCCAGGACCCTATCCCAACTGGATATCAGGAAACATCTAGCGGCCATCGCTCAAACAGGCAAGTGTATCCAGTTCAAAGGGAAGCCAATCTGGGTCCCCATCTCATGTGATTACAAGGAACTGTTCTGTATTGATAAGGAGAAAACTAGGGCTGAGCGAGTACAATTTTTTTGGTCTTGTGAGCAATCTTGCGAGTTCGGGAACTAGATGACCTTTGAGGTATCTTCCAACTCTGAAATTCTATGATTCGAATGAATGAGAACATTAAAAAATGTCATACCGTGTCGGACCATCAGTCCATTGATACCAGCATCCTGCCTTCAACAGCGACTAGTTACGGTAGCTCAAGTGACGTACACGTACAGGTCATGGAGGTATCACCCATCTGCTGCTGACCAGTAGCCAGGGGTTTAAGCCCCAACTAGTAAGCATTTGTGGCTCTCTCCTCTAAGAATGTATCTAATTTACAGTTTGAAGCTAGTTATGCTGTTGGCTTTCACAGTCTCCTCTGGCAATGAATTCCACAACTGTGTTGTCTACTGCATGATGAAAAATACTTCCTTTTGTTCTATTTAAATCTTCTGCCATTGAACTTCAGCGAGCGTCCCCTTGTTCTCTTATTGTGAGAAAGGGCAAACAACATTTCCCTATTGACTTTCTCCATGCCACTCATGATTTTATAAACTTCTGTCATATCCCCCCTTAATCACTAGGGATGGGCGAACACGTTTTGGAAGTTCGGAGTATGGACTGAACTCAGTTGACCGAACCGAACTCGAATTTCAAACCAAACTGAATTTCCGAACTCCGTTCTGTTTGCCCATCCCTAGTGGCAACACACACCAAAAAACCTGGGTTTGAATGACCGAACTTGGTTCGGAAGTTCGGAATTCGACCAAACTCAGTCTGCTCAGTCGACCGAACCGAACCTCCGAACCAAACTCGAATTTCAAACCGAACTAAACTGAACCGAATTTCCGAACTCGAATTTCAAACCGAACTGAACTGAACCAAATTTCCGAACTCCATTCTGTTCGCCCATCCCTATTAATCACCTTTCTCCAACCTAAACAGCCCCAACTGGTTAAGCCTCTCCTCATAAGGAATTTGATCCATCCCTTCTATCATCCTTCTTACCCTTCTCTGAACCTTTTCCAATTCCAGTATATCTTTCTTGATCAGTGTCCAGAACGTCACCCAATATTCAAGGTGGGTTTGTACCAAAGATTTATACAGCGGTCTTATGATATTTTCCCTTTTATTTTCTATTCTTTTTGCAATAATGACAAGCATTTGGTTTGCCTTTTTAGCTCCTGCCACACACTGAGCTGATGTTTGCAAGGAACTATTCACTATGACTCCAGGATCTTTCTCCTGAGTGGTTACAGCCAGATTTGGCCTAGCATTGTGTATGTATAGTTTAGTTTATATTTATTTTATCCAACATTGATACCCTGCCGCTCCTGCTTATGCAGCTCAAGGCGGCTTGCAAAAGTTAAAACAACAACAATAATAACAATAAAATCCACAACATATAAAATACATACTACAATTAAAAGGGATAGCATAAAAATATAGAAAAAAGCCCCACCCTCCCTAACCCACACCATCCCACCCTTCACCCATCTCCCTCACCAAAGGCCTGGTGAAACAGGCAGGTTTGCATTGACACCGAAACGAGGCGAAGTTCGCGGCCACATGGGCCCCCGCTGAAAGGGAATTCCACAGCCTAGGTGCAGACACCGAGAACATCCTCTCCATTGTAGCTCCTGGACCACCCGGGGGCATAGAGAAGAGCGCTCCCAACAGACCGCAGGGTAGAGTGAGGCGATCCCACATATAGGAGGGGCCTAGACCATTTAAGGCTTTATAGGTAAGTTCCAACACCTTGAATCGGGCCCAGAAGACTATAGGCAGCCTGTGCAGAGTACAGAGCACCGGTGTAATGAGCTCACGGCGACCCATCCCGGTAAGGAGACGGGCCGCCGCATTCTGCACCAACTGCAGTCTCCGAACCGTCACCAGGGTTAGCCCCACGTAGAGCGTGTTACAATAGCCCAGTCTTGAGGTGATGAAGGCATGGATGACAGTGGCCAGGTATGAGATGTACAGCTGAAGCCGCCGCACCAGATGTAACTGGCGAAAAGCATTCCTTGCCACAGCTCCCACCATAGCGAGGATTATTATTTTTTCCTACGTGCTTTACCTTGTACTTATCAACTTCATTTGCCCTTTTATTGCCCATTCACCTAGTTGTGCAAGATCACTCGTTAACTAACTATCTTGAATAATATAGTGTCATCTGCAAATGTAGCCACCTCACTCTTTACCCTTTTGCCCCCCAGATCATTAATGAATATGTTAAACGATCCTGTTTCCAGTACTGACCCCCTGAGGAACTCTGTTCTTTACCTCTCTCCAACTTGAAAAATGATCATTTATTCCTACCCTTTGTCTCCTATGTTTTAATCAGCTACCGATCCATGACAGGATTATCCGTCTTTATCCCTTACCTACTTAGTTTTCTCAAGAATCTCTGGTGAGGGACCTTGTCAAATGCTTTTTGAAAATCCAAATATACTATATCAACTATATTAAACTAACTGAATTTGGAATTCACACCAAAGGCTCAGTTCATCTAGTGTTATAATGAGTAATGAGTTTCTTATTTGCAGGTGTAATTCCCATTTTCAGTCACTCCTTTGGGGTACCCAAAAAACATGCACAACTGAAATGGGTATTTTCACATTTTTTTTGGGGGGGGGGTGTATTCTGATTTGGTTTCTTCAATGTTTTGGTAATTTTGGTTATGTCATTATTGGTAATAATGACATAACATTGCAGTAGCATTGTTGTGATGAAGAGATACTGGGATGCATTTAACCGTATGTGTAACGTATATGTAAAGGAAAGCGTTAAGGCAACATGTATAATGCACGCTGAGAATTGAAAACTCGTTTCATGTAAACAATGTAAAATGAGAGCTGAGAAGTCATTACAGGAATGACGTGCAATCAAGAAGGACCTGCCACCTTCTGCAAACACTGACCAACAGCCATTTACTTGCAAATGGACCTCCCAGATGTTATTATTATTATTATTATTATTAAACATTTATAAAGCGCCAGTAGTAACCTGGCGCTGTACAGAACATACAATCAGATGCGGTCCCTGCCTGTGGCTTACAATCTAAAAGACAAGGAGGGGGAGACAAGGAGAGGGGACAG